>OZ014443.1:9753702-10075702 GCA_963966035.1 Acleris laterana | reverse complement strand
CTCGCCGCTGCGATTTCGCTCTTTCGTCAGACTGTCCGTTGTTTTCGAGAGAATAACACCCAAGCTATGTAGTTTTAATTGTTAAAAATGCGCCAAAATGTTTAACTCTAAATCTACCAAGATTATATAATTTGCTTACCTAATTATGGCAGGATGTACCTGTGCATAGTACAAAAGGACAGTGTTTTTAACTACTACCTACTACTCTTATTCAAATAATCTGAATAACTGCACTCGTTCAAACTGTTTTTGTCCACAAAACTTGCTATGCATTAATTTTAATTAAAATATAAATTGGTTTGAACATTGCGGATTTGCGCCTGGCTTACACTTCCAATGACAATACAATATACGAATACCTTGACCTGAATTGAACTAAAGTTAGGCCAGCCTGTGCACATTTGAGTTTAAAAACCATGATAAGACATTAAATTAAATGTTCCTACATTGCCATATTAATAAATGCAGATGTTGTGCCTCTTTGGTAAAATCAGACAGTTAAATAAACACTTGATGAGTTGATTGTTTACGGGTACAGTTTAAAAAGTATCTGTTTTAGTTACCAAAATGATAAATGGCTTGTTAAACTAATGGTGTTTGTGTTTCGATAACGCGCGGACAGACACGCGCCAGATGCGCCTCATCAAACTTTGTAAACCGCAGCTTGCTACTGACTGATGAGTGCGTTGAGTCCATCTGAACGAATTTATGAATGTGTAGCTTTTGTGAAAATACATACATACATACATAAACTCACGCCACTATTCCCAGAGTGGGGTAGGCAGAGCTACAGCATTACCAACAACTTTAAAAACTTGTTTATAATTTTATTCTATAACCATATTTTGCACAATCATATATTATTATCTATTGATGAAAACCACATTCAAATCTGTTGCGTAGTTTGAAAGATCTAAGCGAACATTCAGAGGGGACAGAAGCAGGAAGCGACTTTGTTATATAAGTACCATGTAAAGAAGTTTAAGGTAAATGTAAAATAAATATAGTCTATTTATAAAAAATCTACATACCTACCCATGTCAAATTAATTCAAGTTCGTTTTTTCCTCAGCATGATTGATTGCTATCCTTCCTGAAGCATTCGCACGAATGGCATCATAAAAACGCGGCAATGCAATGTTATCGGCCATAGAGCACAGATAGTAAAATCATAAATCGGTGGGTCGGAGCTGGCGATATTTTGGTTATCTGTGGTCGTTAATTTGGGATCCGCAGATTGTGGTTACGCATTCATGACTGCTAATGACACTACGATAAACCATATACTCGTATTATACCATAAAGCATGTGGTGACCATAGATAACCTTATTTTAGAATATACGATGCAAAAAATATTAGTAATAAGATCACGCATTTTTTTAATTCAGAAAGAAAACTCATATCGGTTTCGTTCTGAAAATTATTTGAACAACCTACCTACTCAAACAAGGGTGTTTGAAAAAAGCAAGTAGGTAAGTAGGGGAGGCCGGGGCTTGTTTTAACGGGGGTAAGTATTAACACGTCAATAGAGGCTAAAATACTGGAATCTAAATCATGATTTTTTCAAATTGTATCGCGGTTTATGATGCCAAACACGTTGTGACCAATCAGTTGTCAGCAGGATTCCAAACAGAAAAGTTCTGCACCACGCCGACTTTTTGCAGGTAAATGGACTTTTTTACGATTGCAATTTTTTGATTAACTCATAAAATATTGCTGCATTCAAATAACTACTTGTATTAAATAAAGGTAATTTGATTAAGTAACGGTAATAGTTGTTATTATTATGTTATTTCTTTGCTTTAATTTTAAATAAAAAAAAATCCGTTGTGGGTATCTCCGGGGCTAGTATTAACAAACCAGGTGGGGTAAATATTAACGACAACTTATGACCACTGTGTCATGTTATTAGTTTTTAATCATTAGATTTTTATATAATTGGTGGTTATTATGTAACAATGATATAAGGCTTGTCCTAAAGACTGACTAATTGTATTAAGATGCCTTTATATGAAAAATATTCACATTTAATTAAGTGGTATGTGTGCAATTTACCATAAATTGGATGCAGTTTAGGGAGATAGTTTGAATTCCATTTATATGTCATATCCCAAGGATTTTTTAACTGGGTATTATCTGATTGATATTGATTGATTATATAAAAATAAAACTGGATCTATACCCTGATGTTTTATTTGATATTTCACATGATTTCATGCTTCGTTATTTCTTACCCCGCCTGTTATCACATGCCCCAGCCTTGTTAATTCTAGCCCCGGGCCCGGGGTTTGTATTAACAACGGACTTTTTAAAAAAATACCTAATTTCTAGAAAAACCATGGTATATATAACGTTTATTTGTTTTTCATATAATAGATAAATAACTACAGATTACATGGATATGAGAACAAGACACGTACGTTCTGTAATTTTAAAACTACTTACAGCTAATAGTTTGAAAAGTGTTAGATTATGCCCCGGCCTCCCCTAATAAACGTATTTTTTAATGAAACATTGTTTTTAGTGCTTCATAACTCTGTAAGTAGTACTTAAATAATTGGTTTATCTTGCAATTTATCCACTGACTAACTGAAAACAACAATTACTACAATTGGAATACACATAAAACTAAATAATAAGTAAGTACTATACAGAATGTTTCCACTGTAGAATTGTGGGTATATAGATATATCCCAGTTTATACCGTCTCCATCATTAAGCAGGGATTCAATGAGTTGCCCGGGGCTAGCTCCGCGTGCTTTCCGCCAGCCCACCATTATACCTAGCAAAATAGTCGGAGTACATAACTTGTTATTATAGTACTTACTATAACTATGTAACGTCTGTTTTACCTTTGCATTAAAGTTTAACGAAAATACCACAGTACCTATAGATAAAAAACTGTAAGCCCATATCTTTCCGTACCAGTTGCGGTCACTACAATACAATCGAGGCACAAAACAACTTGTACGTTAGTAGTCTTGCTACTAATATTTTGCCTTATTTTCCAAAAATAAACATTAAGAGTTGGGCAAGGAAAAAAGAGTTAGTTGCTTATATCTCAAGGATACTAACGGCCGAATCCAGAGGGTTAATATGGCTGCGTTTATCGCGTGATAAAATGTGGATAAAACATCCGTTACTTTCTGACACTTATATAAGTACGAGAGTGACGGATGCTTTATACACATTTGGTCACGCGATAAATGCAACCATAGTACGCCAGCTGGGTCAGTCAATGACGATTAAGTCGTTCCTTACTTGACGATTTTCATACGAGTACTCAAGTTTGAAAAAGGAACGAGTTAACTATCTGTAAATGTAACAAGTCCTTCCTCTGCTATTTGTAGATAAAATTCTATACTCACCATCTCCACTTCTACATTTGCGTGACCATAAGTAGTACGTTTCATATAGTAACATTATAAAATCTATGTTTTTAATTTTGCCCACTTGCTTTTAAATACCGTTGACATATTTTTTAAAAACAATGTTCTCGTTAGATATGAAAAGTGTAAATGCAAATATGAATCCAGCTACACCAGGAAGCAGAACCCATTAATGCCCGCAGTGTCAGCAAAGTTTTTCAATACATTAAAAGCAGAGATACATTTATTGTGGCGGGACTATAGCGAACAATAGTTCGCCCTTAACCTTTCGCGGCGTGTGGGCGGTAAGCCGCATTGGCATAGCACATGTAGCACAGATTTCTATACCAGTACCTACTTTTATTGTAGTGATCTTGTATTTTCATGTAAAATAATTATGATAAATGCTTAGATTTGGCAGCCAAGCCTAAGAATTCCCAACATGAGTTCGTAAACGTAGATTTCTTGAGTTTTATATCGTTAGAGTTCGGCACATCTTAGGTTTTTACAATGACAATCGGACAATTCGAGAAAAAGAAGCTGTGTTGACAAACCACATTGAATACCCATGCGATTATTTTCATGAACAAACCTAGAAGTCTTAAGGAATTTCGTCCCTGAGACCTTTAAGATTTACCGAGTGATACCAAATAAAAAGTAGGTCTTTACTGGTCTTATAAAGTAACATAAACACAGAGGAGTTCTTAACCAGAAACTACATAGTAGACTTGGTCAATCGATTTTACCGATAAATCTTAGGAGGAACAGTAGTTCGGACAAAGACAACGTCATTAAGGGCAGACAAGTTGCTTTTAACCCGCTGCTCATTGACCTAAATATCGTATCCTACCTACTAATACCTATAGGTACAGGGTGAAATCGAAGATGTGATCAAAAGTGATATGACTGATATGACTTAATTAAGCATTAAAGTGGGATCCTAATAATTTAAGTATGCAGCTGTTTAGATGTAGTATTTAGACTTTATCAGGGAATGATCAAAATTCAATTATTTATTGTAAACAGTGTGGTCACCCTAGGTGCTTGACAGAAATAGATTTTCTAATTTCAACGAAACCACTAAACCAATAATTGACAATGACTAACTTGAATTATCATTGCAACTGAAGTGTTATTAACTGAAGTGTTATTAGTCTGAATAGGATCCATAGAGGTCATGATTCTAAAAATAGGGTAACCATGATTTACTTAATCGGTGATTTAAAAAGGGGAAAATTAACAAAACAGAAATATCGTTTGTTTCTTGCTTAGAAATGACTATCAATTACCGAGTCTGAGTTCTGGGGGGTTATTATGACGTGACTATGCCGTTTATTTTATGGTGAGCGTAACGGACGAAGCTATAGCAGTTGCGTAACTCTGTCCTTTTCTCTCAGCGTTAAATGAATTGCATAGATACGTCATAATAACCCCTCTGATCACGTCTTCGATATCACCCTGTATTTTTTATTCTAATAACAAAGTCATTTCCCGCCGTGTCGTCCCTCTGTATATGTACGCTAAGATCATTCAAACTACAGTTTTCATGTATAATAAATTGCTTTACGTACGGGTGTTACAGAAAACTCACATAAACCGAAGCGACTCGAGGGCGGGTCGGGAGGTAATCATATTTTATTTAGGTAAGGAAGGCGTCATTGATAAATGTACGTTAATTGGCGTCTGAGGGTGGAGATAATCGTAGAGTACAACTGTTGAGGGTAGAAGTTGTAGCGTAAAAATAAATGAATAAAGCTCTTGAATGAACCATTGTTCCTTGGCGCGTAGGTGTATAGCGTTTAATGAAAAACCTATCAAGATTATTTTGTTCAGAAAAAAGGTGAATTGAAGCGTAGGTATATTTACCGCTTACAAATTGTTTCAGTCACGTGCGTTGGGCTTCTATTCTTAGCTTTAAAAACCATATTGCCTTTGACCTGTTATAGTATTGTGTTGTAACTTGGCCGCCATTACTCTTTAGTAAATAAAAGCTATCAAAACGATGACGATACGATAACCCTTCAAAATCAAGGTTTTACCGTATTGAATCTTAGCTAGATATCATAGATTGGCTAGAGATAAATGAATGATTTTTTTTTGGGTTTTCATTCAGCAAAAAGATAAGGCAACCAGAAATCCCTATTGTAAAGTCAGTGGGATGGAAGCTAATAGGTTCTAGTAGAACTTATTTAATAAACTATACCCGGATCAATGTAAGACAGCCTATTTAATACGAGTATTACACTCGAGTCTTCGACTTTACAGAAATGCTACATTGATAGAAACCTTTTTGCTTGGTATGATTAATCGTGAAGCATAGGAGGGTCGTTGGGTAGTGTAATTAAATGAAGTTCTAGTCTAGAAAATTTATTAAAGCCTCATATTTACATGCTATTTATATCTAAAGTAAGTTTCTGTTAAAAAAAAACCTTTTCAGGCAAGCTTTTTTTAACGACTGCTTTATTTTGCAAAGTCATTAGGTACCTGCTTATTAAGATCAAAATAATGAGTCCCAACACGGTGGGTCCACGTTAATTATAGCGGAGATCCTGTCGCCGCCTTCCAACTTCTTCATCAAGTCAGCTTTCCATTCCTGATCTGTCCGCCATTTGTTCATACTTTTTCTATTGTGCACTAAAGTATTTTATTGTCATCGGGTTGTATGTTTCCCAAACAGCTCGTTCCTTTGGCGGGAGGTGTTCCAAATGAACTTTTTTACTATAAAGTTGCCATCATGCTACAATCATCTCTATTTATATGCCTTGATACGAGTACCTACCTATACGGCTGTCACAGAAAATATTACCCAATCATTTTCTTTTAAAGTGTTTTTTTTTATATTGCGCTCGAGCCAAGATATCGGAGTCGCTGTTTTGAAATTATTTACAAAGGGTCCTTTATTTTTGCTCACCAATGTAGGTAATTGTTGTCTATTGAATTGTATCAAATCCACATCGGAACACGTGTGATGATCCAAAACTTACTGTGAATCCTAGTTTCCATCAATTATTCCGTGGTTGCTCCACAGTTTCAATTATTCGTGTCGGATTTGGATGAACATTATTTCGACAGACATAAATGTGCGAGTAAGTACAAAATAACAGGCGACGAACGAGATTTAAATCTTACCTCATTTCTGTTTAGGAATGCTCATAAACTGGTAAGTTATGATTTTAACTTGTTTTATAACTAACATCAATCTCAACTACAATAAACTGTTAAGTACTCGTGGTCTTGTTTTCTCGTCCCGACTTTATCAATCCCATTAAGTTTAGGTAGGTACCTACATGAAAATAAGAAAATATATCTAAGTATCATATTATATCAGTCGAGTTCATCAAATATCACAAATATTTGGCATTGTTCCGCGCATAATTTAGTTAAAAGCAATATCTTTAAGGGTATATGAAGGTTGTTCAGAGATTTCATAATATTGTGAGGCACTGTATAAATAACAATCGTTCTTTAGATACGCATGAACTTGTAATTGTATATGGTCCATCTTTTTCATTATTTTATAGTGTATTTTTCAATGTCGGTTGACTGGAAACGATTGCTATTTAACAATAATACTTATCGCCAATTGTGTTTACTAATGTTTTACACGTCATTATTTTGGTAAACTAGATCATTTTACGAACTTTCATTTCGCAAAGAGATACTTCCCACCGCATTATTTTTATTTTTATTTGTGGTCAAAAGTCTGCCCTATTTAAACTTATTAAGTACCTAACGTTATGTAACCTATGTAATATTGTAATCGTTTAAGCACAATCACGTTTTTGCGAAATGAAAGTTTGTTAAATGATAGCCATTTGTTAAATAGCCATGTAAAACCATTTTGTTCGGAAACTATTTTCAATAGCAAACAAATTCGTTTCAGCAAACATTTCCGTGTAATTCAATTGGGGCTAACGCTGTGATAATCAAACGGGCATGCATTCGGGCCTCACCGGCGTTGCACGTGACGGACGCCGCGAACAGCTGACCGCATTTTGTAACGTTAAATATCAAACTAACGTAAACGATAAATATGGCACGCTATTTTAGTGGTTGTGGAATCAACAATGGGGTAAAACAAAAGGGAGGTGATTTATACAGTTAAATATATTGTACAATACTATACAAATAATATTTATAGAACACCATACCAAATGGAAAGTAAATACAAAAAAAGTTACTAAGTGAGTGAACAGGCAGTCTTATCATTTAAGCGATCTCTTCCAGACAACGTTACAAAGAAGGTAAGTTAAAGATAAACAAAAATAAATTGACAGGCGTTGCACACTAATAAATAAATGAAATTAAGAAAAAAAATACGCATAAATAAGAAATTTAAACAAATACATAAGTAATATCAATACACACGTACAAAGAGTAATTCATAAAACAGACACCGTGAATACAAATCTTATGTTGTAAAATCATATGAAACACCAAGAAAAGGAAGGTGGCAAGGGGAGCGATAACAGGTGCATTTTTAAAAGATTATTACACCACTTATGGATACACTAATACATAGACAGACGACCGATCGACCGCCCGCGACCGCCTGCTCTGGCTGGGCGTCGTCGCCACCCATCATCAATATTGATAATAAATAATACACGGTATTTTGACGCGATGGCGCACGAACCCCCTTACGGAAATTCTACAAATCAGCCATTAAGTAAAATAGAATACGTGAAAGTGGACGGCATTATATATTCATTGCGTACTTATATAACTTTAAATAGATAAACACCCACGCAATTGCGATCCATGTACTTTTAGAGTTCATAAGTGCAACGCCTTGACGGATTTCCATTCAACCTACCTAAAAGTCATTCTAATTAAACTAGAAAAACTTAAATCTGGATTTTAATCTGTCCGTCCCTTTAGGAGATAAGAAGCGATAGATAGACGACGTAGACAGACGGACGTAGTCATTAAAAGAGCGCCTCTTTACTTTAGTTGGAGGTTAAAAATCATCGCTTGAATGTCACCGTGCTGTTATAAAATCAAATTTAAATGCTACTGTCATGTTTTTGTACACACATCACACAGTACCTAACATAAAAAACCAAACACAAAGTCGACGCGGTTAACCTATGGGTACATATTCGTATGTTCCGTATCGTCTAAAATTCTCATTATCTTTTGACAGTTAGGGTGTGGTTGGCTTTATCTTATTGTGCGACATGTCATGACATGATGAATGCAACCGTGCATGTTCCTCACAAAACAACAAAACACTCACAAAAACCTGGAGTTGGCATCTAACATCCAAAAACTTCGTTGTGTTGGGTTTTAGTTATTTTCATTATGATTTAACATTATTTGATATTAAAAGTAACTTGAAAGTATTTAACAGGCACTTGGTGAAACCTTTTATTTAGATATGTAGACATCAGAAATTCGGAAGATAAGATTTCAATCTACATAATGTAAACTATAAAAGTTTCGGAATAAAAAATCGTACCTTTCCAAAGCGTGGTAGCTACAGATGGTATTTTCTTATTTTATTATAATACAAGTACTCGCTGTAATATTGTTTTTTTTCCACTAATAGGAATATTTAATGTTTGTCACGCACGCACAGTACAATATTTTTTGCTGCCTAAATACAGACTGAAAGTCCAGGGCCTTACATATAAATCAAGAAGGCAGTTAAGATTACATCAGAACTCGGGGAAATGCAATCCCGGCCGTTTTTGATCCCATTTTCGGTGTTTTCAATTAACGGTCGCGGTTCCTAAAGGTATTTTTGTTGCAACATAACATGAAAACAAGTAATAATCCCACTTACGTGGTTGTGTTAATTAAGTTTTTACTGGTAACATAAACAATGGTAGAACAATTCATTTGTCCCCCGCCGTGCCCGCTTACAGAAAATATAAAGATACAAATAACAATAGAAAGGATTGAAGCAAGAGTCCCCTCAGAAAGTCTAATTAAAGTACCTATCCTTAAGTCAGAGGGTAACTGCAATCACAACACAATGCTCTGCCTCATTATGGACTGGAAATTATAAAGAGTACCTACCTAACAAATATAATTACAACGTGCTGAGTAAGATTTACATTTCCCAAGGACTCCTAAAGGTCAAAGGGAGAATAAATTTGAATTCTTTATTCAACAATTTGTCAATGACATTTTCCAGTGGTACTCGCAACTTGTTGGGAAGTTTCCTCGTCGCAGTTTTAAAGATAGCTCATTTTACCGGAGTGGCTGTTACGAAGGTATCAAAACCTTTCAATAATGTTTAATTACTTACATTTGCATATTATCGTCATTTACAGCAAGTTATACATACATACATACATATATAAACTCACGCCTTCGTTCCCAGAGTGGGGTAGGCAGAGCAAAATTATAAACTGTAGCTATTAGCCTATTACACAGTAGAGTAAATACATATTATATCATTAATTTGCTTTTGATTTGTTTTTGTTATTTGTCTATCCTTCGGCATTGTCCTTGCTTATTCTACTCCAAGGTTAACTGGAAGAGATCCCATATGGAATAAGTTCGCCTATGTACATTATTTATATTGATGCAAACATGTCTTGTAGTTGTTTGTGTGCAATAAAGAGTTTACATACATACATACATAATTGTTTCAAGTGGCCGCTACTGACATAGAAAAAGAGGTAATAATATAAAATAAGTTGAGGTATTCTTACTGAAAGCAAGAAATAAATAATACCCTCCTTGTTTTCACATTTTATTGCTGTAGTTGTCAAAATCATCGGAAAGGGAGCGAACGATGGGACATAAAACATTGGTTCACAGAGTTTAATAGTCGTAGGAAAAAAATAAAATCGCTTAGGCTCTGATCTCTCTGTAGAGCATTGATTGCGCCCCCGCCCTAAGCACTGTTGTTGAATAAAAAGCCGCTTGGTAGAATGCCAGCGCGATGAAAAGAATAGCTGGTACGCTATACTGAAATATTATAAGAGCTGTAAAGATGGTTTGCACAGCCTACCATTATTGCAAAAGGTTTTATTTCAATATTTTTTAAGTAATACATCTAAAGTAAAATACTTACCTACGGTTTTTGAAAATACTAGATTTTAGATCCTTTAAAAAATGTAAGCGCAAGAATGAAGAAACCTCTCTTTTATCTACGTAAATAAATTAGCAGACTGGCAAAGATACCTTAAAAATACCAAGTTAATTAAGTTGTCGTCCGTTTAGCGAACTTTTTTCTTGTTTAATATTGCTTTTATGAAGTTTGAACCATATTAAATTATATGTATAAAACGCATTAACCCTTCGTATGCTTAGGCACGGATCCGTGCTCAAAATTTGGATATCTTTTTGTATTTTTTTTAAGCTTATTTTTATGGACTGTATCGTAATCAGAAGAGACTAGAACTTGCTACTTTTTTGACCTCCCGCATACGAGGGGTTAAAAGAGTAAAACGTACGCTGTATAATTATAATCAATATTAAAATTTATACGCAGATCAAGATCGTATGGAATTCCAATGCGCGGTTGATTAACGATCCGCCGAAGCTTCGTAGAGCTTTTGAAAGTAGATTGAATTCAAAATCGAAAGCTCCTTAAGTGAAAACCGCCGCCATCCCTACCGTTGCACCACTCAGAGGTACATTTATCTTTTTTAAATCCATAAAATACTGTCTTCTCAAGTGTAATTTCTGTTGACAAACCGTTTACAATTGTGATTAACTTCAAACGAAATTATAATAATAATCGGAATAATAATAAAAAATAAAAAGGATTATACAGAAATCGTGCTGCAAAGTCTCTTCCACTTTGTTCAACCAAGCTTTGGGCATGCTTTGGGTGATTGATTAATAACTACAACCAAATGTGATATATAATTTTTGGTGTACTTACTCTTTTAATTGGCTGAAAAACGATTAGCCACATTTTGTTTCATAGAATTTTTTACCAACATCTTGATAATTTTCGCGATTTACTGTCATTAAGTACAAATGAAAAATCGACTTCTCGGAATTATCCATCCTGAATAAGGTCTAAAACGGAATCATGTTCCATAGTAAAATTGTCCAGTATGATACAGGTCGAAAAAAAAATTACTATTTGTATTTACGTACACTCAGAAATATGACCAATTATAAATACTTCCTACCTGAAATATGTATTTTATATTATACTATCTACACGGCAAACTTAGTACTACCGCCTCAGAATGTTTTCCTTGTATTTTTCCCGATGTTTTAATAGATATTCTGCTATTTGGAGCAGGGAAAAAACCAACAAATCAACGATCGTAAAAATCGGTCCAGCCATTCTTGACCATATATAAATGGTTTTAATTCATATTAGACTACATTCACTTTGTGCGTATTTAATTATGTCCATAATTTATAATGGACAAAATTTCATTCGGCCTTAATTAATTTACAACGAACATAAATTTGGTTGTGAAATTTTTCAGCACAATTATATTTTGACTAAATTCACTTTGGATACTATTACTTTTGATCCAACTTCAGAATGGTAATTTCAAGTGGATATTCTATTTGTACTTAATGACAGTAAATCAAT
Organism: Acleris laterana; assembly: GCA_963966035.1. Lineage (NCBI taxonomy): Eukaryota > Metazoa > Arthropoda > Insecta > Lepidoptera > Tortricidae > Acleris > Acleris laterana. Next base: position 10,063,813 of record OZ014443.1, on the reverse strand, counting down.
AGAATTAATTGCTACCAACTTACATTATATCCTCGTAAGATCCACGTCAAACGTTAGTTAAGAAAGTCAAAAGTCACTTTGACAAATGTTTTTTTCAAGCAGTCAAGGCTCATATTAGGTACATTACACCAACGGATCGCGTATGGTACAAAAAAACCGTTCTACCAATGGCCGGGTTTATTTTATGAATATACCCGTCCTATAAAATAGTGGCTCTGTGAATTATCGTGCAGTGTAACCGTACACAGTTATTTATTTTGTTCGGGAAGGGTGCCGGCGACTGTCTGGCCGCGGCCGCCTACCCGCGACCCAATACGCAGGGGTCAAGGATCCAAGACGTGTAAACGCCTTTAACTCGCTTAACTGATAGCTCCTATTTGTCATCACTGTCTTCGAGATATTTCACTCTGTGGAAGATTTATCTGAAGGTAGGTTGTACGCGTTACCATTATGTCTCGGAACCATTCAGCCGATTTGTCATTTATTTTGTCAAGCACGCGATGCAAAGTGTCCACAACTGGATAACAGTGTTTGCAGATGTTTCTATTTCTTGCGAACGATTCTGCGCCAACGGCAATCGTAAGTTAATAGCATGCGCAGGAGAAGTTTATTCGCTTCGTTGCCTGTACACACACGACGGCGCTTTGATTGCGAACTACGCCGCTTATGTTGAGTGTAGATAAACCTTAAACATAGTGCATTTGTTCGTCTGACGTTCAAATGTCTTCTGTGTTCAATTCCACCGTTTAATCCTACTACATTCTTTGGAGTCTCCGAGCTTAAGCCTCTCGGGTATAAAAGAAGGAAACATTTTCTTCACCCCTCACAGGTTGGCGGATTACTGCACAAACTCACAGACAACAAAGGTATCCTGATCGCGCCCAGAAGAGTTCAAGCATGTCACAGTTGGGGTAAACGACATTTTGTAGACTTTTAAGTTAGTTTTAAACAATTTACGCTACCTTCACATTACCACTATTACCATTATGAGTAATGACGCTGACTCCGGACTCATTAGCAAGATATTTAAGGCCTTATCGAACGGTAACGACTAGATGTTTATTGGTATTTGGAAGTAAAGAATGCGTTCACAAATGTGTAATTTAAACAGAGCTAAATTGCACTGTGTATATTGAACGTTAATGTATGTAGGCGTCGTCGTTGTATATCTGTAGTGGAATGCCGTTTGACGCCTCCATATGATTGGCAGACTGACCTATTTCTTCTTCATTAAAAGACGACCAGCGGAACACGCGGCAGGGCGGCGGCTATTCAGTGCGGTATTCCGGATTTCGTTTTAAATCAAACTCAAACTCCAAAACCACCGTTTGCGTACAAAACTGGAATGGGTCGGGGTTTCCCTTTGTGTTCGGGCTCGTGGATAAAATGAAAAAGGTCTTTACAAAAACTTCCTCGATGCTGGTGTTATTCGTGAATCTTGTGATTGCCGTATTGATGTATCAAAGTAAGAACTCTGAGCAAAAAAGGAAACCTTGTAATGTCGAATGGTTTATTAGTTACAGTGGACTCAAAATAGTTGAACACTAAACTTTATTTAGCTAAGATTCCGTTTATTTTCAATTGCGATCGCTACTTGTATCAGCTTCAGTTTTTGAGCAGTGTCATACTTAGGTACTTACGTAGTTTTATTGTTTTTATATGGCCCTTTAAATTTGTTCAAAATATTACTCTTACCCATTTCATAATTTTCACGCCCTTTAACGTCATCAGTTAAGAAATGTAGATCGTCTTAATCAGACTGCGGACATGAACGCATGTCGGGGACATGACGTACAATGTATACCATCCCTCTGATTACTTGTAACTTCGACCCATAGTGCTGAGGTATATAAGGTTGGGATCAGTTTGCATCTCGTAGCCGACTGTACGGTTCAATATACGTGATAGCATGGCGCCCACGCGGTTGTGTGCGGAGTTAATATTATACGGAACGGTTATCATGTGCGTAACTCTAGGTATATTTATTCGCCAATATATTTACATACAGCTAACCTGATTTTGTCGTTAAGTCTGTCTCTGTCCTCGGGAGATGTGAGATATTCACAGAGAAAAAGTACAATATGCTTGTCTACATCGATCGGTTGAGCTATGAAAACCGAGACGATTGTACAAACAAACAAACACACTTTTATACTTAAGTTTACTTTTTGTTGAGGAACCTAAGTTTGTACTCTTCCCGACTGAACCAAGTCAATTTAAGGGTAAGGTTAGCCCAATCACTGTTATCGGGTCCTCGATGGGTACGTTTAGGGGCAATATAACGTAGAGGTTAAATATAGCCTGCGAGATACGCTGTGGCGTCGCCCGCGCGCCGCGCCGCCCACACCCTGTAAGTTTGCTTAACCCTTCTGCAACTAAAATAATATGAGATTGCGTTTATAATTATACGTATTTTCTACGCCGGCTTCCAACTACTTAAAAAACAATGTTAAGCGCTCTAATACCTTGTCATACTGAACTTCAAAGTAAATATTGAATTACTATTAGATTTAATTAATACAATTAATAATGAGAATGTTCAAACATGCTCAATATTTTTTTAATTGCCTGACTACACATGCGTCATTATCACAAATAGAATGGAGCAATAAGTACCTCCCTATAGGTAACAGCGGTCAATATGTTATTGATAATAAATACGTCTAATGTTTTTAACCCCGAATCATTCAAAACTCTTATAATTGCGTGGCTTCGAAACTGTCAACCAGTGATGAAGCGGTTTTACGCTTTTAACCTCCTACGGTGCTGATATTTCGAGTTTTAGTGAATCAGATAAATAAACAGGTTTCCTTTATGCATTCAGGTTAAAATTAAAGTTGTTTTCAGATTGTAATTAATTAATGAACCTATTTGATTAGAAGCCAAAGTTATATTGGGCTTTTCTATGAATGCCATATCAAATTACAGGTTATTTCTATGATCTAAGACATCTAAGTGGTAGTTTTACCGGGATAAACCTAATCGCGTAAAAGTAAAGTGCTTGTTCATTTTACAAATACAAATACAACTCGTGGTAACTCGGGAATTCACGCCAAAATAAGTCAAATTATTTCAGTACTAGGTATATAGAGGAAAACAATTTTATGTGGGAATTCCCGTTAGGTGAGCGTAATGCGCATTAGTTTAAATGCGTCAATGATTAGGTGTACTCATTTATATAATGTAGAAATATTTAAAACATAATAAATAAATAAAATAAAATATAGGTAATAAAAACCAATCAGAGTAAGGACCGGTTTTTATATACATAGCTTTTCTGAAAAATCGCCACTGTAGTGAACTTTTGGGGATGTAAACTTGGGTTTCAAGACGGCGGACATGACTTGTTTTCTACAGTATGATATGAGGTAAATGCAGATCAAATTTTACAAATTAGTGAACCGCTATTGTCATTGCAAAAGACTTTCAAAACTATATTGAGGCTTTTTTCAACTGTCACACGTTCGAATGGTAACTTAAATCTAAAAAATACAACACTTACTTGATAGTATCAAGTTATTAGTGACCGACCGAAACATGTTATTTTGCCGAAACCGAAACCGAAACCGAAAGTTCGGTTTCCTTGTAGTTTCGGCCGAAACCGAAACCGAAACCGAACCTTTTATATAAAAAAAAAAGTCCTTAAAAAGTCGAAAAAATGTTAGTAAGCCCGTTTTTTTCTAAAATTAAAATCTCGCCGACCTATAATTACAGGTTTCTACTTTCAAAGATTTATCACAATGAAATTTCAGCACAGTTACAGAGGTTCTGTTTGAAAATTTAACTACCCTATAAAGTGAAAAAAATACATTATTTGTAACACAAGGTACGATGTTGTAAGTTTCGGCGCGGCCGAAGGGTTCGGCCGTTTTTGCCCGAAACCGAAACTCGGGCCGAAACTTGATTTTTTGGCCGAAACTGGCCGAAACCGAAACCGAAACCGAAATTTCGGTCGGACACTACTTGATACTTATAGGTAGGTACTTTCAATTAAATTATGCTTTGATTGAGATATGTCTTTTTGTCAACAGCAACACAAAAGTGTATTTAAAAGGGTTCTTGGTCACGGTTGAAATATTCTATTTTATTATTTCTATCACACATTATCGGACAATAAATATTAGAGAATATTATAGAACTACTGATTTTATAATCACATGGTTTACATTATATTAGTTAAAACTAATCTATGGATTATGATTATGAAACGCAAATGAAAAAGTATTGAGTATTGCGTAAAAGAACGCTTCACGTTATGCTCCCTGACCTCACTCTATAGTAGACAACACTAAAACGTTCGATCGGGTAAAAGTTACGCTGTGCATCATTTTAAGGCTGTGTCCATTTGTCGTTGGACCGAGCATGACAATTTATAGGCTATATCCATGGGGAAATAAGGGTCGTACTACGTATGAAAATTTAGAAGCACGACTTTGACGTTACTTTTGAGACAGACATAAAAGCAATATTCTGAAATGCAATGGGGAAGACGCTAGTGTTCAAGCTGAGACTTTTGAGAAATCTAGTTATCGGTTCAACATCTTACTTTCCTATGTAAAAATTACATGCGGCTACTTTCGATAGTATTTTCTTGATGGCTGATAATATGCGGGCTGTAAAAACACTTCTGTATACACTGTCTCCTAGTTAACATAATATTAATATACATACCCATGCGAAAGAGGATCAAGCTTAGAAATAATAGAGAACTTCATACCAGCAAAAGCTTTTGTATGACGTCGGTTTAAATTAGAACAAATAGTTCTTTGTCCTTTGTGGAGTTCTGCCGTTCTACTTTATGCATGAAACTAGTTTTGCTTAAAGAGAGGAACTAGCCTCCGTTTTTTTAGGGTTTCGTAGTCAAACCGTCCGTTCCGTCCAGCCGTCGTCCGTCCGTCCGCAGCTTATCTCAGAGACTCTTAGTCCTAGAAAGCTGTTATATGTAATATGGCATGAATATATATAAGTCAATGTATCAACTATTTTGAAAAATATATATTTGATGATACACGTAACGTGGGGATGTTCTTTTAATTCTTCTCGTCTACCCCATGCTGTGGGGTGTCGTTGAATAGGTCTTTTAAAAATAACAATTTTTCGAATAATGGATCCGTTTGTGAAATATTAAGATAAAAAGTGCTATTTTTTGTAAGAGTCAAGTGTTCGCTTCCCCCTACAGCCAAAACTACAAATACAAAAACCTTAAAAATATCTTAACTGAGCGCACATACCTATAACGAATCTTAAAGGAAAACTATCACGTGTTAGTAGACTTCATTGGTTCCTGAGATACAGGCGACTAAAGTGTTTATACCTACGTGTATTAAAATCATCTAAGACAAATCAAATAACTTTAAATAGAGAATAGTTCATACTTGCTGTTTTTTGGGATAGTTTTTGTGTAGTTACGGCTTTGGAACCCTACTCGAAACTCTTACCCAGTTTTTTTGATAAAAAATGACATACAATTTATAATCTAAAATGGAAACCTTTGTGAATGTATTTTTTTTTACACTTATACCAAAATTCACAACATTATTAGGAACACAACAACAACGGAGCACTTAGTTAACAAATGATAATACGTTTGAGTGCAGTTTATATTCCTACGGAAGTAAGCCTATCTTATTACGAGCCAAATGTACACGTATAATGGCAATTATAAGTGTGACTCCGAGCACCAAGAGTTCTTTATTAGCGCTAGAAATAAAATGCGGGTTGCCGTACCGGTTGCTAGGATCCGCACGGACCAATGTCGTAGACACAAATAGCTGCGCGATCCTAAAGCGTACAGGGGTCAAGTTAAGTTAGTTCGATCGAGCGAACTTGTGTAAGAGAATAACACCGTTGATTGCGAGTACGTACGCTAGATGGCGCCATCAAATCGCGATCTATCCGGCGGTCGGGCGGGTGAGCCGTTTATCGCTCCAATCGAGGCCCTGATGGATTCCCACTGTCGCCAGCCAGATACGACTATTTAATTCGAGTTTGCACCAGTTTTTCCGAGGATTTTCTTTACCCGGTTTAGAGTTTGCAGTGCTTTAGGAGCAATTTGCGGATTACTTCCCATTTCTCGTGTAGAAACGATATGGCTTTATTGTTTTTTTTTTACTCGCGGTTTAGATACTTTTACTGGATGGAAGTACTACTTAGGAATGTAAACTGGAAATCCTTTTTAGAGAGTGTTTCGACTTTGGTAGGTTATTTTACATTAACCTTAAAAACAGTTTAAAGTAGCTTGTAAATGTAAAACATCGTGTTCTTATTTATTACAATTCACGTCATTGTATCGGAACCCCAAAAAGGGTTCCATGAAACAACACGTTATGCTAAACTGTTTTTGTAGTTTGTTTTCCCCTAGTCGGTCGTAAGTAATTCCTTTCCCTTCGAAGAAAAGTTACGTCAGTGGATCCCTACTTTACGGAATGCCGCTAGTTTTCTTTTCTTTTTGGGCAAGTATAATTCACACTTTATCAAATAGAAAACACGCTTTCCTTTCTCGGCCATTTTATTGAATTCCGAACTGTCTGGCTTGTTAAATAAAGGAAGATTGCGCTGCCCATTCCGCACTACATTTTTATCTACGTATAAATAACCTCGGTGTTTCGGCTAGAAGAGAGTCTAAACAAGAATCGCTAACACTTTTATAGAGAGAATTTTTGTGGATTTTTGTAGATTTCATGGAATTTCAGCGGTGTCTTAAATTCAGTGGGTACTAGACTGCTGTAAAGAAAACATATTTTTTGTCTCTTGCTTGACCTGTGCTTTCTCCTGACATGTGTGCATTTGTGTATTTTCAATGGTGTATGGCAGTAGCTGTAACAGGCTTGTGAATTATTCAGGCAAACATGCAATCATACCGTTATTGTACTGTACGTTGAAAATTGAATTACGAAGTTAACCGGAACAAATAATAACGAAATACATTTGTCTCGACGTCAAGAGCGGTTTCAAGGGAAGAACAGTATTACACTGGTATAGTCGTATAAAACGTAGTTGCAAATGACGTTTTCTTTGTGCATATCCGTGTCAAACGTAGGAAAGAAAGTCCTTGCGAGTGGCATTGCGACGTGGGTGCATTGTTTCTGCACCGCACTGCACGACTGACTTAGTGAGGGCGGTGCAAGCAACGAGCTCTCGGATGTTGCATTTTGTAATGAGTTTTTACACCAAATTAAATTGTCTGTAGATAGGTAAATATAACCTCCCCAGAAAAGACTGTTAGGCTGTAAACATGATCCTCTTGTGTGTCCTAAAGTGTCACCTATAGGTACTAGATACTGTGCCTAACATTCAGGAATAATTTTGCTCAATGAGTATCCTTCTTTTAACTAAAGATATTTACGTCTTACATTCACAGCTACATATACAGAAAAACTAATAAATTGATCACTATAACAGTTTTTTTTTTCAGTATTAGTAAAAATCACTGAACGGTGCCGGTGTGCGAAAAGGGTAGCAAACTTTGAATACATGGATCTTATAGGTAGAGTTTATACTACCGCTCTACCCAATTGGTAGGTAGAGAGGACTTCTGCGTTTCTCTTCCTACAAGACACACGTCTAGTCATCTGTAAATAAACCTTTTCGATTGAGACTAGTAAAACTATAACATATGCTTTGCGTCAAAAACAAAAGCAAACACCGCTATAAGTCTGACTTTGCTCCCAAGAAACAATACCGGTGAAGCGAGTAGCTGTGCATCCCTATTCAAGTCTCGCGTCTGCAAATTCAAGACAATCCTAATACACTGGAATACTCTGAGATAATTTGACATATGACACTTTCCTCTTTATTTTGAAAGTTACTAACTTATATTATTATTAATAACACCTCAAAAGTCAATAAGGGGGTAAGGATAGAGTAATTTTCCGTGATTACCTTTAACCAAAAACTTTTTATTGCCAAGTTCCTACAACCATGAAATTCCTCGACAAAAATACAGCTTTCTTTGTTTACTGACCGCAAATGATGAGCAGAAAATGCAGAAATATAGTACTTCTTACAACAACGGCAAATGACAAAACCAACCGTTGAAAAACAAAGGAAGTAAGAGCACCGCTCGGTCTTACAGCGGTATAAAAAGACTTTAATTATTGTTGTACTGAAAGCAAAAGGAATAGGAATACGGGTATGGGATCTAAAAACGATTTGTCATCCCTGCGTCAGTGTGAGGCGGGCCGCCGAGTGCAGTACCATGTCGAGTCTGACTCATTAGACAATCGATCCTGCCGAGCAAGTCTATTTCTAACAAACACCGCAGTTAATGCGACCGAAATAACAACCACTTTAGATTCTCACAGGACCCGTATGAACTGTTCGTCCCCGAAAATTGAGTGCATTGTCATTATTAAGTGACTCACGAGCCACTCTACCGTCTCCATACAATTGGATAAATTTGGCTTATCACTTGTCGGTCTGCGCTGTTTTAACAATACGTGAGTTGTGCTAATGTTTCTTAACCATTTCCGCGTTCCTTACCAAGTATTTGTTATGTGTTTACCGAAACGTTTAATTTATTTGTGTGTGAGGTAGGTGAGCAATAGTTATATGGCATCTCCCTAAGCTCATTCTCGGGCGCATGACGCACTTCATTATCCGGCGGTAATGATAAGGTTGCCAGGGCTGAGTCATCCTCTGCACGTAATTACACTCCGCGCTCGCTCAATCGCTCCAGATACCATAAATTTCTATACTATAGACATAAAGAGGAAAGTTTGCCAGTTCGAAGCAGTTTTCAACATTGCCTAATTCCGGCACCCATTTGAAAAGTATTTCGCAATTGTAGAGCTTTTATCCTGGTGAACGGGGCGCTGAAAATTATAGTGTTGTGTGCTTTTTTTTAAATAGGAACTTGGCGCTTCTGTGCTAAATACAGCGTCAGTTGCGTGGAAGTATTTTAAGTGTGCCTAGGACGAGAATACTGCTGGAATACCTCTATTCAAGTTTTTCAAGTCTCTCATCTAAGTTCTCGGTTCTGTCGAGTCCGCCGTGACGCGGCTCTTTGTCCGCGCACAATGGGTGCATGTGTAGGACCGCGCAGAATGGCCAGCTCATTGTATCAGGGATATTTGTCATGAGTACGTACCTCGTAACGCAGTCGCCCGACCCGCAGTGCATCTCGCGTTCATTCTTTTGAATGGGCTCCTATTTGCAACCCAAATTACTTGCGGATTCTTATATTGCCCGGTATGAAATGGGTAACTCGTCCGTGACTTTTCTTCAATGCTCGCTCATCTTATTGGAAATATAGAATGGCCGCTGTGCATTTTAAGATCCGTTAGCAGTTTGAAATCTATTGCTATGCCAGTCTATTATTAACGTTCATCGATTTAACTTTTATTAGTTTGCTTTTACGCATGTTAAAATCGTGAAAGGAAAATATACAATAACTTAAGTTGATTGACCTGAGAGGTATGAGGCATCTTAGACTTTGTGTTGGAGTTTAATGGGTAGAATCAGTCTATTTATGTGTCTACCTGCTACGAGATAAATATTCCAGATAAAATGAGCGTTCCAGCTGAGCCTAGCGCTTGAGATAAGCCTACTACGGAATGCAATTGCTAAATATGTGAGCGATAAATCAGCGAACAAAATACAAAGCCCGTCTATCGGCGGCGGTGTGGTTTGGTCATTAATAAATCGTGTATTATCGAGCCGTCAGCTCTCTTTGTACTGTAAATATATAATTAAATTGCATACAATAAATCTGTAACTAAGTTAGCTCAGTTTTTTCTGTTCAATAACAACACAGCATAATGTGAACGCATTAACCTCGTGGTCAATAAATGCCACTTGCACAGAACAAATTAACATTGGGTTTAGACATTAACTCGAGTTAGTAAACGTCAGATTCATCCGAAAACTGTAATTTTAACTTGAGTTAGAAACTTAACCCAGTGTTAAATTTTCTGTGCAAGTAAAAGAATAAAAGCCAAAGAGTTTATCACTACATAGTATAAAACAAAGTCGCTTCTCGCTGTCTGTCCCTATGTATGCTTAGATCTTTAAAACAACGCAACGGATTTTGATGCGGGTTTTTTTAATAGATAGAGTGATTCAAGAGGAAGGTTTATATGTATAATAGATTCTGGTTTATGTACGGGTGTTACAGAAAACTCACATAAACCGAAGCGAAGCGAGGGCGGGTCGCTAGTACTTAATAAAACCAAGTACGAAAGCTGAAATTACTCGTTTATTTATAACTACGAGTATACTCCATATCTATGCCAACTTCTTATAATACGCAAGGGTTTAGAAGTCATAAGGTTGTCAGTCGAACAGAATAACAAAGTCCCACCATAAAGGTTACATTGTGACCATTCAAAATTATGGTTTACTGGATTGCAACTTAAACGAATAAAATATTCTTAACATGTTTTCGGAGAGAAAAATTAAGTAAACACACTTTAGTAACTATTGTCCGCACTAATGGCTACAGTAAATATCAAATCAATACTTGTAAGCAAGTACCTACCGATTATAAGATTCTGTGCTTCCATATTTGCGGGTGGTAGGACCTTGTGCAGGGTCCGTCCGGATCGCTACCACCATCTTATCCATTAACCTACCGCCAAACAGCAGTGTTCACATTGTTGTGTTCCGGTTTGGGGATAAGACAGCCGGTGAAATGACTAGCATAGAGGCATTCCATCTTAGTCCTCAGGGTTGGCAACGCATTTGCAGTCTTAGAATTGCATTGCAGTCTTGTGAATGCGAATGTCTATGGGTCACAGTTTCCACTTACCATCAGGTGGCCTGTGTGATAGTTTGTCTTCTCTATGCTATAAAAAAAAAACTCTACGAAGCCAAACTCAAACCATTTATATTAAAAGCAACTATCTGTAAGGCCATATTAACACCAATGTTTAACACATCCACAGTGAACTGCATGCTTTGTTTATACATATAATAGTTTTGACAAGTTCGTCAACAAAAAATGTCAAAAGAAAAGTTATTGATGTTTGAATCTAAATGACAATTACAGTTTGAATATAAATGAAAAATGCTAAGCCAGTAGTATTCCTAAGTTTGTTACAATTGTTATAACAAAGGGTACAGTCAACTATAAAGAGATGTATGCGGTTTTGGCCCTTTATTACAGTGAAATTAGGTAAAAAATTGAATAGATCTCTTTGTCGACTCTACTCTTGTTTCAAATAGGTTTTTTCAAGCTGTATCACTAGCCACACTCCTTCATTCCATACACGAAACAAAGTTACACATTACAATAACTAAGTTTTAAAGCACAAAAACATGTAATAAAATGCACAAAATTAATTTAACCACACATTAGAAATATACATTTTCTGTGATAAAAATTGTACAGATTGTATTCTTCAGGAACAAATAGTACATTGAATTTTTGAATTCAAAATACATTGCTTATTCTATATATTTATATACCTTCCATTAATATACTTACCTGCACAAAGAATAGGACTATACATGTTCATACGTATACAAAATGTGACGCACGGTGCTGCGTAAGAAACGAAATATTTGGCAATGCTCTGCCATTGGATGCTAATTACTGTTGAATTATTGAAGGCCCTCCAAAAAGTACGCCATTTTGATACTTGTACAGCTATCATAACTGTGCCTTGCGGCATGTATTTACCACAAAAAAAAGGCTAAACATGCATATTATTTTGTAACGTTAACAACAATACTATTGAGACTAAAAATTTACTAAGGCTAATACATAATTAAGGGATAAACAATATGTAGGATTTACAAGATTTTATCCAGATATCCCGTGACAAAATGAGAAAATTAAAAAGTCACATCATTCGGTTTGAACGATTACTTTTTTTATAAAGTAGAAATACCTCCCTTGCCTTATTTTTAACGCGTCAGAAAACTTGACAAAGCTACATAGGCATAATGAATAGATAGACGGGCCTGATATGGTGGATAAAGTAGGTCTGGGAGGGGCCCGATCGAGTATTGGCCCTTGAGACAAGCGCCCTGCACCCGAGAGCTTCAATACCGCTTTGTACTAACCATCCTCTTTCGAATACCTAGCCTTTGAAAGCTATGCCAAGAATGGGTCCACGGCGTTCCACGGAACCGTATTTATACAGGTTAAGTATTACAATGTTTTAGTTGTACTGGATATATTGCCGTTGAGGATTTAAAGAAATAAAGTCGGCCTGTTTTTTTAGCAAGCATTTATTTAAGTTTGCACCATATACCTACACAAATCAGAACTCATATTTCGCAACAAGAATGAAAAGAAATAACTTTTAGGCATTTACCTACTCAACTAAAAGCAGGACTCTCCGACTTCCCCATTTTGCCGAAGTTGTCATTATAACGTTCTAATTCTTCGCAATGGTATTCTGTGTTTCAATTGTAAACACTGTAAGATAAAGAATAATGGATATTTTAATTTATTGATTAAGCACGTAGGTAAATTATGTAATATCCGACCTAGTGTGATATAGCAAAAACTTACTGGACCATTCATAATTACAATTATTATTGCTACTGTCAACTTATTTCAGTTGGAGCAGCTTGTCGTGAATCAAACTTCTATCTTAACTTGGTCAAGGAAAAATGTCCTAAAACGTCGTATTATTAAAATATAAAAAGGAATTTAAGGAAGGAAATGGTTTAAAGGAAATAGCATTCGATATGATATATATAACTCTGTTCTGTCCCGCGTTGTTGTATTAGTGCAGTCATTGAAGCATTATTGGTCCGAATTTTTTTACTGTGAACCGAATTGCATACAATTTTGGAATTAGGTTCATCTTACCCTTAACTTCAAAATTGAAAATGATTTGAACTCCGCAACCACCCTGGGGGTGGTTGCCACCACTTCTCGGAGGTGTTTGTTTTTTTCTTCAAAATAACCTCAGATATCGATAGAAAGCCTAATTTTAAGCAAAAAATCATCTATAAGGTTTTTCGAAAAATCCAATACTTTTCAAGTTATTGGCAATTGAAAATTCGCAATTTTTTCACGTTTTTCATCGGTTTTTTGCAAATATCTCCAAAAATATAAGTTTTATCGAAAATTTTATAAGAAACAAAATTGTAGCAGGTAAAAAAATTAACAATTTGGTTTTTTATAAAGTATTCTAAGTGCAATATTAAGCTAGATATTAAAGATCAAAGCCGTTTTTATATTGTCTGAAATTTAATCGATGTGGTCAATGCCATCTAGCGGCGAGCAGATGCATTTTATGCATTCTAATAAAAAAGGGTTTTGTAGTGCTTGAAATAAGCTTTAAAATGAGCACTATAAAAGTCTTTTGCACGTAAAATAAGTGAGCTGTATTGCAAATAAGAGGAGCATCTAATGTTTATCCTTAAAAATCAATAGGTTTCATAACTGCCATTTCCACAAAAATTAAAATTAATCGTATTCCGCCTAGAATTAACTTTATTATGAAGAGTTTGATAGATTGTATCGGTTTGGCTGCTTCAGGACACATATTTTTCAAAAAAGTCACGATTAAAAAAAATCAAATAATTTCAAATTCTTAAAACACCCGCCTTTTTTTCATAATATCTCAAAAATGACGACAGATACGTATAAAAGTGTAGGAATAAAAAAATTAGGTATTTTTCTGACAAACAAATTGGTTTTTTTGTTTTTTCTGTTAAACAAAAAATGACGGAGATATGATTGTTTAAAGAGCGCGTGGCAGCGCAATCACAGCCTCTCTTAAGCCCTTTAACCCTTCACCGTTTTAGAAAAAGGTTTTTTACTATGTATTGCAATAAAGGATGTTGTAGCTTTCTTAATTACCTTTAGAATGGTTTTTTATAAATTGTGATAGCATGAAAATTGAAGGAGTTATGGTCCAAAAACTTATGTTACTAACTTATATACGTAAAATGGTAGCAAGTAATCATATATATTTACTGTTTTAATTTAGGGGTAGTTTTAAGGAAAGAAAAGCTTAAGAATATGATAATCATTTTCGAGAGTGTGGAATAATATTTAAATCCTTTTCATTTTATAAAAAAAAAAATTATCAATTTTTTATCAAGGGGTACTTTTCAAGGGTTGAAAGGGGGTTAAAAATTTGATAATTATTATAGAGAATATAAAATATTACTTACTCTATACTTAAATCTTTTTATGTCATACCAAAGTATTTTTTTGTGATTTTTTCAACTTAGGGGTTGTTTGCAAGGGTTGTAAGATTTTCAAGGGGTTGAAAATGATTTTAATATGAAGTAATTGTGTTAGAAAACACTTTACAATTTCACCACTTACTATTATGACATGTTTTCTAGCGATAAAATGGCTCAATGTAATTTTTTCCATTAAGGGGTTGTTTACACCCCTTAAAAATAATAGGCGGAGTTCAGATCATTTTCACTTTTGAAGTTAAGGGTAAGATGAGCTTAATTCCAAAATTTCATGCAAATCGGTTCACAGTAAAAAAATTCGGAGGTAAGACCGTATTTTTCGCTTCAATGACTGCACTATATCGAGTAACGTTCTGTAAACAATGCAATACCTATTCAATTTTAAAACTGTAATTAGCCTTCACCACAATATTTGCATTAAATTAAAACGCATAGGAATAGAGATCCCTCCCGAATTCCATTGTGTATAATTTCCTCATTTCTTTCTGCTCTAAGCTCTATAGAAGGCAGGCAGAGTGTAGGTACATAGGTTCATTCACCATAAAACACATCTATATGAACACAACTCTATTGTTAAGAAGGACGTGTTCAAATATATTTTAGCATAGTGTATGTATACCTAAACTTCCACTTTAGGTGAGTTGCTTCGACGACGATACCTGCAACCACTGCACTGATCAATGTAAATGGCATAGTGCGCGAGACAGCTGCGGTGCGAGAGAGATATAGAAAATTCGACAGTTATTGCGGGGAACCGGTAATTAAGTTCAAAATAAAAATGTTACTATAATTAAAGATTCTAAACACTCTCCAATTAGTGCGGAGTTTAAAAGCATCAACAAACTGGGTAGCCGCCGGATCACCGCAGCAGTAAGATGCTCGCTCCAAAGGGAACGCGAACTTGTCGACTAACTTTAAATTGCATTTTAAATCTACCTCGTTAACATTACACTCGTATTCAAATAGGTTTTAAATTATTTACAGCAGCGTGTCTTATTCCGCGCAGCACAAAGTTCGCTACTTAAATAAAACTTAAAGTGACTAACTCAATTGATTTTTTTGTTAAAACCTTTGTAATAAATACATTTGTGATTCGAAGAAAAAACTAAATGGTTTGTGGAATTATTACAGCGTACGAGTATTTGCTTTTCATGGAGTTGTTGCGAAGGAAGTTGTTTCTTCGGGGTTATATTGTTAAAACACGTGTTAACTATCGAATACATATCTAGGTACCTTATTAACTGTAAGACTTAGAAAATCTTAAAATAATATGTACGTCCGAGTTAAGATTCAAGTATATCTGCATGACTACGTATACCTTCATAAGTTTCATAACACTTAATCATACATAGAGAGGCCCCTTTAAACCAAAGCCCATTGAGTGTCATTTGGAATTTCAGTTATGTTTTTAATTTTAAATGAAACTCGGGACAAAAATGATATCTGCCACAAACGCGTGCCCAAAAAAGTAGGCCACGATCGGCGCGCATATTAAAAAGTTATCGCCACCCTAATTTACTTATACTTACGTGTAAAGCGATTATTACCACGGAATAGAAAAAACAGCGGAAGTGCCACGAGCTTCGCTTAGTATCAAACCTGGGGCACGTTTTATAAAACTACAAGTAACAATTTTATAGGTCTAAACTGGCAACACTGCTCAAATGGCTGAACGTCATTGGTCGAGGTTGTGTCAAATGGAAATTTGTAGCTTTATAAAACAGGCCCCTGTTGTCGCCAATACTCACACTATCATAAATACAACACGATACCATGGAAAATGATTTTGGTGCGGCTGTCGTTTCTACATTCTAATATAGCAAATAAGGCATGCTTCTGGATTTATTTCCTATTTTAGAAATATTATTTGCACAACTTTCACGCACAAGCGATCGCCGTAAACTCAGCTAGGTTGAGCGGAACTCCGTAAAACCATGCCACACGTTTTATTTTATTATTATTTATTTATTTCTTAAACCAACAACAAAAAGTTCAAATAAAAAAGCCCTGCAAAACTGGTTTAGGACCGACTGACTGCCAGGAATGTGACGTGACACGCCCACTTTACACTTCTACTGTTTTTTCTGTTCTGTGATTATTACAGACCCTAGGGTTAGGACCCTACCATAAACTGTTAACTGTTGTGAGTTTTGTGACTTGCCGTGTTAGAGATGTCAAATCATTTGTAACTTATAATATAAGAAACTAAACATTATTATTTAGGTGGCTCTAATGGTCGTTCAAGTCGCTATACTCGCTCACCTGCCGCCGCCAACCAGCGTGTTCGGTGTGAGGATAAGACAGCCGGTGAAATCACTAATCGGTAGAGGCACTTCATTTTGGCACTCAGAGTTGGCAACGTATTTGCGATCTTGATATGTCTATGAGCTTCAGAGCCCAATAAGAGTACACGCGTGTAATACGTATATACAGTCAAAATAGGCTTTGACAAAATTACATATGACAGACTGAGAGACATTATTAGGGTAATTCTACGAGTTAAGGGTTCCGTTTTTTAGCCGTCGCGGGTTCGTTTCCTAGTATGAGCAAGTATTTGTTTCTGAGTCTTGGATGTTTTCTGTGTATTTAAGTGTTTATTTATTTCTCTATATCAGTATTTATATCGTTATACCCATAGTAGAAGCCTATACCTATAGAGCTTAGTTTGGGACTAGGTCAATTTGTGTGACAGTCGGTTGATATTTAATTAATATTTTTTTGTTTTATGATTAATATACATTACTGACCTTAAATATTTTCCGATAAATAAATAAGTATGTATGTATGTATGTAAACACTTTATTGTACAAAAGAAAAACCATAACAATACAATAAATAAAGGCAGGCTAAAGAAAAGTCAAAAAAATTGTGGTTGAATGTGTAATAATAATATGTGCTAGTCTTTGCTGGCTTATTACTTAACGTCAAGCTACATAAGTGATGTTTTACATTAAAAAGTTGTATTCATAGGTGGTTATTGATGTATTTATCTATTTTTATATGTACGAGTATATATATTACTTTATATGTATATATTTGTATTGTATGTAATTTATGGTTTTAGGTGTAGATTTGTTGGTTTATTTATTATTTGTGCACTTCTTGTAATTTTGCTTATCCTCGTACATTTTCTACGTTCATAATTAGGTTAACTGGAAGAGATCCCTTAAAGGGACAAGTTCACCGTTGTATACGTTATCTTAAGTTCATGTACGTATTAACTTGTAATTTTTTGTGCAATAAAGGGTTTTATGTGTAAATCAACTTAAATATAATTAAATTGAAAATAATATATAAACATGACATAATCTCCGCGCGCACACTGTCGCGAGTGATTGAGATAAGATATGTGCGGTAGGACCTCGGAATACATTATGCATGTGTATATGTTAACATTAAACGACCGATGAGCTTAAGAGAGAATGCCGTATCGGTCCGTAGAAAAAGCTACTTTTAACGGTTTTAAATCATGTGGGCACGCTGGCGTCAGCTCTACGCGCTGCAAGTTTCGCACGTAGGTTGACCACGCATCGCCGGGATGCAAATACTTATATATATTAAATGTGTTCACGTTTAAATTTTCAATACTAAATTATGAGAACGCATGCTTGACTGGACTAATACCCAGGGTTGTTATTCTCTCAAAAACAACGGACGGGCGGACGAACGAGTGAAATCGCAGCGGCGAGTTTAGGTAGTCCCGTCAGAGCGAACAAAACACATTTTAGCGCGTGCATTTTCAATTAAGCAGCCTTATACGTTCGATCCATAGGCAGAAAGCATGCTGCTAAATTGAAAATGCACGTGCTAAAATATGTTTTGTTCGCACTGACGGGACTATTTAAACTCACCCCTTGGACATTCACTCGTCCGTCCGTCCGACCGTCGTTGTTCAGAGAATCACTATACTCGTTACTAGGGACGTTTAACACCGTCAATTTGTCAGTTGCTGCGATGAATCTATTACCAATTTTCACGCAAGCAATGGAAGTTATGTAGTAGCTAGTGTTTGTAATTCACAACGGCGCGGCTCTTAATATTTTTCAATAATGCGACGTTGCATCGTCAATTTGGCTGACGGGGCGTGCTATACGTGGAGTTAAAGCACAAATATGATTCAATATTCGATGTCAAATATCATTATTACCTAATTGTAAACGAAACACGCGATTTTCAAGCGATTGAGCTGTGTCATGATTTATTTATAATCGTGTCGTTACTTTTCCTTAAACTGTGCAGTATCCAGGAAAAAAATGAAGCGTGCAAAGCCTACTCGCATGTGATCTAATTGTGGCATGCGGCCACTGACGTAACGGGCAAGAGACGGTTGAGTGACCGCATAGCGTGCGGACGGCGGACGGCATCCCGGGTCGCCGTTTATTACCCGAGTCAAGGCGGTCTTCATTTCGCCATACGGGACAAGGCGAGTCCATTATGAGGAATGGATGCGGTCACTTATACGATAAGCCCAAGGGTTAAGTGTGGAGGTCTAGCTATAAGATTGCCATGTAAAGAGTGCGAGGCAGTGATTCTTTTATTTAGGATTAATTTCATGTGGTTATTGTGGATTGTGGATTTCAACACCAATTTACTACAGCTGCAAGCTCAGCCGACTGAAAAAAGCAGTCTTTTTTAAAATGTGTAGTGCTAGGGGTGCTATTTTGGAGGCTGCGATTGGGATTTGACAACTCTGAAAACATGTTCAGATATTATATTTTTCACATTTGAATAATTAAACATATTCCAAATCTGCATATGTTTGCTACTCAAATATAGTATATAATAATCATTTATAGAAGATAACGAATATGTGCGAAAAACACAGGTCATTTATTCTAATATAAAAATACTTAATATATATGTGCAACTATTTTTACTTTTACGTTTTATTTTCTGGGAATAACTAGAATACTAAACGCTATGACAAGAAGTAACGGTTTTATTACAAGTTTTTTTACAAGATTACAAGATTTGCAACTCATGCCTAAGTTAGTATTTAAGACACTGCTTTATTATTAAAAAAACGATCAGAATTTTTTCAATTTCAAATACATTGCACTGGCCCGCAAAACTAACTATCACACTTTTAATGTATTATTTATTTTAATCCGACATTTTGATACATTTAATTATTATTACTACTGGGACCTGTACATCCCTGTGACATTTAAATTATGTAGCTTAAGTTTAGTATTGTAATAAGTGATTGACTTGACTTGTAAAAGTGCCTACAGGGCCTACTTACAGAATAAATGATTTGAATTTGAATGAAAATTTCATTGTAAGTGTGATACTTGGTTTTTTCGGGTCAGTGTAGATGATATGACCTCACATTTTCAACAAAAATACCGAATCTACGACAATGGAGTCGTGAGTAGAAAACGAGGTTTAAACCATAGATGTTAATATGTTTTACTTAATGTATTTTATCATCCAATTTAACAAGTAAAATGTATTATTGATTTCTACGAATAAAAGTATTTTGATCTGATTGTAGCCAAGCACTAGTCTTAATTAGTAAGGACCCCTGAAATATGTAATCCACTTCTTCGGTCTGTGAATTCTTGCCTTCAAAATATATTAAGTCAAGTGTAAAGTCACTTCCGAACTAAAGACCTAGTTTCAATCGACTTCAAATCGGAACAATTGTTTTAATTTCATATGCAGACAAGCCTTCGATTTCAAAATGAAAACGTTTGCGATTGCGAGTAGGTACGTTAGGCAATTGGCCTCTATTTAACTCGGTAAGAACCATATTGCCTTTGAGCTGTTATGGTATTGTTTTTAACTTGGCCGCCATTATTGTTAAGTAAATAAGAACTATAAAAACGTTGACAATACGATAACAGGTAAAAGACAATAAGGTTTTTACCGCCTAGAATTGAGGCCCGATGGCTGTGAGGCTGGCACGCATCTACATCGTCGTAAACAGTAGTGGAAGTATGCCACAGGTGCGAGCCGGGCCAGCTCTTTATTGATACGACCTACGAGTCTCTGAATTGCACATTATAGTCCTCCAGATGTTCTGCTGAGAGATAATATAAATAAATGCAATCGCGCAGAGAGCATTGAAATGAACAAAAACTTAGGTCCGCATATATTGAAACTTGGAGCAAATATTCTTTAACCGTGAAATTATTTGCCGGGTATTTTTTTTATCGAATCAAATTAAATAAATTTATTTAGGACTGCATATCCTTATGGTTAGTAAATACAGCGGATTTATCATTAATAATAATAGGGTTAGTGATACACGAAAACGTAATACACAACAATCCAGTACAGTACACCATTCAGTTCGCCATTTCTACTTTTTTTGTGCAATAAAGGTTAAATAAATAAATAAATAAATAAACAATCATAATCCTTCGAGTTTGAGCAAAAATGCTTAAAAATAGATGCTAAATATTTCGCATAAGTACATTTATTGTTTTACAATCCATTTCGCCTATTGAATGTTATTGAATTATTTTATTATTTATTCAAATTATAACCATATATACATATAATAGTATATTTATATTACCACCAAACTGTTACTTAGGTAATAAATAAATAAAATTTCATCGCCGTGGAATGAAAGTTTAACTAGTTATTAACCATTCACAATCGGAGTCAGAATGGATATAGTATCGTCATTTAACAGACGTATGACCTATTTGGCATTTAATTTATGAAAAAATGGATATACGTAAGTATATCAGTGATGAGTAACCGTGGTAATAATGATTTTATTTCATTGAATAATTTTATTTAGATTCCGTTACTTTTTCCACCGCAGTATAATGGCATACCTAGTTCTGAAAAAATACGTTTTCATGCACACCACAATCCAGATAGGTACTTTCGTCAAGTAAGCTTTAAACCTCCATCCTCTGTCTCTATTCTACCCGGTAAAGCCATATTGCTTGAGACACGTTATCGTATTGATAGCTCTTATTTTCTTGAAAGTAATGGCGGTTGAGGTAAAAACAATACGATACATGTCAAAAGCAATAAGGTTTGATATTCAATTATAAAAAATGTATTAAATTATAAAAAATGCTGCAGAATAACATGCAGGCAATAAATTACAGAGTTATTCACAGCATATTTACTAATAATTGTCTAACTCTTAATGCGCATCTCATGATAATGAGAGAGACTAATACAAGCCGCAGTTGTCGTGGAAAGTATTTTCAGAACACAACGGTAATAAATTGTTTTATTGCCGCTCTCAATCGTTCGCGTAAATGGCAATAACATGCTTTTTAATTATTTCACTAATTGTCACGCACACGTTAACCGTTTCAAGAACGATTGCGACTTGGTACTCATTAGCGTTTATGTTTAAACTGCATACTTACAAAACAACACAGTCGCTGTATTTTACAACCCCCGATGCAAGAAGAGTAGTGTTATAATACACCGGATCGACGGGGGCCAAATTAACCAGTGCTAGTGATTCATTAAATATCGACTAAGTTTATCGACAACTTTTTTCATTACATATGAATCTTACATTTCTTGCAAAATCAAGTCGTACCTTTATCTTCTATATCTGAATAATCAGCATTCCATGAAGATAAATGATCTTTCTTGTTTCGAGGCATTTTAAACCGACTTAAAAAAACAAAAAGCTTCCCAATTCGTCGAAATGCTAAAGAATATTGTTGTACTTGAATTTGTTATTAAATATAATTTTGATGGTCAATCGGATACCGGTTGTTTATAGTTACGATAAGTATAAATAAAATAGGCTTGCACATAATGAAAAGGTGTTCAAACTTGGTCATTATTTATGATAGTGATGATTAAAATGGCTTTTTATCGATGTCGATAAACTTACTCGACATTTAATGAATCACTAGCACTCATACATCCGGTGTATTATTATAAGATAAGCGTGTGTATCTGTGTGTCCGCGTGTCTGTCTGTGACACTTTGCTCCTAAATGGATAGCCCGTTTATAGAGAGCTAGTTAAACGGAGATGGTTCTTAGCTAGGTAACAAATAAAACCGGCCAAGCGCAAGTCGGATCCCCCGCGCACGAAGGGTTCTGTACAACATGGGAGCCCCACATAAATATTAATTTTAATCTGTTTTTAGGATTTGTTGTTATAGCGGCAACAAAAAATACGTAATGTGTGAAAATTTCAACTGTCTAGCTAGAAAATTAAGGTACTGAAACTACTATAAAAGGACGCCAAAATAGTTTTAAAGCGTTGAATTCCCTTGATAAAAATTAAGTGACGCATTTACACCCCTGTCGGAATAGCCCCGCTTGACCTTAGTTAATACTCAGGGTTAAGAATGAATAAAGTGAATAAAACCTATAATAAATTTTAATCTTATTTTTTATTATGATGCACTTTTAATTCATCTAGGTATGCTGACAGTATTTTCAGTCTCGTGTCATTTATCGAATCCTTTAAATTTTCTTACGTAAAACAAGCTTTAGCACAAAATAAGACGGATGGATTTCAGTTTTATCGTAGTGGTAATCCTGATTTAACCCCGCGGCCGCCGGTCGGCAGGAGAGCGGTTAATCTTAATGAAGTTACTACACTGAGTGCACTCCGCTCACATCTCGCTTCACGATATCCATCGCTGAAATAGTCACCCTTAAACTGTTTATATTGCTGAAATGTGTTATATTGCTGCTATATAATAGCTAGTAGTTATACTATAGGCAACAAAGGCCGCGAACAACATAAAACAATCGATTCCTAGTAACTAGCTTCTTGGCTGACGTCAGCAAAATTCCGACTTCTCGAGGTATTCCTTTCAAATAAAGAGCCAACCATTTTAGTCTTTGCACTGCATATGTGCAGACAAGGTAGCTGTCAGTAGTTTTTGCCGGAGTTGGCGTAATAATTAAGTATACAGTGTTTTACTACGGTGACACCTACGTCGCAGTTACGGGGCGCATTCCCGCACGGGGAACGGGACGCGGGCATTCTTCTAGGAAAACTCCTTACGGCAGTAGCGGTGCTCAACTAAAACAGAACGTGGAATTGCTTCCTATCAGGAAAAAAGTACATTACAATATATCTGATAATTTCCGTCTTGCAATCCTCGGCGTAACTCGGCATGTTGGAGCTATTAACCTAAAGCAATTATGTTAATTTCCGTAGTGGTTTTTGTGATGTCACACGGGTTACAATTTGCTGTTTTTTAGGCGTCTTTGAGCTGTGTTTGGAGTTCGTACTAACTAATGGCGTGAAACTGCAGCACTAGCATGTTCCAGTACAGAAGTAAGACAGCTGTTAAATTACTAGCATTGAGGTATGACATCTTAGTCATCAGTGTCGTTTGCCTTCCTCACGACTTAAAAAAAGGATCAGAACCTGACTGATATCGCATAGGCCAACTACGATAAGTAAAAAGATAAGATAAAAGATATTTATTTAGTAAGTAGGCCGCACGGGCACTTTTACACGTCAAGAATCTACCAGCGCTTCCCAAGAAGAGACCACTGCCGAGAAGAAACGCCGCAAGAAACTCAGCAGTCAGTCGTTTTTCAACCATAATATTTAATACTACAATGATACTACTTAGTCTAGCATTATATAAAGCTATGAATATTAAATTAAATATAATATCAAATAGCATGCTTAGTTCAGCAGGAAAACATGTTAAAAATATTACGAGAGAGACAAAGGGAGAAAAAAAATAAGAAAATGAAATGAAATTGAATGTTGAATTAAACTGTAAACAGCGTTAATAAATGCCGGAGCAACCGGTTACAGCGTGACTTGTACCGCAACAAATTATCGTAAAGTGATGTCGCAGCAAATAAAATTATTGTTAACTTTATTGTTATTTCCAGTCTAGAAACCCTTCGAGTACCTCAGGTAGA
The DNA here is from genome assembly GCA_963966035.1 of Acleris laterana. Classification (NCBI taxonomy): domain Eukaryota; kingdom Metazoa; phylum Arthropoda; class Insecta; order Lepidoptera; family Tortricidae; genus Acleris; species Acleris laterana. The sequence goes on along the minus strand of OZ014443.1, from coordinate 10,039,860 downwards.
ATATAAAATTAATCTTCTCAGTTTCCTACCTTCATTCGATAACGTTGTAGCGAAAGTTTAAGATCAGCTGGTGCACGATGCAGGGAGTTGAATTTAATCTCTAATCTTCTACAAGTTGGCAATTGTGAAGTTTGTAAACTTCCTTCAGGCTCGTATAAAATTTTATCATGACGAAGTACTCTTTTTACTTGGCTTGTTGTATAATATTTATCTTTCCGTGGAATTAAAATACTTGACATCTTATAAAAAAAGATTTCAAGATTATCATTGTGCGTGTCATTGTTACGCATTCGTGCGCATGATACCTATTCTGATAATATATTAAGTGGAGAGGAGAACTCTGGCTATATTGTTAAGTTTTATTTATATCCTCTCGGTAAATTGAATACGTAAACAATTTGCAGACTGCCCTAATCACCAGCCGTTAACACACTTCTTTAATGTTGTTGTTTACCCAGAAACTACTTCATGACTAATAACTTCTTAGTTTGCTTATGAGACGTAGATATCTTTCTAAAACTATATGTCTTACAAATAAGTAGACATACTTTTACAGAAATAGTTTTTTTCACGCTTGTAAACCTCCAGTTGACGGGTGAAATGTGATCACCAGGGATCGGAAATTCGGATAGATATTTACCTACCTATCTATCTATTTCTATGTATACCTAGAAGCGGGCTCAATTTTAATTTCTTAATAACATTCCCGGGATTTCTAAATAAACAAATTACGCCAGCATAAATACACATTTAAATACTTAATGTAAATATTTAAATGTGTATTTATGCTGGCGTACCAAATTTCAATAGTAAATGTGACCCACCATAGAACTGTGTCACAGTGACGTTAAGATCCGCCGCACGAGTGCGTATCACCTTTATTTTGACATAGCATAGGTAAAACAAAGTCGCTCCCGCTGTCTTAACGCTTAGATCTGTTTAACTACGCAACGGATTTTAACTAATGCAGTTTTCAGCAATAGATAGAGTGATTCCAGAGGTTTATTTGTATAATAAATTCTGGTTTATGTACAGGCATTGCAGAAAACTCACATAAAACGAAGCGAAACGAGGGCGGGTAGCTAGTAATATATAAAGGTCCTATATACATAATGATCATAATATAGTTACACTGTCCCGCAAAACTAAGTATCACACTTTCAATTAAATTTTATTTTATACATAAAAAATCTTGTTGCTTTTGACGGGTTTTGATAGCTCCTATTTGGCCCAGGGGTCTATTCAACGGGGTAAACCATATTGCCTTTGAGGTGTTATGGTATTACTTAGAAATAGAAAGAGTTTACAGTGAAGGGTATATAAATAAGGCCGCCATAGATGTCAAGTATATAACGAAACGTTGACAATACAGAAACACGTCAAAAACAATAAGGTGTGTAGAATCTCAGCCCAGGGGGGTTATTATGACATAGCTATGCAGTTCATTTTACGGCGAGCGTAAAGGACAGAGCTATAGCAGTTATATAGCTCTGTCCTGTTCTCTCAGCGTAAACTGAACTGAATTGCTATGTCATAATATCCCCCCTGGTCCAAAATTTACTTGCAAGATTTGGTAGAAAACATACACCATAACATATTTACCGGCTTACGATACAAGTGAAGATAAATGAAAACCCCTTATTCCAAATATGTATTATATGGTAATAACAATAACAAAGGTTAATTTACAAAGGTCAAAGTCAAGTTCAGAGCACAAAAAATAAACAGTTATTCATTATTGCCGCACCTCTAGTTGAAAGATAAGAGAAGTAAAATATAAAAAAAGCCGAAGAACCCACAATGATAATGATAAATTAAAGTCATTATTGTTATCAGCGCTTATCATCGCGCGCGTCGGCGCCGCGGATAGTTTCTAAGAAGCGAGGAAGGGTTAAATGTTATTGAATTTTTTATGGAATTAAATGATTCCTTAACGATTTCGGGAAATCAAATGATTGTAGTTCAGCGACGATTGAAGATATTTTTCGTGCCAATGACGTAAATTATTTTACTTGTATTTCCTAACACTGCATTAAAAGGGAAAGTCCTAGAACCTTTGAAAAGCTGGTTATGATTTTGGCGCCAATTATTTATGCTGGATATAATCCTCACTGATGAAGCATTGATTGTAAAATTAACAGAAAGTCAGACAGCATCATAATATTCATAATACTATGCAATATTGCCTAACACTTTAGTATCTTGTCGCATTAACGTCCAGTTTAATCTATCACACGAATTCGTCCAAGCCATCAACTAAAGCGCATACCTATTCTTGATGCTGGCCGTGCCAAGAATATTTAATCATGACCCTAACTAGTTTTAATGCCCACGGTAATAATTAATGTTCCTATTCCTGAGAAAGAGTAAAGTTATTTCATATGGCGAGATCACTTTCAATTTTGTAACCCATTATCTCCGTGAAACATTTATGATTTCGTGTGAAACGTCCTCATTAGCCGTGACGTCACCGAGGGCGTCACGCGACGCCGTGTGCGACCCGCCTGCGTCATTCGTGATAAAACATATTATTATGATCGAACTAGCGATAGTCAAATCACTACCGGAATTCGCTAATTAAGGGGGCACAAAACAATAAAATTTAATTGATTCCATTCCATTCATTCATTTGGTTTTTCTTGCCGTTTCCTTTATTAATTCACTCTTCATCTAACATATCTTTTTTTTTTTGTTTTTTAATCTACGTATAGCCCCTTTTCACTAAATTCTTCGAACAAGATGGTTAATACCACTATATTTTTTGTAACATTGCCATTAAGCTCCTTAAACCAGTAACGTGATGATATAATTATAGGCTCTTCCCTGCCCTCGTGGCGGTTCTACTCGAGGCTCTTATTACACTGATCAGCCTCTTAATACCGTGGAAGCTGACAGCTACAATAGCCAGTTATAACAAGTTCGATATTTTCATATTGCCCATCTCAAGTTCTAATGCTACTTCACGTTTGTTGTTCTGTATGTACCTACGCTTAGATCTTTTGAACTACGCTACGGATTTTGATGCGGTTTCCATCAATAGATAGAATGATTCACGAACGGTTTTTATATTCTGGATTATGTACGGGTGCTATAGAAAACTCACATAAACGGAAGAGAAGCAAGAAAGAGACGAGTTACATACCTAATATTAAAAACTATTTGGCTGTTGAATGCAATATTTCGTGAAAAAATTCTAAAAGTGTCGTATATATTTGATTACTTTTTAAAGCCATTAAGTTATTTCTAGCGACAAAACAAGGAAAAAATGTGAGGTCGGCAGGCTAGACGGCGAGCGTGTCACTACCAACTCCAGATTGTATCGCGAAATCCAATTTCGTGGTTTTGTTATCGCGCTCCGGGAAATTTAGAAGATTATTTCTCTAATCATTTGACTTTTAATATTGCACGGAGTTTCTGATTTTAATTAAAGTTTGAGTGCTCCGTGCCAGTGCATGTTTTATTGCACATAACCATTTTACGTAGACGAATTTATTACCTGTTCCGTGCACGTAGAATTGGTTGGAAATTCTTCCCCAGGAAAATTTATTTTCGATAATTCACTTAGGCCGCTCTTCACCAAACTTGGAATAAGACTTACTCCGAGATTAGTCTACACAAATTCGGCGTTTAATCTAGCATAGACCTTATTTCAGTTTGGTCGAATGCAACCTTAGAATATATCGTTCCAGTGCTATGTTTGTTCTCAAATCCATGCCATACAGTTGCTCCAGTTTGACTTGGAACTTATTACATTACGATACACTAATATATACTATTACTAGGAAACATTAGTCATTAATGCCATTATGATTGAATGTTACGTGTTCTGGGCCTCTATTCCACACGGTTAAACAATTTCGCTTTGACGAGATTTCGTATTGTCACCGTTACGATAGGTCATTAATACTTAAAAGCAATAAAAACGATACCGTAACATGTCAAAGGCAATATGGTTTTACCCAGTAGAATAAAGGGCCAGTTGTTTTATAATGAATTGTAGCGTTAATTTAATGGTCAACGTCGTGTTGGAATTCCTCATAATGGTTACTCGTTTAACCAATTTAGTCCGGGCATAAAGGCAGTTTATAATGAGGGTCAACGCAAGTTAAACTCACGCCAGACGCCTCAATGGCATTAATATTATGAACTGATTTCGCAGGAGGATTTAGGGAATACTTCAGTTTTCCTTAAAAAGTTACAAATCTCGCACAAAAAGTTCCTATATGTTTTTAAGGTTGTATTTCTTTCAATTCTGTAACAATAACTCCCTCGAGCAGCGGAACATTTAAAAGTTTTCGCTAAGTAGATTTATTATTGGATAAAACTGCGAGTTAAAGTTGAGAAATGAACGGCATGTCAATGGCATGGTCCCGGCTTAGGCAAGATAAATGGGCCCACGTAATGCAACGGATCAAGAACGAAAATAATAACTATCTATATGTCGTTTCAATTTATTACAGTTACTTAATAGCTATTAGCCACCCCTATACGTCGGATACCCTTAGTTATATTTCTAGTTCATAAAAGTTCTGCCGTCTGTGCGATTAAAAAGATAGGTACTTATTTACTTCGTGCTTGTGCAAAGAATTGCACTTGTCATTCGCGAGTCACACATCAGCGTACCTCGAAAGCATTTTAACTCAAACGGTACCAGCAGTTGTCAACACTCTCAACGTTTTACAAAGAAATTACCCCGAGCTCACGGGTTACGATATTTTACGCCGTAAACCGAGTGATAAATTGTCGTACTTAAGTTCCGAAAAACTGATTGGAACTGGCTCCGAAACGGGCCAGGAATGTGGCGATACCCTAACCCATTTGAGTGAAATAACTGGTTTGTTATGTACGTGAATGCACTTTTATATTATTTTGGTAACGTTAAATGTTGTGAGTAAAACGGTACACCTGCATCCACGTGCTTGCCTTAATAAATACCATTAAAGTACAGAATGTAATAATTATTTAAAATAACCCGGTTAGAAAAAAAACTATGTAAGTACCTCTATATAAAGGAAAAAACTGACTGATCGATCAAAGGACCTGGCGTCTTGAAATTTGGAGGGAATATTCCCTAGGTATTTATCTTAGAGGTGCACTAAGAGATTTTTGGAAATTTATGCGCGTATACGAAATTGCGGGCGTGCTCTATATTCCTATAATAACAATGTACAAAATTGCATCTATGCAATATTAAAAAATCAATAAGTTATACTTAGCTGTTCCCGTCGCGTGTAAGCGGTTCTTATGAGGCATGAAACACCATAAATACATAAAAGCCCTTAACCCTTTTCGTTCCGCGGTTACAAAGCAAGCGTCATTCTTCTGCGGATTAAAATGGGTTACTTTGTCGCCTTACCTGCACAGACTAGTGCTGGCCCCAACTCTGCATGATATTGTAATGCAACACCATGTCTCGTCTTAATGGAGAAGTTAAGGGTTAATGTTTGCTGGAAAAGGAAGGTAAGAGTCAGAATAACACTAATAAAACCGACCATTACCAATAATACCATAGAGCCTGAATATCTATGGTTAATCATAGTTAATTTAGACAACCATATGATGTTTCAATAAAAATGAAGAAATCAACGGTAGCGTCTCAATACAGCGTTATGTCGATGTCATTAAACTTTACAACAATCTTTAAACGTTATCAAAACCGCTTTAAGAGGCAGGTAGGTACCGCGTGCGCTCACCACCTACAAACATACTTCGGTTTATATTTTTGAATACCTTTTCAAACAAAAATAAACGTTTATCAAGTAGAATACACCGATAAAAATCACTGGCTTCAATGAAACAGATTTAATACTAGACAATTAAAAAAACATCCACCTTGCATTGAAAGGTTTTTTTTTATTAAATATAGGAAATATTTTGCTACGTTTTGATGTTTTTGGTTCTAAAAAACATGTCAAACAAATATCAAACAATTATTTATTATTATTACTAAAAAATCTTTGAACAAATATACTTACATAAACACATATTAAAAACCTAACAACTGAACGCAGGTTAACGCAGGTTACTTGGTTAATTGACAGTTATTATATGAATCTGACATTCTTTAATAATTTAACGTAGGGTTAACAGTTTTTTACGGGCAAGTGGGCCTATATGATTTGCTAACGACCACATTATAAAATATGGAGTATCCCAATTTAGATAAAAGAGGCAAATCCCATATCGAAAATTAGTATTGAGTTGAAAAAAAATGTTTTAATGTTTTAATGTTTATTATGGTACAAACGGTACAATATGGCTAATACAATAAAAATCTTAGATTATACATCAACCAGTAAAGTTACCACAGTTAAATATTACATATACTAACCGAGCAATATGATTTGATATTGCCTACTTGAAAATGTGACATTACTTTAAAAAAGACTAAGGATACTTTAAAGGCAGAAAGTAAATATTAAAATAACAACAAAAATAAAGTTAAGATGCGTTACGCGAAAATCCATAAATTTCATAATTATGTATCATTTTTCTCTCTAACTAGGGCCGTGAACTCTTGAAGACATGTGTTAAATATATCAAATGTTACAGGAATTTGAATTCCTATTAACTAAAGATTTAACATTTCACACCATTTAATTTGAATGCTAATCCCTTCGCATTCCTGGCGAGGTGGTGCATCACTACTGCACTTTACTGCAGTCGACCTTCGTATGCGGCTATGCGCACCGTACTCGCATCGCTCGTATACACCGTCCACTGGGACTAGGGCTGCTAGATCTCCTAGGCCATTTCCCAGACTTTCTGGTGTTAATTGATCACGTCTACAGATTATTATTTCAAGACCAAAACGGGTTGCCACTACAAAAATATTACTGCAGTAGTAGTACATTTGGACTTCTTCTTCTTCTGTGGTATCTACAAATAGATACCTGGTGTTTAAAAATAAAACGACTAGCTACTACTAAACTCTGATTTCTAATACAAGATCAAAAAATCTACCACACACCTATATGTCACTGTCAAAGTTACCTACGTCATTGTGAGGTGGACATTTCAGATATAGCAAACCTTTTCGTATAATTAATCACATTAGTATTAAGTTTATACATAGATGTGGTCAACTTTTAGGGAACAGTGATATGAAATTCGAAATATTTTAATAATCGGTCATCTGTTACATTTGTCTTTTAAATTAAAAACAGATTACTTATGCGCATTTCGAAAGGTCATATAAAAAACTATTTTTTAAACCTATCTTTATAAATTGTACCAAATGTTATTAGGGCCTGAAGTGCTACAAGCACAGTAAGCATTTTAATATCAATAATCACTCCGATTTAAATATTTATAAGGTTTACAAGAAAAAATACGTATAAAAGGGAGGTATACCAACAGAAAAAATAACATGTACCTACTTATCCAAAAATAATTAAACGAAACTCATTTTCAATTCAACCCAATTGGATAAGTTTTGATAAAAACTTTTACAATTCACTTTAATTGCATCCCCCGCGTAGTTGCATCCCCGGACATCTGGCAAGCTGGCAATCCTAAGCAGGATTTGCGATACTTAATAAGTACAAGTTACATACATACCCTAGCACTAGTGAGGTAGTGAGGGTCAATTACTGCATTCATATATAAACTACACACCGTATTTATTATAATACCGTGATCGATATATGATGATCAATTAATTTAATATGTATCGAATAAAAGACAGGATAAAAAAACATAAAATCTGAATAATGGGTTTTTTATGATTGCAATGGTTAGGTTAGGTTAGGTTAGGTTAGGTTAGGTTAGGTTAGGTTAGTACTTAATCGATAATTTAGTTCATATCGATATACAAAGAGCAATATTTTTTAAAGTACTATAGTCTCAACGTATTTGTCATCATTTAAATAATTATACAACATGAGTAACATTAAATAATGACGACACATGAATTAATTAAGTATGCGCTGGCTCGGCGTCTCGCGATTTTTATTTATTTATTGTTTTATAGATAAAGTGCGTGTAGCCGTGTAAGTCGAAGTAAGCTTTTTCCTGTTATTCTATTTAGAGAAACACCAAGGCTTAGAGATTGTCCGCTTACCATGAAACCGCAATGTGACTTCAGAATCTATACGTAGGCATGTAAGTTTAAAAACAAAAAATATGTTTACCAATTTAAACAAAATACTACTTACAGCAAATTGTATTGATGAGACATTTGATCAAATGAACTTAATCGTCATAACAACTTATACTCTTAATAAAAAAATAAATAATAATAATAATAATAAATATAAGGGGACAATCTCACACCAATTGAACTAGTCCCAAACTAAGCTCTAGGCTTGTACTATGGGTACTAGACAACGATATAAATACTTATATAGAGAAATATATACTTAAATACATAGAAAACATCCATGACTCAGGAACAAATATTCGCGCTCATCACACAAATACGAGGGCTGCTACTTATGTAACCGGAATAGAAAAAATAAACAAACGTACATGGCTAAATATGGTTTTATTGTTTTTCGAAGTATTCTCCGTGATAATCGATGCACTTTTGCATACGTTGAAACCAATTTATAAAGCACTTTTTCCACTCTGACTGAGGTATCTCCAAAACGTGCTGTCTGAACGCGTCGACGGCATCTTCACGGGTCGAAAATCGTTGACCACGTAATTTATTCTTTACATTTGGAAATAAATAGAAATCATTGGGTGCCAAATCAGGGCTGTAAGGTGGATGACCCGTTAATTCTATATTTTGACCTTCCAAAAATCGAGTCGTTTCACGTGATGTATGACAGCTGGCGTTATCATGGTGCAGAATGATTCTCCGTCGCTGGTTGTTTTTCCGTATTTTTTCAAATACTTCCGGCAAACAAATGGTCGTGTACCACTCCGAATTAACCGTTTTACGATTCTCTAGGGGCACTGTAGCCACATGGCCATTAATACCAAAAAAGCAGGCCACCATTTGCTTCAAGGTGCTTTTTGCACGAGTTACTTTCGTAGGGTTCGGCTCATTTTGAAACACCCACACCGTTGATTGTTGTTTAGTTTCGGGATCATACGCATAGATCCAGGATTCGTCACCTGTGTAGATATTATAAACAGCTTTTGAGTCACCACGGTTATATTTTTTCGTCATTTCCTTGCACCATTCGACGCGAGCCTCTTTTTGATCCTTAGTTAAGTTGTGCGGGATCCAACGCGAACAAATTTTTTTCACAGCTAAGTGTTCATGTAATATCTTATTAATGCTCGTCATACATATGCCTATAGTCGCCTCTATCTCGCGATACGTAACATGACGGTCATGCATTATAAGTTTTCGCACAGCTTCAATATTTTGTGGTACAACGACCGATTTCGGGCGACCATCCTTAACTTCGTCCCTGAGCATACTACGTCCACGATTGAACTCACTAAACCAGTGATACACAGTAGTTTTGGATGGAGCTTCATCACCAAAAGTCGAAGTTAGTTGATCTATGCACTGTTGTTGCGTTAAACCACGCCGAAAATCGTAATAAATCATAGCACGAATATTTTCACGAGTGAGTTCCATTCTTGCAGCGAGATTAAAATTTAAACCCGCCAAAAACAAAAGACTAGCGTACATAAGAAAAAAAATATATAGCGGCCAGTATTAAAAAAAGTTCAAATTTTACCATGGAGGTCAGATATAGCGTTTAAAAATGTTGGAATCCTGGATTCCGGTTACCTAAGTAGCAGCCCTCGTATCTGCCCTTACCGGGATTCGAACCCAGGACCACTAGCTTCGTAGGCAGGGCCACTACCCACTAGGCCAGCGCGTCGTCAAATAATATTTTATTCAATCTTATGAATCAATAATTTTTTCAGTGTAATTTAACTTAATTAATATTTATTTTATTTCTTTTGACTCCTTACTCTTAAGGACAATAAACCTCATTTCGCGGTTAAATTGATAGCCAGAAGATTTATACTTACATATATTTTATTTACTATTTTAAAGGGCCTTTATGCTTTATACAAAAGTATATATCGGCCCTGTTAACTCGAATACCAAGTTTGTCATAAAATAATTGAAAAAACACAACAAGATGATTTATAGTTATTATTGCGTGGGTTGATTTTAGGATTAATTTGACACAATAATGTATTACCAACGAGTGCAATATTTAAAGCAACTATTACAGTCCAAAAATCATATAATGAAAAATTACAAATTAGTGTAGGTACCTATTTAAATGTAACATTTGCAACAACAGCTCGCTGAGTCACTATGAGAAAGTTTTCAAAGTAGGTAAATACGAAGCCTCGAAAAACTATATTCGTATTTACGTCTTAAACGTTACTTAATACGAGATTAAACTTATCTTTGAATTAAAAAAAATACGTAAACATTTGTCTGTATTTACTAGAATCCTCCACCGAGCGAACTACTTCGGCCTTTCCATAAAATTCGAGTTGTATGTTCTACTTTAGTATAATGTTTGCGTTGAGGAAATGGCGCTGCCTCGCACCTAATGACGTCATTTTGTAGCTGATAACATTATTATGACTAGGCACCAAATGGCTTCTCTTTCCCTAAAGCAAATTTTTCGATAGTTTCGAAAACGTTTGAATAGCGATGCGCGACGCCGCCGCCGACCAGGTCCCGCGGATGGAGTCACGCACTAGATCGATATCAATTAAGGGCCCTGCAGGACCGGTCGGAATGAGAATTATTTTAGGTAATTTTTTTCCTTTTTTTGCGGTTGAATCGTTTCGCTATTAACGCGATGGTGAGGCCAATATCTCGGCGTACTACAAAAGGATAAAAAGGGGAATAAAGTAACTTGTATGGCGGGTCGGTTGCAAGATGCAGAAATCTGTGCGGGGCGTGGGCGTGGGCGAACCGGTCTAGACGAGATGAACTTTAAGGACCCGCAAAACAAAATAAAAGATCGCGCACCGGCCGGGGACCGTGCTCGCACTGCAATTTTTGTCGCAAGTTAATAAAGGTAATGGAGCGTAGAGACAAACAGAAATCAAACACGAAAAATCGTTTAATAACATCTTCAACCTTGAGCCTTTGCGAGGAGGTAGTCATCTACTAATCTTCATCCGCTAAATAATGAATAATAATAGCCGCTGCACATCGCAGGGAGGGAGCTCGTAGATCTCAAACTTAGAGCATTTTTATTATTCTTCAAGCATCAGAGTTCATTGTGCCGCGAACTCCCAGCAGAGAACCTCTAATTCACCTTTAGTGGACACAATTAGAAGAAAACACTAGAGAGGGCGTCGCGTTGGATTAGATTAGCGCTGATAAGATTAGTTAGCTGCGTCGCGTCGCGCCTCGGCCGCCGCAGCCTCCGCTGCCATGTGAATCTGCTAATTGCCCGTGCTTCCCGCAACACTCCCAATGTAACACAACCTAGCCGTTCAACGAGAGCGCATGTTTCTGTCGCCTATGTCGCATTCATCATAATTTTACAATAATTGCTGCGATGGTCTCGTAAAGATGTGGCGAGCGTTTCGCAGGTCCATCAGCGTTCACCGTAGACGTGGGAGAACCGTGCTTAAGCACTTCATGAATATTTATCGCGGCGAGGCGCGAGCTGGAGTTTCGCGGGCTGGACTCGGGCGGGGCTGCACCCTAATGCAATGATTCATATTCGGTTTGCGGGCGAGTTGAACGTCTTCCATTATTGTCATTCATCGGAGGAAGTGGGCGGCGCGGGGCGGCGCGGGTGCCGCCGGAGGCCCCCCGCACGACTCTCAGTCGCTCGCCGACACTCTCGCCGCTAGCACGCGAGAGACGCGATGCACGTTGCCTACGCTTGACTCATTCAGTCTTTCGCGGTCCGTGTGTGAGTGCCCTGCGTGATCCAAAGCCGGAGCTTGACCGAGCCGCGTGCAGTGAAGCCCTCAGCTAGTGCTACCGATCGGGCCCGTGGTCCGGTGGAAGCCAGCAGCGAGTGTCGTGCCAGCCTAGTGTCTCGAGCTCCGCAGCCGACGGCTCAGCTGACCGCCGCGCCTACAGTCTGCGAGCGCACGGTGAGTGCGATAGATCACTGCATGCACGCGCTCCACACCACTAATGTGTCTATTTCGAGTCGCTCGCGAAACTCGGCCCTCGATGGATAGCATGTTCGCATTTCGCAGATCACCACCGGCTGTCACAGCTGCCACCGTAGGTCGACGATTTCGTTTAGAAATTGCGACCATTTTTCAAGTGTCAAGCGCGCGGCAGCGGGCGTGTTGATAAACAGTGTCGGCTTACTGCAAGGATGGGCTACGAAACGACTCGCTTGTCTACCTGTGGATTACTGTTCCATGTTATGACTTCGTGAACTAACCTTCGAGAATTCGTGTTAGGTTCAAAATCGCAATCGTACAAAATCTTAGAAATTTAATTATTTGTATGGCTTTCAAAGTAAATAAAAAATGAGTTTAGGACGCATCTGTCCAAAGTTTGCAGCGGTTTGATTCAATCCTCGCCCACGCCGCGCGATCGTTAGCCGCCGCCAGCTGACTCCCGTCGTGTTGCACTCTTTCGCAAAATACATGTTTCGCTCCGCCCGACCGGTCGGCCCCTGGCCGCTTACCCACTACTAGGGACCCATTACATCACTTTTACAGATTTAAACTGCCTCAGCACTATAATGTTTTCAGTGTCCTTCTGCATGAATTTCTTACTAAATGCATAAAACGAGCCGTATTAGCAAAAAACACACAAGGTCTTGCTTTGAGTGGAAAAAGCACATCACACGGCTCAAATTACCTTTGTTCTTATTATTCTTTATGGTTTTGTCTAAATTGCACAAGTAAAAACTTATTAGTCTCCCTTAGCACAAGTATATGATAAAAGCTGGACTTAATGCTGCATTACAATTATACCTGTTAACCTTTGGGCATCGCAGAGATTGTTAGTTATTATATTACGTACTTTACTGAGTTTTTGAGTCCCTAACCTAGTTGAGTCAGTTTAACAACATAATATAATATTTGATATAGTTGCAAAAACCATAAATACAAACGACTAGCAACTAACATCAACCGAAAAAGTTATAAACGTCCTTCCTAGAGAAAGGTGTAAAGTTTTGGGAAGTACTCGTACCTGCTAAATAATCAATTAAGTACCAAATAGCGGCAGTGCTATCAACGAGTATACATGAATAAACAGTTATCCTCATTGCCGATGTGCTATTTCCCTTCATTAAAATCGCAGCAAACAGACTGTTCAACAAAACGGGAGCATGGAGGGCGACAGAAGCTATCTCTTATCAATCTGCTCTTACGAAGGTCGTTCTGATAACTGATAAAGCTGCAACGATACGGTAAAATTTCGAGCCTTTCTATATGCAAAATGATGTCGGTTAAAGTAAAATAAATCCACTTTTTACAATATATTTTTACGCTTTTGTAAAGAAGAAACGTTATGGATTCATAAACTGGGTAAGTAGCCTAAGGAGCACATTCTAAATGCGATAAAGTAAGACTATTTCGCAAAAGTCATTAATCGTTATTTCGAAGAACATCCTCAAAAGCAATAAGTACCTATCCTTAATACGAAGAAAAGGATAAGGAAAATAATAATGCACGTGTGACGTCAGCCAAATACCATGCTGGACAGCAGATATCTTTCCCAAGAATAGGCGTAATAACGACTGGCCCCGTGCAGTTCGCGTGATAATTATACTTACGTCATTTTGTTCATAAATAAATATATGATCGGAATTTCCTAATCCTGAGCGCAATTGAACACATTAAACACGATCAAAATGAAATGGTCTGAGTGTAAAACCGCCGGCCAGACATATGTAAAACATACCAAATTGGAAAAAATCCCAAATAAACAAAATTTAAAGATAAAGTTCAACCTATACAAGAATCGAAATTTACTGAAATAACGTTGTAGTTATTAAGTTCATAATGTAACAATTTATCCCCGGCTCAGTTTTCAGCAGCAATATTTTAGCCGTTAATTAAATGGACAGCGAACTTTGACTCCGGCCATAATGAAGCTGTCAGGCGGCGCTCGTCCTGCGGTGTAATCCTTTCAGCGGCGACCACCATATATTGTTCAATTACGCGTGTAAGGAACTCCCCGGGCCGGCTTTAGTGCGCCGATGATATACGGAACACGCTGGATCACGGAGGACCAGCGCCGCGCTCTCGCTAATCGGATCTTAAACATCCGCTCCGTAATTACAACTCAAATAATTATCTATGAGTCACATTCGAATTCCTGCTTTATAAATAACAAACATTTTAGGAGACTAATTGCTATAGGTACCTACTCAATGGGGTACAAAGATCAAATTCTCATTTATTGTTTGCTAATATAACGACCAGAACATTACATATCTAAACAACAAACCAGAGATAACGTACTTAATGATTATGTAACTATGATAAAACAACCGAGAATTGAAAAACACTACTAATGTGGTAGGCAAAATGTACCTATCTAAATGGAGATAACAAGTTAGAATATGCTTTACCGAAATGCTCGGCTAATGGGTCAGTCCATTGTCAGCAGGTTGTTCAACATCGAGGAATGCGCACAACGCATTAAGGGCAAATAGACTCCCGTATCTGAGGTACAAAAGAGTATTGACACGACGAGATAAGCGTATCGGAGTGTAAACTTATGTTGGTTTAATATCTTGTGGCTGGTTTACACTTATTGTGCCGTTATCACGTAGGTATGGCTGGTGCGGTACCTACGAGTCCGATAAGCAAACAAATGGCTATTCTCAGGGTTATGGCCGGTCTCATCAGGTCGCTTACCGCTTTTTCTCGTCTGGCGATGCGGATAATGCATTATCAGTCTTTATAAAAAAACTAATATGAAATTCCACATGAAAACTTCACTTAGAATATAAACCTTTCCCGCCCACCTCCTCTTAAATTATTGTATACTAAATACAAGTACCTATTATTATCAGAGTCTGCCAATCCCGTCTGGCCCGTTTCGTGGTAACCACCGAGCAATGACTAGACTTGACTCCGTGTTGGTTCCTCGCAAGCTCTTCGAATAAACTTGAGTCTTCAACTTAAGCAACTGCAAACCTTTCATGAAGAAAGCTTACAACCAAGTAACTGTAGCACGAGGACACTTTAACTTTAAATAACAAAGGTTTTGCGCGAGGATATAATAATAGCAGTTTTTGCCATTACATTCAACTGAAAACTTTCTAGAAAACTCAAGTTTTTATTCCATTCTACCTTTTGCTACTAAATCTGCGTAAAACTAGTTTATCGTTACTGTTTGGAATGTACAGGAGGAAAATTAAGTCACATGGGCCAGTGGCAGCGAATTATGCATCTTTTTATCCCGGAAAATTACACAGACAGGTATTAAATCCTAATTTAAAAAATAGGAATCGACGAAGGGCACATCTTCAAATAAACAACCACTCTTTGCGAACATTATTAGGTACTATGTTTAGCTAGGAATCCGATGGAGCCTATTTTTAACAATAAGATAGTCCAAGAGCACATTATGTTCTAGTTTAGTATGGCTTTTTAAAGCTGTTTGATTAAATACAATCTAAAATGTGAATTTCTAAAGAGAGTGCACGTAAGAAATTTGCAAAAGCAATGGCGAGTGCAAACGTCGCGTCGCGTTCGTTCACTTCACGCAGGCTATATTTAGTGGCAGCGCGGTGCAGCGCGGCCGCGGCTGACCTACCGCAACACTCGGCACTCGCGCGCAGCCTCTCTCCAACACGAGGATGCACAGTCGAACACGTACGCTCGGACGCATACCTAACCGCAATTGCAGTTCCGCCTCCTCACAAACAGACCCGTTAGCTCGACGCACTTTTTGAGTTGAAACGAACCCACTGGCGCATAAGGAGGATAGCGCGTGCGACCAATCGGGAGATAATGCGCTCAATGAACATTTATTTAAATCGATGAATTAACTTTTTGGGAAAGCGTGCTACAGCATTAATTGTTTTCGAAGTCTCGTAGTGACTATTATTTTTTCCAAAGGCAATAAGCAAGAAATAGCAGGATATAAAGAACGTGAACGTTGTAAATTCGGTATTAATAACTTGAACGAAACAATCTTGCAGAGCTGTTCAGTAAAATTAATTTCCTTGCTCCGGTGAGCCTTTATGGGTTGGTTATTACTTTCCTCGGTCGTAAGTAATCCGACATCAACCCTAAATCCGTTTGATTGAAGAAAATTCGTGTTTATTTTTCGAGAAAGTGATAATTTGATGTAGTAAAAATTGTTTAGATGTGGGAAGCGGGGGCTTCAGGGCCGAGTAAAGTGCTGAGTGGTGTCGCGGGGCCGGGCGCCGGCGCCGCCAAGGCAGCCGCCTCCATTACAGCCGGATTGATCGTCGCTCTGTCGGGGTTCACTGTATCTAGAATACTAGACACTAGGGCTGCCAGATTTTAACAGTGTGCTTTACACGCTGTAAGATTTATCTTCGAAACAAAAAGAAAACCCCGCATTGTTGGAAAAAATCGGAACATTGCCAGAATCTGGCCGGGTACTAAACGACAAATCGTCGTATATTAAATGTTGTTTTTGTAGTTTTAGAATATCTTAGGATCTTGTCGACAGCCCTACACTAGACAGAATTATTTTACCGACGCATATACTACCTACTCGACGATTTAAATATGGTAATGAGATCATACGACTAGCAAGTCTAATAAAGTTGAAGCTAGGAATATCTCTGACGTATCTAGTTAGCATACTAGAATAAAATGTGCAAGATACGAAAAAATATTCTGTGAAGTTAGCATAATAATCAATTTTATGCTCTTTTAAGCTGTAGTTGAAGATGACTGGTTGCTTTTCTAAGGTTTCCGTCGACTTTTATAATTAGGGCAAGGACAACCCGGTGTGTAGCTGCGACGTGTCCCGCCAACGTATTTAAATCATTTACCTTTTTGAATAATGCGTGACGTTACTTTAACACGTAACCTTTTATTACTCCTTATCTCAGATATTTATTGCAATTCGCGATAAAATAAGAGGTGCTTCACGAGGCGTGCCGATAAGGAATTGTGTATCGGTTACCACGCCGCGTTTATTTTTGCATTGCTGCACATTAATTTCAGTTTTCCGCAGAGGTTTAATTAAATATTGTCATATAAGCAATTCGTAACTACATTCCGTAGTTGTTACTCTATTTTAAAGCACATTTTCATCTAAACTTTTCTCGTTGTAAAATCTGCAGTCGTTTTGTGCCGAATGGTAGCACGGCGCTTGCTAAAATTGTTATGAGAATGGAAAGCCCCACTAGTTGCTTACTCTGGTATTCAAATCTTTTTTGGACAAAGGACTTGTATTCGTACTCCTAAACTTATTCACGTATTCCAAATGGAATTTATATACTGAATTTCGTCCTGATATTTTGTCGATTGGCGACGGACTGTCTATTTTATCGCTTGTTTAATAACAATCGGACCTGGGACGATTACCATGGTTTAATATTTTTGATTTGTTTCAAAACCGAACATCCCATAACAAATATTTGATGCCATATTTTTACATATCATGTTTGAAGTTAGGTACTACGAGTATCTAAAATATCTAGATTAATTAATATTATAAGTTAAGAAATTCTCAAAACCATAATGTTATCAGTTATCATAAAACAAACGATAACCAAGTTTACCCTTGAATATTGTATAGTATTAATAATATTTTACCAATTTGCAACAGATATCGTAAACAACAATTTATAAGAATGTTTAGCTTTGTATTGCATCTTGTAGCCTCTACAGTTTGCACTATCATCATATTGTTTTTATAACCGACTACGAAAACGAAGGAGGTTCCAATTCCTCCGTCAATTGTGGAGCGATTTTTTTATTTTTATTAGTTTGATAGAGTATACTTCCGAGGTGGTCCTATGGTCACCAAATTTAATCTGATAAGGGATCCGTGAGGAAATGAGGAAACTCCTCAAATATTGTAGGCATATGGATTTTAGTATTTTTAGTAACAAGTCCATCATTTGAATTCGGAAAGTTTCATATGGTGAAGTGGAACTGATGATGAAGATCACAGATGGCCACCGGAACTCCTCAACGGTACCAATTTCATGGGTGGCGATAAGATATCTCAATGAAGATAGTTGAGCGAAAAAAAATGTTTTAGAAAACAAAAAACCACCTTCAAGAAGTTATTTATTGCATTCATGAAGGAGGTTTTTCCTTTCTCTTAAACATAATAATATGCTTATTTCTTTTCCCACGCCCCACCTTCATGACAGTAGGAACAGTAACAAACAAATTTCCCTGTTATTTACAATGCCGTAACTGTCGTTAAAACTCCTGTAGTTGCCATAACAATAAGCTATTTGTAGGACTCCGTAGCTCGAAACTCGGTCACCACGCGTCATCCGACAGGAAACCGACTAGATGGAAACCTTTCAAGCACCAAGGTTCGGGTGGCAACATTGTTTAATTTAAGCTATTTCTAATGAAGCGTAGGGTTGTCTCTCGCTATCTATCAGCGTGCCCTCGTCACGCGGCGCGCGGATGTCGCTGATAACCGCCACCCAACAATGTCATGTGCGCCCGAGTGTCTGCACGCTTGTTTTCCCTCGCAAGTACGCCGATAACGCGAATAACACTCGCGGACTTGCATGCATATCAAGCGTTTTTCTTTGCCTTGGCGATAATAACTCTATTTGCCTTCGATTTGGAAATTTATCATAATTAGTTACCCGCCAGATCGTACTGTTAAGATTTTTATTTAGATACCTATAAAAAAAACTAACCATTTATAAGGGAAATTTTTAATTACTTACCGTGCCGTGTACGCCATAGAATTGCAAATAGCTTAACGTTATTCATAAAACAAATTAATACGTGTCAGAAAAGTAATGTAAAACTTCTGAACAATTTTTCATTTTATGGAAGTTATGAGATTTATGTCGCAGTAGCTCGGAGTCTCGGCGCTATCGACCCGGAATTGGCAGTAATTCTTTTGCGAAGTCGCTTAAGGGAATTCCTACTTATCTTTCATTACTGTGGGAATGGAGGAGATATCAAATTTGTTTGATTCAATTCCTCTCGGCGATGATCGCCCTGCGGTCCGGAATTAACAGCGATTATTACAAGTGATATTAGACAAGGAAGGCTATTTATGATGAACAGTTTTATAAAATCTTTAGAGTGAAGTAAAGATAAAGTTTGAATAATACCGTTTTAATTGCATTCGTAATTTAGCCAATTCACCAAATTGTTTTTTTATATAGCTCAGTTTTCATACACTAAGACAAAATGTTATGATCACTCATACGCTCCTGAAACTAAGTGCATAGTGGTGGACAGAAACATTAAAGTAACAGTTCCGAGACACTATTTCGTTTCAAATACTTTGCTCCGTCGAACACTTTTCACGACCGCTCAGAGGAATCGTAGAGGCAGGAAAGAGCGCGTGGAAGGGGTAATGGCTCTCTCCGCGTGTGGCAAAGTCGTCGATAATTGGGCCCATTAGGCGCTGACTGCAGGTGCCCGACTACCGTCGAATTATTTAGAAGCCCCGTCGTTATTCGCAAAACTATAACACATTCTATCACGTTCCAGTAAACCGCAAAGCATTTTGTGGAATAACATGCTGCCGTAAACAATTTCGTTGAACAAAGCACGGAATGAATTTTAAATACAGCCGTATTTTCACAAGCGTGGCACGTTGCTTACTAATTATTGTTTCATAGAAAAGGATTACCTCCGAAAAACTTTACAAATATTTTATTTTGTAGAAATTGATTCTGAGTAAAAATGGCGTGCCGAGAATAGGCCTTCCGCATCGACGCAACCTTTTCCGTAATGATCGTCATTAATAATGGAGACTGACGACCCTCTAAAACAAGGTAGTAAAGCGGTTTTATAAAATTCATGTCAGAAGCGCCCCCTAAAATCCCAACGTGATTGCCGGTCTCGTCGCTCGGTATCTGAAGTGTTAAGTCACCTGGGATTTTCGCCCAAGTTTCCGTGCCAGCCGAACTGTTAACACTTTGAAGATTTAAAAATTTCCTTTCGTTGACATTTATTGGAAAAGGCTTTGAAACAACTTCTGTTACCTGACTTCCGTGCGGAGTCTAGCCATCTGTTACTTCCAAATGTAATACTTGGGTGTACTGGACATATTTTCTGATTTAACTTAAAACGTTTTGCTAAAAATTCTGTTTCTTGTTTCAGGTATGTGTCTGAGTTAACGTGGGTTTAAAATGTCTACAACGTAAGTAAAATCTTATTATTCCTGGACCTTCTAGGTATACGTACAACTATACATCTACAGCATAAATGTATGCTGCCACTAGACAACCAGCGTACCTACTGCCTTTAACATTCTGGCTGGTAATTGCATCTCGTGATCAAGGACCGGTCACCTCGCCATTTGCAGACCGCCGGTGTCACTCGTCAGTCGTCAGCTTCTTTGTCCGCTGGTAATACAGACAATGCAGCGTCCTGGTGGAATCTCCAATTAAATCGGAGGGTTCATAACCCCGGCCCGCATCGCGCTGTCGCCGAACCAATCACGAAGCGGCTTAGGGCGCAAGACCAATGTACCGACGTAGCATTAATTTTGGGCCATTCAGGAGCATATGTGAGAGGCTTACTCAATTCGTGCTGCTGAGGTAATGCTATTGGATTATGGATTTCCGTGTATAGGTAATAGGAAATGTGAGACTTATTAGTGCTCGTATCACCGTATTGAATGTTTCTGATGAAGGAAACGGTTCCAGTTTCTATAGCGCAGTCATATAGCTTCGTTACTTATTGGATGTTGAATGATTTTGTGACTTTATTTTGAGAGTCATGGCTTGAAATAATTACATGCAAAGTACGAAATGAAATAATTTGCAATTAATACCTACACGTAATCATGACAATAAAATAACTATTGTTGGACGTAAGAGTGAATAGCGTTAACTGCGGTTGTAATTTATAACGACTATAAGAAGATCAATGAGGCTTTGCAATGAGGTCACGTCTGGTATAAAAACAGTATTTTAATATTGATAGGGCGAAGGAAGTAATAAAAGATTCTGCCTCCGCATGAATGAGTTAAGGCGGAAAAGGTCTTTGCAACATTCAGTATTTGGTATATAAAAAATATTAAACTGCTCAAGTGCGGCCCAAAAGGAATCGTCTGAGCACAAATACTCCGAACTGTATTTGTATGGCCTCATTCACACAATTAGACAACAAGATCACAACGCGTTTATTGCGTTTTAAGACTGTAGTAGATAATTGTTAAATGCCATTGCTACACTTGTTAGGACCTATTCCAGCGGGCAGTTTCAACTTCGTACACTTTTGAATGCAAGTAGACTTACAGTCCAGTTGAACTCTCAATTGTCATGCAACTGTGAGCCAATCTAGTTCGGTCTAAGCAGGGCCGAAAGTAAAGTAATATCGTGGGGCGAGTGGAGTCCGCAGGGCGCTGTAAGGTTGGCGTCGGTGTCGTGTTTGCGCTGACCGCACCACGCTCGATCTTGCGGCGCCAATATTTGCCGTAACCGATCGCCGACCTTATTGACTGCCATGCGATAGCCTTTGCAAAACACTAGATACTTTCACAGAGTGCAGCGGCTCGTGGCCGAAGTTTACCCATGTCTGCGTGTTTTTGAAGGGGCTTGTTTTGGTAAACTAGGAATTATTGACTATACCTTTGGGATACAGATTGATTCAGACGTGTGCTAACTCGGGGCACGCTCTAGGGATTTGATATCGATAAATAAGATGTCGAAACAGATTTTGCAAGTCTCTTAAATAATATAATAAAAGTACCTACATGAATGTCATTTCAAACAAAATAAGACAATTGATTATTACCGAAAAACATGGAAAAGAATATTGATTTTATACTATGAAAACTTTTCCAAAATAAAATTAATCATTTGTTAAAAGTTTTTATTTTAAAATGTAGAGAGAATAAATAATTTTGCTGAATAACATCTCGATCTTTATACATCATCATCATCGTAACATCGATACATTTTTTGTCGCAAAAATATTTTGCTACGTCACTTTAGTATTCGTGTCCCAAGTAAGTGCACGTCTGCATTATGTACTTATGTAACGCAATAATCCTGTGTTGCAGATATTGACTGCAACGAACACTTATTAGCATCACGATATTGATACATTAATGTACTCTGTTACATCCATCACGTCTCAGTTATTAATTAGCATGTATGTGTACATGCAGTGCTAAAACTGCGGCCTGGGCACCATGATTATTAAAATAAGACGCAAAAAGTTGAAATTGAGCAACTGTGTAAAAATATTAAATCAATTATTTAACGTAGACCTTGCTACGAAATGCTACGTCGTAGCAAAACTTTTTAAGGAATTAGATCATAGATTCGGGAGTTAACCGTTCATTAAATTACACAAACAATACAGTCATATTCGTGTTTTGTATTAATCTAGTTGTGGCAAAAGAATTCATTTGTGTGGTCTTGTTAACATATATTTCCATACGAATACTTAGTTTAACGGTATTAAAGCCTCCTGCTATGAGTAAGTGTTACTGTCTTGAACATTTAAATAGCCATAAATTAGCCACTAATTAGTAAAAGGGTACTAAATACGTCATGGTTTGCTGGGCAGCTTTTTTTTACGTACTTTCAACGTAATA
The DNA here is from genome assembly GCA_963966035.1 of Acleris laterana. Classification (NCBI taxonomy): domain Eukaryota; kingdom Metazoa; phylum Arthropoda; class Insecta; order Lepidoptera; family Tortricidae; genus Acleris; species Acleris laterana. Next base: position 10,017,284 of record OZ014443.1, on the reverse strand, counting down.
AATAATTTAGAGATAAAAGAAAATGAACTTAGTTTCTTGCAGTTAAAATAAAGAAACGTCGTCCTAAGAGCACTTGTATAATTTGATCTAGCCACCTGCTCGGCGCGGACTCAACCCCCTTTCACTAATTAAGGGGGATGCAGTCGCATGCGTTTTATATAAACGTTTTAGGCTATTTTTTCCCGCGTCTACATAACTTAAATTAACTTGTTTATAGCAAGTCGTTAATGTTCATGCTAATCGATCTCATCCGAGACTGTCACGCCAAAATGATGTTCACCAAAATTGCAACAGCTTGAACATTTATCACCAAGATCTCCCACCACGACGGCACTTGTCCCTCGATCGCTATCTTTATAGCCTTAAGCATCGCGCAACTTTTAAACTAAATTATTCCGATACGACCGTAAAACACGCCGTAAAACAAATAATCGTTTCCATAAAATCGACACGATAAAAAGATGGTTCAATTGAAAGTTCCATAACCCGATCATTAACGCACCGTAGGAAGCAGTTTTTAATTATACTTCATCATCTCGCCGATGTATATTCATATCGTATGAATCAACGGTCGAGATCGAATGAAACGGTCCGTGATCGATTCCAGCAACTCCGCAGTATGCGCTCGAAAGCGCTGCGCAGACGCATGCTGATTTGTAGCCGTCGGAATCCGCTTGAAACTCACCCGCGTGCTTCTGCCTGCTTAATAGCCAATTCATGAATTCACCACATTCGTTGTAACAGTCTACTTCGCCACAATTGCAATTATAATTTGTGAAATACTCCAGTCTCATTAGGGCGACGGGTGAATTATACTAGGCCAGCAATTCGCATGTACCGCGCATACCTATAGCTCGCGATATAGTTAACAATACTATAAACTCAATCATACAAATGTAATTAATCGACATTCAATTCGGGGCATTCAGGAAAAACGGTACCCAACAGGTTTGAGCAAACGCGTCAATCAGGCCACCGAGCGTGAAGAATGTCAAGCATGCTCAGGCTATTAGCATAGCCGTGGGCTAGACCTCACGAATTTATTGCAATGTGGCATTTCCTATTGCCTATGCGGCCGCGGATGGAATGCGAGGCGCCGGTGAATCAGCCGGCCGAGGTCACGCGGGCGCGCCGTCATCGCTGCTGCAACTGCCGTGGCCTCACGCTTCCACGCCACGCACGCTCCCCTCTTCCCAAAACCAACCGAGAAAAACCTTTAACGATATTGCCCATGAATAAATAAAAACCCGCGGCTCACGTTAGATTTTTCACCGCCCAATATCTTAAACGCGTCCATAGAACATTCATGTGCTCGCACCTCCATCACTCCGTGGATCTCTGTGCGTTCATATACGCATGTGCTTGATACGCGAGCTAAATACTTTGTCCCTTACTACAAAGAGAATAAAGGCGTCGATTGCGCGGCTGAAGGCGTGAGGTCGATATATCGGAGTTTTTATTGGCGAGAATTGGGCGCATCCCGGTTGTTCGACGAAATCGCTATCCGTCGGCCTGCGGGCGCTATTATTTGATGGGACTTAGTTTGGACAAACCAGATTTGGTGTGACGTTAATATAATAACAGATAAAACTTCCCCCCAGCGTAACTTGGATATTGGCTCGTTTATTTTGTGTGATATCGTTTTTATTTAACGTTCGTTTTACTTTGTTACACAAAAAGGAGGTTGACTAAATGGACTTTTAAAACGAGTTTTAAGGATAAGCTAAGATCCAGCAACTCAGGAACCAACTAACATAGGTACGTATTTGCATTCTAAGCAATATCCGACTTTTGGGTGAAAAAACTGAAAAGGAATAGAGTCATTTCGGATAAGTTACCAAGGTTGATTTATTGTTATGAACCGCGATAGCTGGCCGCCGGGCGCCTCGTGTAAACAAGACAGTCGAGCTGTCATCGTCAGCGCCGCTCGCTAGCTTATCGGCCGGGCTCGCTCGCAGTCAAACCATTAGACTGTGACGCAATTACTATAAGTGTTATTGAAACTAATATATTGATTGGAAGTGCGCGTCTGTAATGATAAAACATACCTTACGTTTGGGTTTTAAGTCATAGTAAGAAATAATTTTTTTTCGAAATCTAATTAATACATATTTCAGCATCTAAACGGACGTTTTTCTGGTGACGTAAAGGGAATGTTCAAAATGATGGGTCTCACCAGCGTGTAATTTTATTATAATTGTATGGGAAAGAAATGGTGTTATGTAACGCCCTATTTTTAACTTTGCCAGGCGATACCAAACAGCCAATTTTTATATCGGTCGCTTCCCATAAATTTGTAAACAGAATAATCGTTCGATCTCAATCCTCTCAATATCCATCTTTTCGATCAAGAATCGAGTTTAAAAACAGTTCCTCCTCGACCGCGATCTCTTCCTGTCACGTAGTTCGACCGAGATCTTAAACGTCAGTCCAATTCCGTTGAAAAGATATTCGTTTAAGTTTTATTACCAAAGTTTCTGAAATTATTCCATCGCTGTCTGGCTAAATTTAAATCAAACTTTTAAATTTAAATTATTTTAACGTTATCGTATTTGCATTCGTACGTGTAAAGTGTCGGTAGCTCTTGCGAGGTCTGCCTACTCCCGACACCTCACCCACGAGTTGAGCGCTCAGCAGATGTCATATAGGAAATGAAAATCAACTTACGCATTGTGAGCTATCCGCACCGCCAGCCCGGACAGTGGACAGCCCGTCAATTGGTCCTTTGTGCCCGTGTAATGCCGGCCGAGTGTACCGCGACGCCTCACCGCTCCCTACACTTCATTGAAGAACCTATAAATAGCTGCCCGCGACGCATTAAAACTGATTGATATTGTACTCATATTTACTAGAGGGGATGTCATGATTTACTCGACATGTTTATTCCTACGACGATTTAAGGTCGTTGATTTCAATGTTGTGTAGCGTTTGTTATTTACGGCTCACTGACACTATCGTTAATTATTTTAATTAATAACTATTTCGAGCACTGTTAGTTCTCAAAACATGTGGTATTTGTTGGGCTTTATTCCAGTTGTCCGCACCCCTTTGTACAAACTGGGAATAGCCGTATTTGTTGCTTTGGTGTTTTCATAAAGGACAAGGGTGTTCGTGAAATTTAATAAAGCGCCGAATTTAGGATTAAACAAGAAATTGCACGATGCGTATTAAACCACAATAGAACAATGAACCGCCTCTAAGCAAGGAATAGACAACCAGATAGGTACCCATTAAATGATTCACTAAACTTGTTGCAACAAACAGCAAAGGATTTTTCAAAACGTTATTGTTTTTAATTTATTACTTTTTCTTGATTAGTATAGCCGCGCAGCGGCGCGCCTGTCGCCTTATCTCCAACCTTTTGGGAAATCGCCTGATCAAAGCTTGCTTTGATTCGCCCGACCGGAGAGAGACTCCGCAACAACTTGCTATTTTAATAGTTGAAAAACTCCATCATCCATAAACCACAGAAGATATGCGGAATAAGTGCCTTTAATTAAACTATATCTTGAAAATCGTAATCAAAAATTGCTCCGGCTCGAGACTCTCGTATTGTCTTATGAAGATTTAAACTGCCATCATTTTTAAATTTTTGAAAGCAAAGAGATTTCACTAAGCATTATGATTGGAGGCACAATTTCCCGAAGGACAGAGAGCCTCATTTCCTGCGCCGCCGCGCCCGCCGCCACTCTTCCAAATATTTTATGCTTCCGTAACATTTCTCAACGCACGACACCATTCCAGCTTTATGCCCATTCAAATTCACATTCTAAGATTAATTCGCGAAAGGAAATTTATGACGACATTGCATTGTAATTTCCATTGCACATCAAAATGTATTGTCTACTGTCGTATTTCAATTCTATTGTACGTGTCACGAAGACTACATATCTATCTATAAATTCCTTACTGTTCCAAAATTATGTATATTAGTAACGACCGCATTTAGAAAATGCATGGTGATTAATTACCAAACAAATGAAACTTGATTCGTATATTCTTCAAGTGAAAAGACGCAAGTTTAAATGAAGTTTTAGTTAAACTCGCCGCGGAGGTTACACAAGTTCACGTGTTGCGAGAGTTATGGCCGCTTCAGCTTCCGCGCGCGTGCAGCACCGCCCCGAGCCAAAAACACGAAAGTACGATTTACTTGGAGTTCCATCCTTTATTCTTTTCTGCGCTACATTAAAATGCGGACCTCGTTTTAACATGCGAAACGCTATCTCCCGACAGACAATGTTTTTATCAAGTGAACCTCCCCCTTGTCAAATGAGAAGTAAAAATGTATACAATTTCCTGAATGAGCTATCACTTTTATGTATTTATAGATAAGCTTTTAAAGTTTGAAAGCAGGATTAAAGGAACAATTTTGAATACAACAATGTAAAATTATAATAGCCATAGTAACAGTCAACATCAGAAATGGTATTTTTTAACTTTTGACTAACGACTTGGAGCCTGAAACCCTGAGTTGAACATTTCAACCCGACCTGCATTCTCTACACTGAGATATAACTATACAAAGGTTCTTGTATAAATAAACTAACCCTCCATCGTGCAGATAATTTAGATTTTGTCCTATAATTACTATTTTGCTAGTCATCAAGGGAATTGCATTTTCAGCGGGTAGGTTTGGCTGGAGGTAGCGGAATGCCCGCCGCGGGTATTTATGTAGCCGCTACCCGGAAGCAGTTCAATTAAGGCTGGTATTTAAGGTTGCTATCCATCGGCGAGCTCTGATTGCGCTTACCTCCCTCGCGCCCAGGGGACGCCGTCTTCCTTTTAATTTTCAAACACATTTTCTTTTCTTAAAAAACGCCGTAAGTAAGTAAATCATTCTAAAATTCCGCGCTGCTGCTTTTTATGCGTACGTACAATGTTTGCGTTTAATTTGAGCGCGTTTCCGAGGCGCCTTAGCCTTTGTACGTGTAGGTAAATATGTAATGTGGCCCACTACAATGCGCGCGTACACATAGATACTCGTTATTTTTATGCTGTCAACAATGAGCAAGCCTTTATGAATGGAAATGAAAAGCGTTACATGATACATTCACAACTAACGACGTTGTAAACCTTATAACAGCAGACTTAACATTTTACAACTTAACTTAGTTATGTGATGTCTTATTCACGTCGTTTTCATTTTGCTTTCTGATTTCTTGCCATAATAAATGAAAATATGAATAAGATATAAGATGGCGTCTTTTAAAATAGGGTTTGATATCGTCACCGCCTCTCGAGTCAGATGTCATTTCCGTGGCGGGTAAAGTCATCAGGGCGACGTATAAAAGGGGCCGCCTGTGGCCTACTGAAAATGATTTGATGCGAACGAGTTATAGCGAGTAGGACTAGTGGGAGCAGATTTATATGCGGCATTATCCCGACAATTTTTACCCAAAAGCATAAAGAAGACTTAAGTATTTTTGCACGCATACGTGGATGTTTAGCTATATTTTGATACGATAAAACAACAACTGCAACCAGTTTAAAGGTAGGAAGTTGATACACATTTGGCAGGGTATCGGTTCGGTTTGCGGCTGGGCGGGGCAGCCCGGCGAGGATGAAATGTGAACGCAGGCTCGCTCGGTCTCATCTCCGGTATCGTTTCACTTAGCGCACCCATTCCTGAGCGGACACACTTCATTACCCTCCGGCAGACGGCGAGGCCGGCGCCCACGGAAGGGATACGTCCCGCTCATCTAAATGTCACTGCCATTTGACATTACTAAACATGAGGCCAGCCCGAACCCAATGTATCACGCTACTTACATAACAGTCAACACATGCACGTCCAATTCTTTTCTTCAGTAAGGAGGTACAACGAGTATAAACATATCATCAAAACAAAACTTATGATTGTTTATTGACTTATATAGTTTAATAAACAGCTTTATAATTCGCGTTCAACTTGCAGTGAATAGGAGAGACGAACTGTAACTTATTAATAGGAAAACTCCGCTACCTAAACTAATTATTATCAAGTCGTTTGATATACTCATAAGTTTTATACCAAACACCGGCGCGGTCGTGGCGGTAAATCTTTTGATGCACCGCCCTCAGTTTTGTTAGAAATTATAAGTTGGCGCAAGCTTTCTGGGCGGCGTCGGCGATCGTGTTTACTGCATTTAGCGATACGGCGGCGTGTTATTTCTTGCTCGGCGAGACAGTTCATTTGAGCTGTTAGCAGATAAGGCTCCTCTGTTTCTCGGTTAAAATTTATAGCACTGTAAATCCGCTCGGCGCGTCGATGACTTGCACTCGCGTCCCTCCGAAGGCGCTTTAAAACATTTCCTACACGCTTCCAAGGGGACCTTAATTAATTTCGCCACATTGTTCTTATGTTAAATTTGAGTGTGACTGTGTTCTTTGGTTTTTGTCCTTCGATCCCCGATTCAATTGTTTATTGCGGAGTTTTTAATGAACGTGGGCGCAGGGCACAATGGCACCTCATTAATTCGGTTTGCGAGATGTCGCTTCGCGGCTGGGTTTTTAGTTAGAGAGATAGGTAGGTAATTGTCACTCTATTTCAAAGAAAAAGCAATAATTAAAACTCTTTTTTGTTTCATAAATTACCCTCACTGTACTTACGTAGAAATAGCATCTCATTAGAAAAAAATCCCTCGCATTCCCAGTTCAAACAACCATAATAAAACAGCACGGGATGTCTTTGTTACCGAGTGTTTCTATTCAGTCTCTGCTGGCTCGTGTGTAATCCCGACGGTTTTTGTACTAAACCCGAACCGCATTCGTTCGATTACCGATGCGATGACTTGCTTTTACTTCGCCAAGTAATTGAACCCGCTTCCCACTAGCTCTAGGTATCTCTGCTTGTAAATACCTGTACTACCTCTAGGTAGTACAGGTATTTACACAAGCTCGTAGCGGGAATGTGGTGGCTACGAAACTATCCCCACCTCTGCCGCGTGCTACGCACGAATTTATTTTGCGCTCCTGAGTAACTCGAAACAATATACAAATTGTTTCGATGTTGAGCTTGTTTCTTGTTTCCTTCAACTTGCGCTCTAACAGTGTAAAATTTAATAAGACCTGGGCTAACTTGTTACTGTGTATTTGCGCGATGTTGAATACCCGTTATTTATTTCAGAAGCAAAAACAAGTTTACTTACTGTAATGGGCAGCAAAACATTTAAGAGGTATTTCGTCATTAAATGTTACGATTAATTTTCTTTCATAAAAATCAACGTGGTTTGAGAAGGTGCAACGTAACTGCACACCGCTGTTACTAAGTTGTTAACGATACTTGGAAAAAAATGTAAAAAAACGAGAAGGCATGTTTTATTAATTCTCGGTACACACGACGCAGCCACGGAATGAAGCCGACCGCCATTTTTCTGCAGACGAGATTTAAATATGGAATTCCGGTGTGCGAGTGGGAGAGGCGCGTGCCATTGACCTTGCGCACGCGCCACCCGCGCGCTGCGCCCGCGCTGCACTACGCCGCTAGCTTCGTATCGTTGCATTATTGCAGCGTAACGAACAGCGATCGACGAATACTTCCTTTTTCATGTCTTTACCCAATAATTCGGGAAGTTTTTTATTTTAGTTCCTTTCCTATATATTTTTAATATTCTTTAATTACTTCTCTACGTAGGTAATTTTTTTTACCTTGTCATTTTTTCAAGACAAAGCCTCCATGTCTGCCATATCCTATTATTTATAACATGATTGCTCTGTTTCGAATGTAGAGCAGATATATGGTCATAAAAATATCATAGCCATAAATAAACAATGACCTTTGTGCGTTACGCGCAGCAATGCAACGACGCAATATGCAGCTCACGTATTCACATGAAATCTGCGACCTAAATCAGCGGCGCTCGTCTGTGACTGTTTTCCGAGACAAATAAATAGTGCTAATAGTTAACGCTAGTTTCTAATGTGTGTGTAAGTGGGTGAGTGTTTATGGATTCGTCGTGCGTAAAACGCGCGGCGCGTAAACTTTGTGTTCAAAAGCTCTCATTAGGGCGCGAGCGCATCATCGCATCCGCGTCTGAAACGCGCCGCCGCCGCGGACCACTGCACTGCCTCTAATTACGAACATACCTCATCACTGTTTACCTACACAATTCATAGTTTATATTCGGTTATGTTGCCGCAAATAAGAACGAGCGATCTAAACAGCTAATTAACAGATCACGAAATAAATTTACTTAATTAATCATTCGCGCGCATATAACAAGAATATTCCATAACATTTTAATTGATTTATTGCAAACTGTAATGCGCAATGTTAACGCTCTCGGCTTGTTGGCATTGAAACGATACTTATTTCGATTAGGATCTTGAGGCTGCAAGTAGGTATAGCTTAAGACTTGTATTTTAATTCCAAGAAGATGTTGGACCACCTAATGGCCGGCCAATTACGGGTGCAACTATTGTGTTATTCGAGGAGCCGGCGTCCGGTTGCGCCGCAATTCGTATCGCAGATTACTTAGCACATTCTTTCTATAAATCTTACCGCTCCAAGTCTAGCGAGACCTTTATTTTAATTATCCTGACATTTTTGTCCGCGTGGAACATCATTTAACTTCATTAACTCGATGACATTCATCCGACATCTAGCCGCCGGTCTTCTTTCACGGCCCGATTATCATCTATCTACGAGTATGAACTCGTCCATTGCCACGACTATTTGTCATCCTCGTCTTGCAAATGAGCGATATTTTGTCATTTATTGTATTTAATATTAAGTTATTTTTTGTAATTGAATTCATTTTAACTTAATATTTAGTATCGCGGGCTTAACTTTATAAACCTCTTTCAGAAAATGTCAGACGGAGATCAAATCTCCAGTTGGGAACTTCAAAAACAGACAAAACAAATTAATGAAATCAATTTATGGCCGCGCTCGGGACCGCGGGGAGGGAAAAAAAGGAAAAACGCGCGAACGAATATTATAACGACGCCACGCTATTGCACCGCCTCATCGTGAAGCTGCGATCCTTTCCTTTTCAACTTCTATTCAATGCTGTTCTATTTTCAACTCCAAACAATAACATTCGTGTTTCCGATGACTCAACGTTCCACCCTTTTGTTTCTACGAAGAGACTAAAACGTTTTAAGATAAAGAATTCGTTTGCAAATCTTAAAACATTCCGCCGACTTTTGTGAGTAAATACCATTTCCCTCATTTTGTTCGCCCCCTTAATTGCTACACCTCTTAATTCTGTACACAAGTAATCGTTTGCATTCCGTCCCGTATTATTCGCCTCATATTATTTGCAAAGGTCTGCCATTGAGAGAATTTCTCTCGGGTAAATCAATATACGCACTCGAGGAAATGGAAAGACTTACTTGCCTTAATGATATTACCTTTAGCGGGTCTGTCGTTTACACACCATACATTTTAAGAAAAATAAGCTTTACATTCCCTTCAAAGTAGCAAATTATGTTTATTATCAAGTAGAATAACAAAAATAATAAGAACACGTTACTTACCTATGATCCACAAAGTACTTAACTTACATACATACAAAGTAATTATCAAGAAATAAAAAATACGAGACTGTGAAATAACTTTCCGTAAACCGATAATTAGACCTACGATGAAAAGTTAATGTTATTCATCGCTCTACAAGCAAATAATTGCTTCATAAAAATATAGTTATTGAATATTTATTAAAAGATAATTGATTTTCATCAGCTACCATCGACCGGCGTATTATGTAACGCTTCGGCACGCGTGCCTCAATTACTTTCCACGTCGAACAATGTCTACACAATGCTCTCTCCCTATGGTACATTTCCACAAGAACCCCGATTCAGAATAACTAAAAAAACGACACGTATTAATAGCGCTGTCCTTTACACACGCATTAGTGGTGCGAGTGAATAGCAGCGTCGATTAGTCTAGAACCAAACCCGAAGGGTAACGTATACGGGCGCCAGTAGGAAAAAATAACGTATTAATTGCTCTGATTGAATCGTCGATTGCCGTCCTCACTCCCGTATCTTTTTATAAGCTAACAACGGTTCAATTAACGTTATCGAAATGTATTATTAATATTCAATGAGACTAGAGTCCGTTGACCATTGATTTGGTACGTTCTGTTTAATGTGATGTCCTTTGTTAAAAAATCCTTTGTATTTAATGGCGGTAATGCTTTGTGTTACTATTTAGTACAAAATGTGTACGTTTTGTGGTTTTCTGTTATTTGAAGGTGCATTTTCCTAGCAACATGGAAAAAAGAAGGAGATACGTGTCCGATGCAGGTCGGGACGACGGCGCATTAAGACCGGAATGGGTTTGCAAATCTGTTCCTGTAGAGCGGGAGCGGGCCGCCCGTCGATCGGTACTCGGTAGTCAGTTCGACTTTGCGCGAATTTTTTGCTCGTCTGGCGCGCAGGTGTCATCCGCCGTGCGCTCGTACGACCCAGACATTTTTTTAGGGTTCTGTTATACTGATTACCCGTCATATATTTTTGCGGTTGTCTACTTCCTTTGTCACGGGCATAACAAAAATATCAAAATTGTTTAAGAAACGTCAACAAAAGTGACAATTGAAAAAAATAATTCTTGTCACATTTAAAATAATCGAATAATTTATCAAATAAAAAGAGTGTTTTAAATTTATTAAAATATCATCATCATCCGGCCTATATCAGTCCGCCATTAGAAATGTGATTTTTCATAATGTTTACACAGAACCCAATCTGCCATTGCAGTCTCAGACGTGCTTGCCGGTTTTCCGCAAGCAGCCTTCGATTTTAGCTTGGATTCATTGTTCATTTTTTCACGTTTTGCTTCGTGGAACGCCAAGAAAGGTAGTATTTTTATCTCATCGTCTCGAGACTTAAAATCCTTCGTCATTTTAATACCAGATTGTTGCAAGAAATACCTTCTTGAAGTTTTTTGATTTTAATGATTAGCCAGACTGTTTTTGTTGCTACTTTTTGGTAGCTATTACTACAAAACCCATTTATTTAATCACCAGGTACGTTATATTATCCTTAAAATAATAACCTTAGAGCTTTTTTAGCTCGAAGTGACCTTTAACTACTCAAGAAATAAAACAGGTATCTGTTATATCAGATTTTAAAATCATAAAAGCAAAAAAAGGAAAATACCCATTCCACTAATAATTAAATAACCTCAGAAACTAGTTAGTAGGTGTACCGCTAAAGCAATGGGACATTGACATTATTTACTTTTCTCAGCGGCCGTGTGGTTGCCGGCAGAATAGAATAGTACCACTCCATACCTTCCTGTGGAAGTCGTAAGAGACGACTAAGGGATTAAAGGCTTGTAGTATTTTTAGGCGATGGGCTTGCAACCTGTCACTAATATACACATAATAAACATCTTAGCCTGTTTGTGCAAAATGTGGTTACAGAATTGACAACTGGCTGTTAAAGTTGTTGGTAATTCTGTAGCTCTGCCTACCCCACTCTGGGATGAAGGCGTGACGGTATGTATGTGTACTTTTCTCAGCTCCCATGGTGCGTACCACGAATCGCCGCCATTATTTCAACAAACAGGTTCATAATGAGCCATAATTCCGTATTTTGTTAACGGCCCTCGGTTTACGCAACGCATGTGAGATTGCTAAAATGAATGGCGTGGTTCCCAAGAACGTACACGGTAGGGATGTGCTCTCTAAGAAAGTAGAACTCATCTAAAATAAGTTTAGAATACAACAAATGTCTTCTATCCTTGTCTAGAATGTTCTTCTTAAGGTGCGTAACTGACTAGTGCCATAAGTATATATTAACAACCCCATAAGTATATATTCTACACCTTAACGTTTGCAATATAATACCTAAAGAAGTTTTCACTCTTTCTGTCCACATATTTTATCTGACGGCCGACGAGGTCTCCTTCCAGAGATCTTACACATCTTAAGTAGTGTTTATACTATTTGTTTGCAAGTACCCGTATTAGCGCAGGCAAATAACACCCGGGATCAACCCATCAGTCAATGAAAGCTTGACAAGTTGAGGCAGGTAAAGAAACGTGGCATCCCTAGCGAGGGCGGCACCGGTCCGTTATCTTACGGTCATCAGTCGGAACGGGTCCGGCCGGAACTGCCGGCAGGCGGCACGCGCGCGTTCCGTTTCAATCACTGCCTCGCCGGACGTACGTCGCGACGTGTCCTGGGACCACCAAATACAGTTTGAGCCGTGATTAAATAACTAATTATTTTAAAAACCGTCTAGCTTCTAAAATATAAGTCTTATAAATGGTTCACATTTTTTCAGTCTAAGTAGTTCAGTTGTCGATAGTTTTCCCCAAACTGGACTGGCTAGACTGGCTGGTGGCTCTATTCAGAGCATCCGCAAGTCAGAAATAGCTCCAGACGGATTTAGAACGGTTCAATCGAAAGTTAGACTTTTGCTAATATTTATTCAAACATGCAAAATAAGTAGCGTCAACGTTGATACGTGGTCGCTGACCGTTAAGCAGCGTACGAACGGCAGACGGCACCTGAGGTCTTTAGCGATTAGAAGGCGTTCCCACGTCAAGAGCGGCGTGACAAGCCGGGCTCAATAACCGATGTGATTTATTCGCTTAGAACCTTGCATGCTTGTCTGAACATCACGAGATTCAATCTTTTTATGACGGACCCTTGATTACTTTGATTCTCAGTAACCGATGTTTTTTTCTTTATGCAACCTGAAACCGGCCGGACCTGTCGCTTTTGTTGATTGGAAGCGCGTTTTGATAGCAGATAACGCTATCTCACGACCGTTTTGAAACCACTTTATGATACACAGTGATTACGCTGTGCAAAATGGAAAGAGCTGTCCCAGATAAAACGCGATAAAAATCGCATGACTGTCTGAGGCCTCTGCGTGGCAAAAGGTAGACATTCTTACTGAAATAAATACTCATGGTTTGATGTAAAATTTGATTGTTTTTTTTCTACCTGAATATTAATCAACCACCAATCTAAAATCAGTGCGCACTACGTTATTTACGTTACGTCATTAACTAGAAAAAAAACGGCAATTTTCCTACGCTGTCCATTAACGACGAAGAATCACTGTGATTCTTTGAAAGTTGTTTTTAAATTCCCAAGTAGTAGGAAGCCTTTTCCAACGTTCTCGGAATTAATTGGGAAAGACGTCTCAAGCCGGGATCAATTACCCTGGACCGGGTGCAACTAAGTTATTTAGAACGTTGATATAGCCGAGCGTCTGCCTGCCGCTATTGAGCGCTACAAATAAGCGCAGTGAGCTCAGTAGGAGCACCTGTATAACTTGGAACTCGGCAAGAGGTAACTATACAAATATCGTGATAATTTGTTTAACCCTGAAAGCTGATAGAGAATATTTTTTAATCCATTAAGTGAAATTTTATTGAAAGATTTCGTCGTTGCTGCCGTCGAGACGAGTGTTACCCGGGTTTTTGAAAGCTCAAGAGTTTAAGCTGTCTCCATGCAACCGATCTAAGCTAGTGTGAACGCGGTCAATTGGGCATGCGACGAAATTTACACCACGCTTGCTATCTATCGCTGGCCAAACACCGGATTAAATTACCATATTAATCTGTTATCTAGCCGGCTACGTGACGCCGTAATCAGCTAAATAATTGGTACCAGTCAATATACAAACTATATTGAAGCAAATGCAGCTAGTTTAATTAAGCGCACTTAGCCAAAATTAATTTTGCATCTAACTACATAGTTTTGGCGTCCATTAGTAAGAGGTACTTTAAATTGACATAAATATAGATATGTTTATAGGCTCGCATTGCGAGGGCTTTGATACTGCATTGCACGATGTTTACGAATGCGCAGTTCAAAGATATAACACGTCAGAGTGAAAGATGTTTGCATTCGCTTTATGAATTCATTCAAGTGTTTCTTGAGCCATTTGGATCCAGAATCATAAAATCTTTTTTTATGTTTTTTAAACAAATATGTCGCTTATACAGTACTATTTCAACAATAACATTACATACAAGTAATTATATATCTTAAATATCATAATTCATAATGAACACACCGCACCAAAAAACAACCTGACGACATGCTTACCGAGAAATGTTTTACAAAAGAGTTTTTCATTTCGACGCAAGTGTACGCAAAGATTAAACCGCACGGATTCGTTGGGCCCGCACCTGGCGCTTACAGCAGCCCGGGCCATGTTTTAGCGAGCACGACTTCGGATAAGACGGGACAATTCCAGATGTGACAACTTGATATTTACGCGTATGCTATTTTGTAGACAAACGACATGAGAATATAACAATGCTTTCGAGCTAAATGAAATGAAACCCTTTTATTTCATAACTTACATCCAAATACGTACGTTATAAAGTATTTGGGATACTGCTTATATGGTTGTATCGCAGGTATATATAGTGAATCAACTTCGTGCATGTAAAATCATCGGAATATAAACATCATTGTATCGTCATCACGTTGGCGATAGAGTGCTAGACGGTCCGCAAACATTGATTTTAAAACCAGAACTCCCCCTTCTATTTAGATAGCTCGCTTCCTCGTGAATTTCTTTTTGCCTTGAACGTCCTCTGCAATAATTCCATTCATTGACCCTAATGTCTGCTTTCACGCAAGCCAATCGTCACGAGGTCGACGAACTTGTTTGCCGAGTCATTGTAAAACCAATACACATCAATAAAATAATCTATCAAGATAAAATTGATGCTAGTTTTTATGAGGTAATTTGGTTTATCTGCCTAGATGCGAGATGCCTTGCTTATTTAGGAGAATAAGTTAGGTTGAGTTGAGATGTAAAACAGTAAATATGATAACGAAGAAAAGTGGCCAACAAAAATGAAATCAGAATTTACATTTCCTAAAAGAATAAAACTGGTAGAGATAGTCAATCAAACAGGAAAATATCTTCACGTAGTCGAGACGTTAATATCGTGTCTGAAACGAATGCGTTTAAGCTCCTTGTTTGTCAAGAAGCATTGTTTCGTCTCGCACCATTTAACATTATTTAAAAGTGCACCACGTATGTGAGTATGTATCGAAGTATAAGAATTCCCTGGGCAGTTGAGCGAGGCGATAATTTTTCGCAGCCGGATGCCGTGTTACTTTCAACTACGAGGAATGCGGCCACCGGCCAGCTTCTAACTCCACCCGCCGCACCCGTCTGCTTCTGCCTGCGCACGGCTATTCCTACCTCCCTGCAGCCGCCGGCTATTACAACCTTTTGTTGCGTGACACACACATTAACGAAATCCGCTACTGCCTCAAAGTGTCTGAGGTCGGAAAGTATTATATCATTTTAGAGCGAGGAATAACATGCAGTTTAATGTGACAATATACAACTATTTTAGATTTCATGCATCCCATTTTGGATAAAATACTTAATTGTTATGAACGGGTATGAACAAGAACTGTAAACCCGCTGAAATTTGCAGTTTTCGTTCATGCCCCTGTAATTAATTTGAATAGGTACCTAAACAGGGCATGTGCATGGATATAAAATAGCTTCTCTGTCTGGCTTGGGGGCGTAACAGATTAGGCTTGCGGTGCGACGCGTGTCACTCTCAGCTAGGTATGATAGATGAAGCAGGCGCTATCTTTGCGTGAAATAATAAGCAAATCACGCCTTCATGTCCATTATAATGTTTAAGGTCAATTCGAGCATTTTACATCCGTCGCGTCATCCGAAAGTAGGTGCCTGTTTTGGACAAGGACGTCACTTATCTCGTCGCGACCGCGCGCGGTATTATAATACCCATCTACTCGCTCTGCAAACATAATAACGCGAGTGTTGACAATACAGAATGTATTTATGTGGACAGAACGTCCCGTACATGGTCTTTGCTTTGTTCCTACGTGACACACAATGTATAATGTCACATTTATCTGCTTCATCAGCAACAAAGACGTCTATGTTCAATAATTAATAAATGGGAGCCATGTTACGTTCTAAGCGTCTTTCCAAACCAACCATCGAAATAGCATCCCTTAAACAACAGGGATTTGCATAGTACTAGTCGTCCACTTGTGTTTGCGAATAGCGATGAGCGCTTGTCGAAATTCGCAATGCTAATAATACAATGGCCAGACGCACCTTGTGTTAGCACCGCATCTGACGAATGCACGACGTGCACGTTCGGACAATCGACTCTATCACCCCGTTATAAGCCACTATGTAGCTTGAAATCTGCAGTTTTAATATCGGAACGAAGAACTAGACACATAAATCAGTTGTTCTCCTTCGGCCGGGAAGGTTGAACGATCGCGGTGTAAGTTCGCTTTGTAATGGGTGCTTTTAAATACTATATTCGCGTGCCGAGCCGTGGGGCCCCGCGTAGGATACGTTTTGAATTCACGGACAACTTTCGACAGTCATTGAATGGAGGGGTCGATGACCCGGCACCGAGGCGTTGTTCGGATTTGCATGTGTCAATGACACGGTCTGCAGTCGTGCCGACGCTTATACTTTTCCTTTCAGCCGTCCGTCGCCGCTCGCCGTGAAACACTTTTCGGGTTGACCTCATGACACAGTCACGGCAGCTCCACTGACTCGTGGAATGCACTATGTTAGGGTTACGTCAAAGATGCGTGCTCGTGAAATCTATTTCCAAGTTTTTTTGCAGAAGATGATGTCTGAACGTAAGATATTGAAGCGTTAAATTTCATAACCGTCATTATTCTGTAGGCAGTAAATGTTGCCCAACTGTTACCCAACTGTTACTCGAAGAAAGCATCCTCGTTTTGCCATTGAGGAAGTTGATAAATTACGGACCGACCCACATGATCATTTTGAGCGGGAATTTATACCTAGCAAAGAGTTTAGCAAGAATCTTCCGGCCATCAAACACGTCGGGCCGGAACGTGCGAAATCCAATAAAGAACTTGCGGCACCTGTGTCTTATTACATTCTTTTGGTGATGCTCACCGGGCGCTGCGCCCCTAAAATTCGCCCAACTTTCTATGGCGGGAGATTGCTTGTTTCTCAACTTTTCCCTCGCAAACTCGTTCATTAGTAACAGATTCAGCGGTGGATTTGACTCGATTCCAGATATAATACGCTTATATAACATGCCATTCATCACCGCTGAGCACGAGTGTAATATCAATGTTTTAGAATTCTAAACCTTACTTGACTAATGATCTTTATGTAATAAAATAATGGGGAAGACCGCAATAAAATCCATCAAAGTGTTTCTGTTATTAACGGAAACTTACAAACACATGGATGTGGTAGGGGACATTTATACTGCAACGTAGAGTACTAAAGCTGGTCATTATGTTTGTTCTGATCTTGAAAGAGTTTTGAAAATATTGATGTATAGAATCACGTTAATCGAACACAAATTAGATAAGCGAATGTTTATAAATTACACATTTAGTCCGCTGTTGAGGTCATGGCACGACGTTGCTATCTGGGCAACAGCTTTATGTTGCTCCGAGTACAAATACGATGATAAATCCCGCGCCAGATTAGTTTCGCATCCATAATGGGCGGCACAACCAGTGAGTCACTCAAAGCCAAACTTGCTAAACCTACAAGCTTGACATTAGCGGCGTCTGCCCCTTTGCGCCGCACACTAACGGCGGACTTTTAGGAATTTACCTTCCAACAAAGTCAAACGGTGGAATGTGCGACGGAAGGCCGACATGAAATAAAATATCATTTTACCTCTGCGGCTTACGCTTGCATATCAATCGCGACATACATATTTGCGATATTGTTACACATTGATATAAAATGGTGGGAGACGATTGGTGTTCGAGACAATGGTATCCCCCGGTGGGCGTCGCATCGCCATCTTAATTGCAAATGCGGTATTAGCATATGTGCTTTGTAAATTCTTGAAAGGTGCCAGTCCAAGGCAACGACTCGTCCTTACGATCAATAGAAGGATGCCAACGCACGGTTAGACAACCTCGTTTCTAAACTTCGCAGACCATAAACAACAGCATTTTACTTAATCATGTAATCATCGTATTTTTCATACTTTGTAGTTTTCGAGTTAGCGTTTGTAGTTAGCGTTTTCAAAAAAGTTATATCAACTACGAGCACTCAACTCTCACTACGAATAGTTACATAAGTGACTTTTATGTTTAAATACAAGCTGTTTTTTTTTTGAGTTTACGGACATGTCCGGGTCACAATCCCAATTTTTAAACCTTTAACCATAAAAAAACATTTGATTAAAACTCCTGTCGAAATAGTGTTCGCTGCAGCGTATTTCGCTACTAATTATTAAATGGCACACGCTAAAAATACTTTTTCGAATAGCCTCGTAGAGGAAATTATAATTAGAGTAACTGTGCACGAAGCATAATTGGTTGCTATGCATTTTAGTGGCATTAAGTATTAAAACTTGCAAAATATTCAAACGATAAAACATCAACTAAGGGAGCTCAGCGAGCGCTTTATTGTGCTAATGGGTGTTAAAAGTAAAATATATTACGTGTATTAAAATTAAAATACTTCTTACACATTAAAGCAGTTTAAATACTCATTAGTCTGTAATGGTAATTGGTTGTAAATTACAACCGTCGTAATTTTTATATTTGTTGCTTCGTGGCTAATTAATGCATTTTCTTTCAGGTAAGGAGGAGCGAGTTACCTTCCCCCAAGGGCCGTAACTCACGAAACTACGCGGCGCAGGTAAGTTGGTGCCCGCGTGCATTGCGGATCACATAAATTACCCTTTTGAGCGATGTCGAGTAAGCTGGAACAGTCTATCTCTCTGGGAACTAGCAGTTGACACGGGGGGACATGCCTCCTTACCTACTAGATCTTTACATAGTATAAAACAAAGTCGCTTCCCGCCGTCTGTCCTCTGTATGTACGCTTTGATCTTTCAAACTCCGTAACGGATTTTAAGGAAGTTTCATTTATAGATAGAGTGATTTAAGATAAAGGTTTTTATCTATAATAAATTCTGCATTACGTACGGGTGTTACAGAAAACTCACATAAACTGAAGCGAGGAGGGTCACTAGGTAAAGGATAGGTTCAGTTTTTAAGTGATTCCAGCTCGATTCCCCTTTGTTTTAACCCACCTTGCTCCTGCATCGTAAACATATTGTAGATTAAGATGTGTCTATCGAATTAAAGCTACCACAACATCAACGATATGATTACTATATAGATGCAAGAAAAGCAAACAACATAGTGTAATAGGTAGAGCGGCCCGGGACGTACTTGTATTACATACTTTTAATAAACATACACGTGGTGATAGTGTGCGCTTGATTAACCTTAGGCATTTAATTAAAATAGTGCCTTACCGAGTTAACGGGCCATAGGCGTTGTAGGTAACATCACTAGATCACTACGCATATAGTGTTATTATGTTTAGGCGTGTTGTTAAAAAGCTATGAAGAAATAACGACGTGAGTAGCCTGGCGCCGCGGCTGAGACGCAAATAGGCACTCGCTACTGTATATTCAAAATCAGCGGAACGGAAAAGGCATAATTTGTGAATGAAGCCATTCACAAATGATAGTATACACACACGAGAACGCGCATAAAATACTGTTGTCAAAACCCATGTTATACCGTTATGATATCTATTGAAAGTTACGCATTAAATTGTTATTTACTAAACAACAGTAAAATCGCAGTTATAGGTACTTTCACTGAATAAAGCAATTAGTGAGTTAATTGACCGCTGGGAAAATATTGTACTAACGTCACCGCACACCATTAGGCCTCGCGATGCCAACGGCTTGCTATCGGGTCAGCTTAGTGCATTAATTTTGAATCCTGGCACTGATTGCGTTAATACCCGCCAAGCCGACGTTTCTTCGAAATCCGATAAAACTCGAGTGATTATAACTCATTTAGATTCTGAGAATATACAAAATAAAGAATTTTAAATAAACGTTGTGGTGTGTCGCTATTTACACTTGATATTATCAGTAAAGTTAACTTTTTTGTTGGATTTGCCAAGCGTTTATCCGAGCGCGAGTCGTTAGCAAGCCTTTGGCAAGAATTGAGGGCATAAAGGAGAAAGGTTTTTGGCAATAGGTGGAAGCGTAATCACGTGGCTTTTCCAATTACGTCCAGCACTTCTCGCATCTCGAGCACCGAGCTCTCGGCGCGGCACAGTGCTCGCGGCCCAGCAGGCCAGCAAGCACCCATTATTCTGATTATAAACAAAAACGAACATACTACTTCAGAATTAATTTGGCTCTACCTTTATTAATGAATTAATGACTGCGTAAGGCTAATATTTTACCACCTCAAATGAAAACCACCACACTTAGATTCTGTACAAAATCCTTTTTTGTTTTAGCGTTTTTTTTTGTTTTTTAACATGTAACACGTCCGAGGTAAACCTAGCACATTGCAATGAAGATACTATAAGAACCTTATGTATTAAGAGGGAACTGATAGGTACATATTTAACATATTTAATAGATTTTCACAAGTACCAGGTGATGTATACAACCAAACTAATGGCACTTGTGGTTGAGCCAAGAGTGAGGCCTCCTTGGCACACTTAGGTGTTATGCATATTGAAGACGAATGAGAGAACCTTACCTCGGAACTCGTTTCTATACAAAGACCTTGAGCCGGTAAAAAGTTTGTAAACTGATTGCAGCGTACATTCCCACTATGTTTTTCAGCAACCAATTTAAAAACGCTTGGTTGTCACACTAACGACCCATTACATATGTCATTCATCAGTCACAACAACAGAACAGAACCTTTTTTATCCATAATTTTACATTTTAGCACCCGTAATTACAGGGTGATTTTAAATTTCCTTGTATTGATAATATTTTAATACAAATGAGAGTACTGTAGTTGTGTTGACTGCGTCAGTCTTTACGACTGGAACCGTACATATATCGCGCGGTCGTAATTGAAGTCAGCCGCGCGTGTCCTGTTTGTTTCTTCTACTCATCAAACTAGCTGTTACATTACAACCGTAAATCTGTGCCGACCCACTGCGTTGTTATGTCTGCCCATTACTTTAGCTGCTACAAACTGTGCTGTGGTGAAATTGATGACAATAACCACGTAATTGCAAGATATTTCTGGTTTCCAGCCGACGCAAACCGAGTACGATTCTTTCAGTAACGAACCTATCATTCTCTTTCGAAAAATTCCATAATATGTGCCATACTAACCAATCTAACTGTACTTGCTACGGATAAAACTCGGTTTCATAAAGTGAGTAATGGGTCCCAATAATTGACAGATAATGGTCTGATGCTGTGCCCGAATGTGAACCTTAACACATGCGTAGATTCCAATTTACTGCAACAGATGGATGGTTAAGCCACCCTTTGTCTGTGGCTTTCACTGCAATACTTATATCGGTAATGTCTAAAGATTTTTAAAGCCTCATAAATTCAATTTTAATTAAGTTATCTATCAATCAATAATTTATTACTAATCCGCTTAAAGCCTTGTTATATAAAATACGTGGAGATATTCTGAGAGCAATTATATTTATAAAGTATTTTCTACTATATCAGTCTTTAGAAAATTAAATCTTCTTTGGCTATCGATACGTTTACTTACAATAAGTCATATGCCTATGTTTCTTTCACATACGAACGTCCCTCCTCTCCCCCTTTTTGAGCGACTGAATTAAATACCATAAGTTCATCGTTATCATCCAATTAATAAAAAAGCCCCTTTTTTATTTGCCATTTAACTGTTCTTTTCGACTAAACAAAAACCATAACCGTTTGCATTGAGCTCATGGGTGCTGGCCCCTTTTCCGTGAGTGTCACGAGCCCAAACCGAAAAGGGGCCCAGACGGATCCGGATATATTAATTGCCTCAGATGATGGTGCGCGCATCCGCACGGAAATTACAATCAGCCTGTACCTTGTTATACAGGCCGCGTTTTTGCACACCAGTGCAAATGAGTTATATTTGCAACTTACAACCGTAAGCAAATGGTAAAAAAAACTGGTATGTTTTAATGTGTTAGCAGTAGACATTTTGAGTAGAGACTGATAGCAAATCAAATTCCTGCATTTTATGACTAATGTAGAGCAAAAATATTACTTAATTCAGGATAAGAGATAAGTTTGCTCAATTGTTTATAGCTAAGTTTGTGATGTTTTATTGCCATTAAAAATCTAGTTTTTCCCGAAACCCATACGTAGTAGCTATTGATAAATATACTTCACGATATAGTGAAAACGGATGCGTAGTGCAAAATGTTTCTCTAATCCGAAAGGAAAACAGCGAGATTTAGAAGTATTGCAACATTTTATAGCGCCTTTTGTGGACACTTTCAAAGTTTATAGGTATTAACGTCTCCGTCGAGCAATAAACAGTCAGTCGCTGAGTAAGCACTACGGGACGTTTTAATATGTATCCCTCTAGGCGAGACCGCGGATGCATCGCTCCGCAATTAAGGGCCAGACAAAACGTCCTCGGAGCCCGCTGCATCAAATATTAAACCGGCCTGCACCAGAACATGAACAAATCCTACGGCGCATTTAATATTTTACCTAAAACGGTCTGCGGCTTTCGCCGGCGGAGTTTTCTCGCGGATTTGCGCGGCGATTCCAGCCTTGTTTAGTGCCGCGAGCGAAACCCGGCGGGGAAGTTAGCGACGGAGGCGCTAAGCCGAGGATAAACACCCTCCGACGGACACCCATGCTCGCCGAAAGATATCGCGCCATTAGACGCTGACGTCAATGGACTCATCCATTTAGTGCCCTTAAGTAGCCAATACATCTGCAGTATTAAGTATTGACCGTTCCGTGTTCCCCACGTATCGACCGTTCAATAGCAGAAGAATAAAGCTTACATTAGCGCCCGCAATTATAGCCCAGCCCGTGTTAATGTATGAGATAACGGATGTGATGCAATGCAACCGTGGAACTAAATAGGTTTTTCTTAGCAAATAGTAACGGTTATTGATACTAGTTACTACTAATTTCTTTGTAAATGTTCCGAGTAACTTCTGATAGCGAGTGAGCGGCGGCGACGGCGGGCTTGTAAATAATTTGATATTTCGTCTGATTCGCCGCGCGGGCGTGCCGAGGGCGGCCGACAATGCGATATAAAACAGCGGCTAATGTCTTGCTGAAAATAAATCGGAGCGTCTCCCCGCTTCCTGTACTAAATTGTACATCTTAAGAATGCAATGGAAACAGAATATCGCGCTAATCGGATGCGGTATTAACTTCTTAGTCTTGGGATAATGAATATTCAGAGAGGAGCGACACCAGTTGTCTTGAATTTGCGAGAAATAATCCCGGACGTCTGACAGCCATAAATCTTTCAGCGAGAGATAAAGCTAAATAGAATTTGCCCTATTTTTAAGAGCCCTAGCGTCCCTGCTAATGAATATAGGGGGCGGCACTTCGTCATTGTTTACAAATTACTGCTGCAGACAGGCGATGGGTTCAGCAGCGCCTAACTGCATCACGGTCGTCCCTCGTCCAATTACCAGGTTATTGCTACAAGAGAAGGCGAATAACCTTAAGAGAATAAAAAATAAATACGCGAATCAGCTCTATGCTTTTATATTAAATGATTACAACTTGGTTTAGACTGGTTAGGTACCTTCATAATTAGTAATGTAGATCGCAATCAAACAACTATATTATATCGTCGTGTAAGAAGAATGATTTAAATTTGGTAACAATAATCAAATCACCCTATAGCAAACGGTCACCAGTACCTAAGCGTCTGATTTAGAACTAAACTTTAATCCCTCCTCGTGGTATTGTAAGTGAGTGCCCATTACAAGCGTTATGGCAGGCTTCATTATAAATAAAAGAGCCTCCCGCTGGGTAAGAAACTTATATAATATATAATACTGACATTCAAGCGAATAAACAGCCCAGCATATTATATCGAGGTTTGTTAAAATCAATAAGGTTTTTTTGCAGTTTTGAGGAATGGACTACGCTGCGTAGTTTTAGTGAAATTTATAATTTAAAATGAATAAATACTGCGTTTTTACCAGAAAACATACTTTGGTCAAATACTTATGATTGTATCAAACAACGTTTATCAAACGTACTTATCAACTAGATGTATTTATCTAGTATACGTATACGATCGAATAGCGCCGTATTTAGTCGACATAGAGGAGAAAGTCTAGCTACTACGAGAAAACATGTCAAACTGTTAACTAACATACGCATACGTTGCGAAACCGTACCTTCGTGCGCCGCTAAGCTAAGGCTGCAAAAGGTTGGAGGGAGATTGTTGTTTTCCTTTGACACCGGCGGTGTTTGGAATTCCAGCGTCAATTAAACGCTTGTTTGTAAACAGGCCTGACACCGCGCCGCGAACGCGATCATTTCCACGGAACGCCTTTCCTGGACCCCCCGCCATCGTCGCTCAGCTAATTTCTTTGAAACGTAACAACTCCTTTGAACTAACAGGAACGACGGCCATTTTAAAACCCTCGTTGCAATTCAATCGAGCCCGCCTGAAAAGCCTTTTGATTCTAAGTTAATTTGTAGACTGCAAGCCGTGGGTATTCAGTCAATTTAATTTATGCAGTCTAAGAAGAGATTCATGGTATTTTTATTCCTGATACCACACGCTATTTTATATTTATCATTACGTTAACAATTTCTTGTATTACGCCGAAACTTTGGCTATTCCCAAGTTACGTGACATAGTAACCCATATCCACGCAACGCACCCACACGCCATCTCTCACCCCAAACGCTCCGTCACTCGGGCGTAATGAAAGAAACCATTAACCAACCGCTGTAACAAGGGGAAGATATTGATGCCCTTTCATTTTAAAATAACTGAGCACAGATTTCATTTAAATTGAACGGCGTACCTACTACGGAAAAAAGTTTTTCAAATTGGAATGCCACCGTTGGTTTGAAAAGTTGGGAATTTCGGGCGTAATGTCTGAATTGCTTGTTGTGTTCGCAACAAGCGTTGAACAAAAGCGGGGCGTTGTGTTGTCTAAATCTAGCGTCGTTGCTCACCTAAAACAGCTTATTGTGCGTGGGACAAAGGGCCGCGATTAGCTGCTTCCGACGGAGCCGCTGCACTGATTACACAGATGCTTAAGTAATTCGCATCCGACCCTTGTTAATTGAGGGAAATGAGTTAATTGTTGGCTTTCCTTTTTCTCGTCTTAATTTTACCAACGCTTTTTTAATGAGCCATCCGTTTTGACAGCGTTTAAACAAAAGAAAATAAATGTTTTCTTATGTGGTGACAAAACACACGAAGCATTCCTAAGAGTCAATTTCTGTAAAAAAAATGTGTCACTCCCCCGCGAAACCATTGATTTGTGTCGGTCCGTACATAAATCAATGTGCAAAAGGAATACTAAATGTGTTAGAGCGCGCGTTGCAGAGTGCACCTACGTTTTGGATCGTATTTATTTATAGGGCAGGGCGCGCGGGCGACGACCGGCGCAAGGCCGACCAAACGCGGCCCTAAAATGTTTCAGCGAATTTATTTACGTCTGCGTGAGGTCCTGAGCCTTTGTACCGTTCACAAAATGCAGACGCGATTGTCTGGCTTAATATTGCTCAAAGGAATGCTTGTATTAGGAACTTAGGACATATACCATTCACTGGTTTTTATTAAACTAAGGAGTTTCTTAGAGTACAAACCTATTATTTCTGTTAAATTACTCATAATTATTATTTCAAGTATTCTCATGATTAAGATTCGATTATAATTAATTTTAGCCTTAACACGAGTCACGAAGATCAATTTCAGAATCGATTTAAAATAACAGGCTCCATTAATTTTCCTTTGCCAATCTTAATGTTCCTCTTCCCATAAATTCAGACTTGAGGATACGCTAAATAAATATTCTCGCCCCTTCACCTAAACTCGGAGGCGCACATCTGTTCCTCTCCTTTTACAGATATTAGTGTACTTGCATCTCAGCAAATTCACATTTCCGCTCACATCATGGATATTTAACTTAAAAAATCGCGAACCGTGCTAGCAAATCGCACTTCAAAGGAATGAAATATTATTTTTCTGCGTCGAATTTCCTTTTACACTATTCCACTGGTATCGGAAAATATTCGTACGAATGCATTTCAAAGTAGATCATATTGAAGCAAAGCAAGAGTGGCAAATTTAATTGATATTACGTTGACGATATTGAACTGCGGGAAATTAAATGTGGTCCCATGTGATTTTAATTCAATTTTCCATACCGCGGCCGCGTGATCCGCCCGATGCGTCGCGCAAGAGTAAAACAATTATCAGGAGGCACTGTGCCGACTCTCGTTGCTGCTTATTTGTGGCTGCATTTCCTCCGTATACACTTCCCTGCTTCGCTAGCTCAGCAAACGAACTCCAAAATTCTGAATCAGACTTGATTGAATCGCAGTCGTGCCCGCGGGAATGGAGTTATTTTCCAACCCATTTGATGCGAGGTCTCGACGATCGACAAGTCACAACCGCACACTAGCTCGCTCCACGTGTTTGTACGTACTTCGTACCCTCTCGAGAAATTCTTTCCAGTTCGTTTATTTGTTTGTACACGTTGTTTCGCTACGTAACAACGCGTATTACATAGGAATTGTTTATGAATTGTGGAAACATCGTTTCTATATTGGAGTTTGGATTGTGGAAATGTGGGGTTTGCTTTGTGAGGTATTGTTTAATGTTAATCAGCGGAAAGTGTTCTAATCGTGCGGTGATAAAAGGGCCAATGGGCGGCGCGCACGCCGGCCGCCATCAATCACGGCCCTCCCCGGCGCGCCCTCGACTGATCTACCCTCACATTACAGGTGAACGTACATCTACACGCATTAAATACAACCCTATCAAAGGCCCACGCAAATCGTATCCCTTATTCTGATAAGTAATGTTCGTTCGGCAATGAACAAGTCTGCGCAGACATGGATTGATAATTGCTTTCAACACTGAAGCATATCTTTTTATTGATGTTTTGCGGAAAAGTAATCATGATATTGCATGGATATCCTGCTCGCTGGGTGGCGTAGTGGTAATAGAGGAACTACAACAATGTGCCTGCATCGGTTTTTAAACGTTTTTATGTTTATCCTTACATATTAGCTTGACTTTTGTTATTTTAATAGCTTAAGTTGACTTAATACGTATGTTAAAATAATTAAACAGTACAATTAAATAACTTAGCAAATCTATATTAGTTAGACACCAAAGCACTGTAGGTAACATTATAACTTGAATGAAAAGCCACCCTACAAGTGAAACTAACAACAGTTTTATGTCAGAATAAAACTAGTTTATCGGATTATTCCAACCCGAGGAGTCATTATATTATTCACGCTCATGTTGTGAATGGTAACCCCCACTTTACTTCAAAGGCTGGATTCTATTTGAACCCGGCGTGCTTGTAATCTCTGTGATCTGGGGGCCTACTACCACACACGAAGCTCATAGTTACGTTATTACTGTCTTATTCTTTCTGTTCAACTGGGACTGAAGAGTGAGAAGGACAGAGTGAATGTAGTGCCAAGATTCGTGTTTTGGTATGGCTGCCTGGTGCGTTACTTGTCAAAACAGCTTCGCGTGACCCGAAGCCCGCGGCGACCCCCGCGGCACCTTACGATCACGACACGGTAAATAAAACAAAATTGATATTTATTCCGACAACGGCGGCTTAATTACACCTGCTTAATATAGACATTTAAAACTTAAATAAGTTAGGTTATAATATTAATTAATGTAAGATTAAGCAAAGTTTTAATAACCTTTAACGAGTTGAGACATCTGCGGCAGTGTTCTAAAGAAAACTTAATAATTCAGTAAAAGAAATACTCGTTTCATTGATAAATAAACCATCAAAGTATGATTTAGGTAAAAAAAAAACATATCATGCAATTTATATTGTAATATTACATTGATGAATAAATAAATTAAACTTAACTATGTCTGCAAGCGCTATTTATTTAGTGGATTGTCTCGCGAAATAAGAACGTAGCGGTCGTAGCAAGTGCAGCTCTTATCTCGTAGCAAGCAGTAATCGTAGCATTTACATGCGCTAAACTGTAGCGCAATCTAGATTCCGTTAAGTTTACGTTCAGTGCTGCGTTTCACTGCTTTGTAAAAAAGTGATAACAATTTAAAATTTATATTGTACTGGTATTTTGCTTTTGGACCCAAGATTGTCCGCGTAGAATTGTCTTATGGTTATCCCTTTGGAAATTATATAATTTTCGGGAACAAAAGTATTTTCTATCAACATAGATTAAATAGATATTGAGTCACAAAAGCCAAAACTTTCAAACACTATATTCAAAACTAATATCACATAAATAATATTATTAGCAAAATGAGGGTTTTACGAGTTTATTTTTGAAATAATCTGAATGTGTAATTGAGCAGGAAATTAGGATTCCATGACGTTCCCCCTGTGACATCCGCATTAACCGCACTGACGTCAGATGAGACCGACAAGGGCCGAACCCGCGTCCTCCCGGGCCCCGGCTGGTTACCACTCCAATATCCGTATCTATGACGAATAACATACCGTCTATGTTTGGGGTCTAGGGAATTGAAAAAAATATATGTTTAAAAACAGCCAATTTACTGAATAAATATTTTAAATTTGAATTATGGAATTCTTGTTTTCAATCGAATTGTACTTTATATATATTTGAATATATATATTTTTTTATATTTTTTTTTAGTTTTTCAAGAATTGTCAACTTTTATAGAATGCAACTTATCTAGTAGCAGACGTTTTCCGACGATTACTTCGCATATAAAACGACTCATGAAAATATATTTACCGTTTGCCCGTAACGACCTGATATATTGAACTAATCCGCGTATATAGAAGGCTATACGTATGTGTGTAGTTTCTTGACCCATCAAGAGCTCGGTCCATTAATCGTGTCCTTCGTCGCAGCGGCGTGAGTGCACATATCCGAGCGAGGAGCCGCACAATGGGTCACTAATAGGCGGTCGGCCCGCTGACGAATCACCGCCGACGCCGCCCGTCGACCACTCATTCAAATCGATACCAAACTTAACACCAAAAACACAAACACCCTTAACGACCTCACTCTCAAACCGAGGAAACGTTTTAATTTATCTGTGCAGATGTTTGCGAGTTTATAAAAACTTCGTGTAATTGCGCTCTCTGTTAAATTTCCAACTTGGAAGTGAGACGGTGGAGTTTACCGAGTTTCTTACGTGGTAAAATGATAGGTAGGTATTTTATTTGATCATTTTATTTACGCAAAGTGCTTATATCGTAAAAGGTGTAGACGAGTGGTCGAGGAATCACTAAATCCTTTCATATCGAGAATTACGTAGGTTTGATAAAAGCTAATCAGATAGTCAATGTTCAACTAATTTTTTTTAGAACGTAGGTTGAACTACTTCATTCATACATTTAAAATTAAAAGGTCTATTAATTGGGTAAAATTCAAACTCAGTATTATTATTACCTTGACGTTTCGATTGGATTGCAACGACTGTAGTCGCGAGCGGAATGAAGAGATAAGTATTCATAACTAGTTTAAAATGAATAGGGTAAGAAATAGTTCTCGACGGTCGAATTGGATATTGAAGAATTGTTTAGAAAATTATATCGCCATCTTACAGAAGTCGTGATTTAAACCTAGTCCAATTTTCTATAAAAGGAGAACTCTCTCTGAGTGCGAAACTGCTGGACCTAAGACCTTGAAATTTGGAGGAAATATTCCTTGGATATTATTGGAGTGAACTGAAGAGGAGTTCTTTAATTTGCACTTACAAGGTATGATTAGCATAGCAAGGCAGAGTTCAATTAATGTAATACTAAACACAATATTGAATGCGATTTCAATTTTTATTGTCCTGCCCGCAGCTAGAATAAGGCAGCTCAACTCAGTGCCGTTTGGTGCCCACTGACACTCCGGGACGGTAACTCGATCAGGGCCCCGACGACACCAGCCGCGGGGGCGTATGATTAGAAATCGATAACTACCGTCACAATCGCCCCATACTCAAGCATTGTTATTCTACCCATTGTGGCACTCACACTCTTATCTATTGTACCGCTTTTAGTTTGGCAATAATCCCAACTCGCGCGGATTACAACGCTTCCTCTATTCCACGAATCATTATCGGGGGACACGTTTTTTGCTCATGCCTATTGAAACTTTTGGATAATTTTAATGTCCATCTGTTGAGGTTTGTTTTGTCCTGTCAAACGTTTGCCAGTTGAATGATGCTGAACGATTAATTTTCCTTTAGTTGCACACGCTACATGGAATTTGCAGGCGCGCGGAATTTCAATTATTTCTTATATTAACGCACTTTATCCCGAGAGTAATGATAATTTATTGCACAGATAATAAACGGGCGAGGGAATCCTCGAGCGAATCCTTTTGTACAACAGTCGCATGTCCTTATTCTATAAATGAAGTCATTATTAAATACAAATAACATTAGGTATATTGAGTTGAAAACTTTTGTATGATTTGGGACATGAATTTATTTTAAGTTCATTTGTTTACTGTACGCGGGTAAACTGAAGTAATGCACAACACATGCCCTCGGCGCGATCTTAAGACTCGTCACCTGGTTAAACTCGTGTTTACGAAGCTCGAAAACACATTAAATTAATTTTATAAACACTGAGTAATGGGCGATGAATCACGAAGGATGCACATGCTTCTTACAAAGAGTGATATAAGTACTCATTACATAGATACGGTGTTTTGTTGAGTGCAAGGAGCATTGTGACGTCACGTGTGCATATGCACGCGGTTGAATCAATTTCTGTATAACATGTTAGTCACTGATGATAAGGCATCCGTTTTCGCAATACTTTACTTATTTAGTTCATTATTGTGGATAACCGATAAGAGGTTACGTGACGATTCGGCTGCTAAACAACCCAATAACAATAGGTAATGATATGGTATCCCTGCGGATCACCAATATCTAGGCAATATCCCTGTTGATGACATGGTCGGGTAGGTGCCTTCATTTCATCGCAGCGCTCCCCATTTTCCAAACATCATATTCCGTCCTAAGGGTCCTTATTGCCTTCACTGTTATCCATTTTATTCGTATCATAATATCAGTACAGATTTACTGAATTATATAAGGTCCTATGTTCATAAATTGACACTTCTGTAAGTGAAAGATATAACTAATATTTAAGAGAGTTAGTAAGAGAAGAAATACAACCTAAATTAGTTAAGAAAATGTCGTATTTAATGGCTATAAAGATTGCAGGTTGAATTTTACTGTATACTTTTACAAAGACTGTAATAAATCGGAGCAAATTTGTAATATTCATATAAACGGCCATTTTCGCGATAGTTTGGCGATGTACGGTCACCATTACTGCATTCTTCACACGAAAACGCTATAAATTTCAACCAGGCGCGGCAATGTACTGCGGTAGAACCGTCGCCCGTTCCTCATATTCCCTGCATGAGACTGCAAAGTTTGCCGACGGAAAATTAATGAACTAATACCTTGGACATTTCTGGCGTGCTGATCGGCAATTTAATGATGGTTTATACTTCATCTTTAACAAAATTAATTACGGTTTAGTCTATTTTAAAATAAACAGTAGGTAAGACAATTTGCAGGTTCAACTTCATTCGAATAGAACAATATTACTTGCAATCCCTTAGTGTTTAGCATACGAGTTAAATAAAGTAGGACCAGTAAAATACAAGAATTACGACGGTTAAGTATTTCTAAAATTGTAATTTTACCAATAATTAATAAGACGTAATCCAAGATTAGTCTATACAAGTTCGGCGTTTAATCTATGTATGACCTAATTTCTCGTTTGGTCGAATCCGTCTAATCTATGGATATGTTGTCTAAGTGTCAGCGTAGCTACACGTGACAGAAATAATGACATGCCTAAGTTATGCATAGCTAGTCATTTAAAAGGGATGCTAGCTGTGAACACCGTAACGACGTCGTAACTCACGGGTTATAGGAAATCTACGTGCAAATGCTAGACTAGGTAAATATATACCTAGCCACGAGGAATCTTGTGAGAAAATCTTACCCATCGTGAAATACGGCGTTTATATGGCGTTTTGTAATTTTACGAGTAGTGAGGTTTTGCGCGATTGACTCTAAACCAAGTCGACAAGTTACCCGTGACCCCGAGACCTGAAGACGACGACACGGGATATTGTTGTCGGTTATTATTACGCGTAATCCGAAGATTAGTTTTACTTCAATGAATTTGAAGTATTCATTTAATATTTTTTTTACATATTATTATTAACTCAACCACAAGCGTCGTCTTTAAGTATAACTTTTAATGCAAATTTGATCAAGGATTGAATTGACGCGTACTAACGTTACATCTCGTCACGCCCTCTACAAATACACACTCGGCACAAGCTTATATCGACCACTTTAAAGGCATTCAACCGATACGTGTAGAATCATGCTCGGGGCTATAAAAGCAAATAATTGGCAATATCTAAGCAATAATTGGGAAGCAATAAATTTGTCTGGTAAGAGAACCGCGCGCCTGTCTGCAAATGAACTGCGCACGTCGAAGGACGCGGCCGCATTCCGCGCTCACCAACACAGCCGACATGACACACATACCGACGCGTGCCTGCGCCTGTGTGCATCCACACTAATGCTAAAATACTTTAGCATAAGGCACTCTTACTGTAAGACCTCCGCCAGCGCATCAAATCGATCAATAGTGAAAATTCCTTCACAGGCGGGCCTTCGCTTCGTACTTGAACCCACAAAATGTCGCGTTGACACAAAATAAAGCCCACGCTACCAGGAGCCATGTAGCAAACAGAAACTGTTTAATCACAGGCATTTACTGCGGTGGCCGCTAATCTGGCGGCTCCCGTCGCTGCGCTGAAGCGAATCGCATACAAATGTGCCGGCGGCCGCTGCAAAAACTGCTGAATAATATCCCCCTCACTGTTCTAGCACTCGCAAGCTTTATGTTCCACACGTAATGATGCAGTCACGGCACGCTGTGTGCATTTTACAAACTCATCCCGCACATTACTCGGGGAAAAAAGTAGGCAATTTTGTAAAAAAACGTACGCTTCGCCGCTTTGTTACCGATCATGATACGAGCGGATCGGTATTCCGGATCGTGTTGCCGGCATGTGCCAACTGCGTCACCGCCGCGGATCGGGTGACATCACACCACGGCCAAAGAAGAAATGTGCATAAACGTAACGACCTCGGATACCAAGGTTCTCTGCGCTCGTGGGCTAACGCAAAATACGTACGCTGAGGGAAACATTGTCAGATGCCCGTAAAAGCGGAAATAACTGTGCAAACTCGCCGTATATGCGGCCGTTGTACGTATATTGAGGTGGATGCGTTGTAATTTGCCGCATGACGTCTGAAAGTTGCATGTTTGATGTCTCGTCTGTATATAGTTCTGCCAACTTGTTTTATTGCACTTGCATTTTGTATACTTATATTGTGTCGATGTACGACAGTGCCTAATCAGAAAGCAGACGAAGAATCAAATAAATGGTCCTGAGGACTCTGCTGAATTAACCATTCACCTTTTAGCTCTTAGTTTTTTTTTATTTCATCTCTGTATCAGATTAGTTATTGAGACTCAACATGAATCATATATGGATATCTCGTAATGTATCATTCAATTAAGAATATAAGTACCTATTCTAAGAAAAAATCCAACCGCTCGTTTTCGAAATTGAAGATCCATTTGTCATAAGTAGTATTTCTGGGTAAAATCAATTTCCTCCTCAGTAGCTCGATGACTCAAATACCACACGTCCTTATGTACTATAAATGTCAGACACTCATCCATTATTAATTTACGTAGATTCTCATTTGCGGTAAGCATAGCTGACACAGATTACACTACACAGTACAAATTACTTACTTACATCGTTTGACAGACTAACAATTTGGGCGCGGACGGCGCGGTATTTGGGATTCCGATTAGACTGCTAAGCCGGTCGCACTATTGTTTGCGGTTAACTATGAGCTGTTGGCAATCAGACAAAGGGGGAGGAAGGGAGCGAAACTGGCTAAAGATGTGGCTGAGACTAGTTGAAATGTCTCAGGCTGCTTGTTATTTGGAGCCGTTCGCAACGAAGGACTGACCTCGTCTGCGCGCCCGTCGCGCACTTCGCTTCGGTTTTCACTCGCCGCTTTCATTACTAACAACGGCTTCTCAAATTACAGAGATATATTTTATCCGCTGCGGGTTGATTGCGCCAAATCATAGACCATCGAGAAGCGTTAAGAAACGTTGTTTCAATTAACGGCCATTGTTATAGATACCGACTCCTCCTCAGTGGCTACTAACTAACTAACTAACTAACTAACTTACATTTGTGTTTCTAAGGTACTTGAACTGATAACTACTGTTCTTGTTTCATGTTTATTCTAAAGCATAACTTGACGTTGCGCGAGCACACTTAAGATAAATTTATGTGTTTGCGTTAACTAATCGATCGCGACGATGTTTTAAAGACCGCTCCGTTCGCGAGTTACAATAAAAGGTCGAGAACAAGCCACTCAGGATAAAGTAAAAGCACGCGAGCGTAAAATACGTGGCAACCGCCACTCTTTAAATCTTCGCTTTATTCAAGCCCAGTTGCTCTTACTATAACTCGAGAAGACCGCGGCCCCGGGGAATGGCAACGCTTTTATGGCCTCTTATTGACTAGCGTTTAAAGTGACAACATTAAATTTACTCACTCGTCTCCACACAGGAACAGTGTAAATTACTTTCCGGTGAACGAGCCTTTTTCTATAAAAAGAGGAGATGCCTTAGATGGCATAAGATTGCAAGGCAACTTTAAACTGACGATAAGCTCCACAAGTAGGAGAAGTTCAGAAAATTAGTAACCTCCATTATCTTAACGGAGTACTTACTTAAATGACAGAGTGCCGAGTGAAGTAGACTTTTAAGATGTTACCAACTAAAACAAGTAAGACGCATTCGAGATTGTCAAACAGTTAAGGAGGAAGTTTGTGTTTGATTCGTGGTTACAGAGTTTTCTACCGTGCGGGAGTACCTGAATCTCGTGAATTCATATCTGGTTAATTTGAATTAGTAGACTTAAGTTAGAATTGGAATCAAGTAATTATAATTCATTAGGACAATTGTTTCACTTTAGACAGTGAAGTAGTGTGATGTATCAATGAAAAATAAGTAAAATTAGGTGACGATTATTTTTGTCTCGTGCCACTTGCGAGACGACGAACTTCCCTTTTTTGCGTCGAGCCGAACGATGTTGTAAACAAGTGACCAACGAATGACAAGATCAATTTGCGGAATAGCTCTTCCGATTACATATAATTTCAGGGTTTAGGTTGAAAGGGTGGGAGGGAGGCAATAAGCTGCGCCCGGCGCGGCCGAGACGTCGCGTCCCGCCGACGCCACCAGCCACTCGACAGCCTACAGACTGGCGCAGGGACTGACCGAGAAACGGTTTCAGGCTCAGTTATATGGTGACTTTCAGAAAGTAACCAGACCAGAATATATAATTTGGTAGATTATTTGAAGTTTTTGATATTCAGATTTAAACATATTTCAGATGGCTGTCCATATCCAATCATGCTGAAAACCAAAAGGGGTTTCCTACAGATTGTATAAATTATGTCTATCCTTAATCAAATCGGGTTTAAAATTTCTTACATACAATTACAATGTTTTAGTTTAAACCTGCGAGTAGAAGTTAACAGGTTTATAACATAAACGGTGGATAGGTAGAAAATGCCTACATTAGGTACCTATGCTATTGAAACCAAGTAAGTCTGCCATTTATAGTAACTTGTTTTCAAGCAATTTAATTTATTATCGTCTAAAAGTATAACAAATATTATTATGTAGTTTATATAAGTTTAATTGAGTACAGGGTAATTATACAACTTGAAAATTCCGGTTTTGAACAAACTCTTCATTTTAAAATACGCTGTGGAATAAAGTACCGCTCGGTTTCCCGGGTTGAAGACGATCTCAAGCATTACCCGAACAATCGTGTTAACAGTTAGCCTACTCAAATATAAATTCGTTGTTATTAACTATTGAATGGTAAATGATTTTAAATAGGACTTTTTATCTCTGCATTTGTTTGTATTAAATAAAGTAACCGGTACAGATAAGCGTGACGCAGGATGCGCGCCGGAGCCGAAACCCAACTTTTACTATCATAATGACAGATGCCATGCGAATTGATGAATACAGCTGCGGGCGCAGCTTCCCGCCCCTATGCGTGATCCGAACATACTTCCATCGGCGATAGCTAAAATAAAGTTATCGTCAAATCTTGGAAAAGTATTAAAAGGGGAACCATAAAAGTTTTACTATTATCTATTTTTAAACATAAACCTATAGCTTGGTTTAGTTAGCACATTTGACAAGCGTAACGTTAAAGCTTGTATAAACCGTTAACCAAGTTAGATGTTCCTGCGTAGATACATACAGGATAGCCACGCAAGCCATATAGCAGGCAAGACAGGACCCCGCTTGCCTTCATTAACAATCTATATTTTGCCTTAAATGCATACCGAGCAGCGCCACGCTCGCTAAGCGGATTGCCGGCTTATCGCCTTACAGCCATACTCACCTATTTTTTTACTCTAGAAAAAAATAAGTGGTTATAAAAGAAAGAACGTTGCATAGAAAAAAAACGACAACAAAGCTCTGATCCCTGAGGCTTTTCTAGTCGGTTTTTCGAATTCCGTGACTCAAATAATTAAGTCCGAAGATGGGGGTCCCCGGGTGAAATTATACATTGTTATTGCCGCTATAAATCTCATTTTCGTTGGACGCACCCGCTCAGAATAACAAGTACCTACACTAGAAGAATTTCATAACCCATCGCGCCGGCCGCTGCCGCGCCTAAAAGCCATGGGCTTCGGACGGTTTAGTTCGCAACTACCGCTCCATGAATTTCGTTCCCTCCCTCTCTTATTTGCACTTACCCCTATCTAAAGACTGAGGGCAAATATGCGAGTTGAAGCAAAAGCTACTTAAAATGTCTTATATTATGAGGATGAAAAAATCGAGCATAAACACATTGAAGCATGAAGATGTTGAAACGCATTACATTATCTCTATATTTTATCCGCGCGAAAAACGAGTATGGTAGTGTGGTAAGAGAAGAGTAAATAAGTGTGGTAAACAGAAACGTGGCACATTACAGACGTCAATATGTAGATACAGGTCTAATGCAGTACACTCGTAAGATAGGCTAGACGTTTGCGAAAGTCTGCAGACACGCTCAGACACGGCTCTCGGCACTTTACAGTAATATGTCTGCGTCAAAGATGTGATGCAACAAGGCGTACGAGCGAACATATGCTAGGATATCTGATTCCTGCGAGGGGTAAATCAAAATCATGTGTTTACTTTGTACGGAATTTGCAAGTTGCTTCACGAATAGCAAAGAGAAGTACAGTTATTGCTTATAACTTAGATGGGCTATGGGAGTGCTTATTACCTTAAAGTCAATGGAAATAAATGTCTGAATTATTAATGCTTTGCTGATTTAAGTTCTAGTAGTAATAAATCTTGTTAAAATTAAGTAACAGAGTCTAGAGAGTGGCGTCGGAGATGCGAAACTGTTTACTTTACGTGGAATAGAGGTAGAGAGGACAACGACTTGTAATGCGATGCCTGCCGCTCGGCGCGGGGAGCCCGTATCACTCGCCGTATGTTAACTAAATAAATGAGCACTTTAGTGAAAGTTGCCGCTCCGTGTGAACGAAGCGAACGTTTAATTTGTCTTAAACGCCTCTGAGGACCTTCTCTAACCTTTGTTCGTGATGAAATTACTGTACCAATATACGTTCCACGTTATTGTTATTTCAAGTATACTACAAGCAAATCCATTTTAAAATGTGAGTAAGTAACCTCAGTCTTCCTCTACTTCTACTCTACCCAGTTTGAATCATATGTTCTTGGTGTCACATTCGTCTTAAAACATTAATTCTTCACTTGGCTATCAAGGTATATTTACTAGGTCAATATAGCCTTCGTGGGTATTGTTCACAGATAATGAATCATCCCGTTTTTAGGTTTACTGATAGTTTTTTCCTCTCAACCTATTTCAAAAACATATATATGGATTCTGGAATTAAAATAAGCTAAACTAAACTCACAAGACCCCGAAAGTAAAAGCTGAATTAAAAATACAGCCAAAAATATCATATAAATACCAGTTCCTATAAAAACCTGATAAGCGTAATCGAGCTTAAACTGGGTAGATTTTTTTTTTTAATTTTTTTTATGGCATCGAGTAGACATACGAGCACACAGACCACCCGATGGTAAGCGGAAACTGTGACCCACAGACATTCGCAATCACAAGACTGCAATGCAATCCTAAGACCGCAAATGCGTTGCCAACCCTGAGGCTAAGATGGAATGCCTCTATGCTAGTCATTTCACCGGCTGTCCCATCCCCAAACCGGAACACAACAATGCGAACACCGCTGCTTGGCGGTAGGTTAATGGATAAGATGGTGGTAGCGATCCGGACGGACCTTGCACAAGGTCCTACCACCTGCAAAACAATACATCCCAATTACAATTACAATTACAATTACCAAGTACAATTTATCCCATGACAACAACAACAAACTACAGTGAAATATACTTGTGCAAAAACATATTATTTTTCAAAAACGTATCTATTATTCCTGAATACTGTTAAGAATCGTTGAAACGGAGCCATTTTATATATGTTTCATATTTATTTACAGAGCACCGGCGGTTGTCGCTCGGCGGTTGGCGCAGCGAGCGCGGTGACGGTCGCGGGCGCAGGCTCGTGCGCGGCGCGCATGGCGAGCGCGGGCGCGCAGTTCCGCGGCGGCGCGCAGCAGTGGGCCGCGTACGCGCAGCCTTGCCGCTACCCGCCGCCGCAGCCGCAGCCCTACAGCGCGGCGCCCAGCCCTTACACGCAGCACCAGGTAACTTTATCATACTCTCAAACACACAAATGCACTGAAACGTATGTAAAGAATTCGCATTTTCAAACTTGAGCATTACAGCCAAAACCGCTGTCTGTGTATTTGCCGCTAAAAATGTGAACGTTTGGGGAGTAGTAATGAAGTTACACGCAATAGTGCGCTAACGACTCTGCCCGTAGTGACCGTAGATACATCAGAAACAAGCAAAAAGTCGATGCTAAATCCAGTTGCCCCACCACGTTAAGACTGCGCCGAGCGTACGCCGGATGTACAGTGGCGCCCTCATTACTTTTATTGTGTTTTCTAATAAACTAAAGTATTTTCTTGAAATTGAACGATATGTTTTTGTACTATAAATGAAAACACAACTTATAGGGTATATCATATAGTGTAATAACAATTCATCTTCGAGTTATTAACTTAACGGTAAAAAGTGGCCACCTTTTCCCGTTAAGCTGACTACTCAAAGGGTAATTGTTATTAAGGTTTGTTACGTATCCCATAAGTTGTGTTTTTACTTGCACTACAAAAACATTTCATTTGATTCCAAGGAAATTGTTTAGTTAATTAGAAAACACAATAATTAGTAATGCGGGCGCCACTGGACGCTCGACGTTTGCTCGGCGCAGTCTTAAATAAAATCCCACATATCCATCCTTTGCTTAAAGCCTTATCATTGCATATCATAATTATGTATTTCACCTGCAGATAGTGCAGACTTCATTACTTAATATCACAGGTCTCTCACGATGACTTCCACAACGAACGGTATATGATTTACTCAGGATTGCAAGACCGCTGCTGGCTAATTGTAATCGTATAGGCTACGCCGCTTAATTTCCTGAGGTCTCTTCTCAACAGAGTGTTCCCCTCTTAAGCGCTAATAAACTGAGATATTTATGAGTACCTACTGAAGCGACCTGCAGGCAAAATATAATTCATTATTCAATATTAAAGAGGTTTCAAAGGTTCCTACAAAGAAGCTACCTATTCATCGAGCCAGATATCACAGAGCATTTTTCACCACCGGTTTGTATTTTAATATATATTCTGTGGTTTGAACCTTCAGCTCAATGTATAACCTATCAGTATAATTAATCTACTTAATTAATAATTAATGGTCTATTTCGTTGCGGTTCATAAATATAGGTATATCTGACACAACTTTCTGCCCGAAACATCGTAAGAATTGCATTTATTAAATATACAGGCTTTATTTCCAAACCGTGGCTCATTTATTCTGTACTACTGTCGTTATCTTTAATGGACGTCGATTTGTCCATACCTCCTGCGGCTTCGTACGTTAGCGTTAGAAAACGAGGGAAGATAACTATTTGATTGCAATCAATTACCTAACAATCCACTAACAGTTATCATTTCCTACATTTCGAACGCTCTCGTCAGAGTTCACATGCCCTAATGAGAACTCTTTACGAGCGAGTTACGAGCGGCCACGGCACCGCGGCACCACAGCGGCTTACTTTAGCCGCACGTGTAACGATTGTACTCACGTTTATTATGTTTATCGCTTTTGCAACACTTTACCAAGAAACATTAAAAAATAATGACATTTTTAAATCTCAACTATGTATTTATTCATCTATCGATGATTTTTAAACTACCTTAAGAACACTACACAATGGATCAGTTGGAAAATCAGAATAGAACCGAAGTAGTTACGTGTATGATCTAGATTCTAGACGGTTTCGCAGATTCATTATTAATTCAATGAGCAAACTCCAGACACTGGAAACGGTTTTATAAATAGATCGTCGGATATGCCTTAAAGACATTTACGTTTTCAAACCTGAAACTTGCATTTTAAACACAAAAAGTTGAAATTCTCTTTGATCCTGAAAGTAAAGCTGGATGCGCTGACTGGAGTTAGGTTTCCTCTGAAAGGCCTTTTGCGCTACAGCTACACTAACTACAGTTAGATCCTGGATTGGCGCTTGTAAAGCCGCTTAAGAACTGCAAGTGCAAACGTAGGTACAGGATGAAACACGCATTTTATTTTCGAATAAGAATGTTTTAGGAAAAGTTTAGGAGAGATGGTATTGGTGGTGTTGTCGGAGGCGGTCGCGGGAGCCGCGCTGCAGCCGGCCCAGTAATTACCCGAGAAGTTCGCGCGTCGACAGCACTCCATCAATTTCTACGCCCGCCCCGACCGCTCTTGCTCGTTATGCATTACATAAACAATATTACGTGATTAATGCTTTTCTCGACCGCAAGCAGTGCCATCGGATCATGATTTGCATGAAACTAATTAATGTACAAGTTTGATATTTCGCAGAGTAAATAAAGCGACGCGACTAGCTCACGCTAAAGGGCTTTGTGTGCAATCCTGCACGATAAATCAAATGTGTGGACTGGGTTCAGACAGCTTTAAGCGGCAACCCTTTTTCATAGACGTGATACTGAGGGATTGTAGACGCGATGAGGAAGCTACTTGGGAGACGGGGTTCTGGGGAGATGATATTTGTTATTTAATCATATGGTCTGCTTTTAGTCGCTTACTCTTTATTTCGAGTGTTTTAATGACGATATAGATTGTAGGTATTGTTTTTCTATTAATACTTACGTTCCTGAGAAACGAAACGAGGTAACAAATGGAATACCAATAAAGAATCAAATTTAACAATGTCTAAAAACCTCTTGCTCTTGATAGTCGCGCTCATAACATTTTACGCGTCCGTAAACTGTAACCTGGAATTTATTTGGCACAATAAGATAAGATTGAAAATGTGTTTGTTGCATAAACAAAATGTAGCCGAGGCGGGTGGAGTGGAGCGGCGCAATATTGCTCGCTCTCGAGTGCCGCTGGCAGCCGGGCGCCCAATAAACCACAGTGTTCACCTTCGACTAAATGCACTTAGGAACTAATCCCCGCTAACTTAGGCTCACTCCCCTGAGATCGACTCGTATTTTATAATCCGTGTTGAAATCCAAGTGTGTAAGCATTTTTACTACATATTGCACTCCAAATCACCCCTCTAGGAGCTGTAAAGTTAATTTTGCTTGCGACAAAATTACTCGGATCGTAAAGTATAGCTTAGCATTTTAAGGTCAGACGATATTGGATACCCGGTTCATTAGACAAGCTAACTTAGTAAGTCTGTTCGATATCTCTAGAGGTAGTATACATTCCAATAGCTTTAACGGGAGCTGTTCAGACAAAGCGGGGTCTGTGCTGTGGATCAACAGTGTACTGGCGGCGTGGGCGACACAAGCCAGATGTCGCGAGCGAGTTCTCCGACGGCACCACCACTCCACCACCTATCGCGCCACCCCTCCGCAAGAATCTCGTAAAAGGAATTTCTCCGCGTTCACGCCCTTATCGCTTTTTGAAATAAAATGTAGCGGCCCGCGTCGTACGTGTTTTATTACAACGCCTCTCCTTCGGGATTTATCTCATGGTCGCCTTCGATGCTGAACTCTTTTTTACTCCCGGATCTGAAAAAGAATTCCGCTTATGCGATTTGTTCCCTTCTTATGTTGTTTTTTTATGCGTCGTGTAATTCCGGGGGGCTAGATGCGATATTTGTAGACGTTGTTGATTTTGTTCCAAAATATTTATTGTGTATACTAAAAATGTATTCGGTGCGTAAAGAGGAGTATGCTAAAATGTGTCAGGTTCGAAGCTACGATATGATTTATTCCTGTATGAATACAGTTTTTTAGCGTCACCGTAGATCATAATAGGAAGTGATAGAACTTTAGTAACGTGGCGAGGTGACTCATGCATAATTCAAGGATTACGTCTTCGTAGTAAATAGATAGCCTCAACGTACGCAAGTTTCCTTTCACATCAAAGCTAATTAATAATGAATGAACATAAATCGTCAAGTTCCGTTTTTGCCCGATATAGCACGTCCGAATCGGGCGAGTGTCCTGTAGTTCCGCGTCCAGCGCACTCCGCGGCATAATAAGCATTTGCCTTCTATCAACACTTTTGCAACTAACTTGCCAATAGCAACCATAATTTATTACACGAGAGTACATAATCTTGGTAAACTACGTCGTAAGTTTTTTACGAATTCAAAATAGCTTTCAAAATAGTATTAAAGCAACAAACAAAACCAGACGACTGCACAGCATCTTGTAATAATATCTTGACTGCTACAAACTATGAGTTGTTTTATTACTTTCAATAATTAATTTAGTCTAGTGCAGTTGTTCCTGAGAGGCGCATCTTCAGTCTGCAGCCCTTCGGCTTTCATATGTGTAAACAACCAGTAGTTTAACTAGTTCTTAATTATACATTTTAGTATTTGCTCTTAAAGGTAAGGATGAAAAAAATTGTTGGTGTGTATTACGTTTTTCGCCTTAATTTTACGAAAATAATACTCTAAGGTGTTAATTACATTCTTGCAAACTCTTTGCGTGGTCCGTAATCTACATAGATTTAAATATTAATAATATGAAACAAAAAAGTTACAAAAACCGGGATACGCGGCACGCGTGCCCGGGTTCGGCAGCCGTTCGACGAATCAAAATATGGCGTCGCCACCGCTTGATTAATGACGAGAATATGTCAGCTGTCAGGGCTGTCACAATTCCGGAGCTTGTTAGATTCGTCGCGCCCGCTCGCGTACAGTCTTAAATAGACCTCACTTTTTTGGTAAAAGGGACTAACCATTTTTTGTCTGTTAAGTGCTACTTTATCCCTTGTACGGGGCGACCCGTGAAATTAATCTTTACTTACCTGTAAAAAACTAAAAATGCCGGATTACCTTTTTGTAAAGATAACATTTGACTAGTACTATTTAGCTGCTGTTTAGTTAGCGCGCTGGCACCCAACGACCGCGCCTAATTCTCCTGGACCTAGCCGGCGGCAGCACCCCCTGCTCCTCACGCACGTTATACACTTTAAGATTATGCTGATGTATTTAAATATATGCGTTACGAGGATTTTTTTTTGTAGATGGAATTACCACATTTATTTCGGGAGGTTTTTTGGCCGTTTCCCTTTAGTAGATCCTTTCTCAATGTCGGACTGAGTCATTACGCAGCCCCTAATATTTGTAGCCGAAGTGTTTT
Source organism: Acleris laterana (assembly GCA_963966035.1). NCBI lineage: Eukaryota > Metazoa > Arthropoda > Insecta > Lepidoptera > Tortricidae > Acleris > Acleris laterana. The sequence goes on along the minus strand of OZ014443.1, from coordinate 9,973,500 downwards.
ATTTTATTCATGATCATCATGGTCAATCAAATATTCATCGTCGCGTTTAAAAATTCTGTCGAGTTGCGGAAGGTTTATTTGTGAGCTGTCCGTTTAACTGAAGCTTATTGACTTAGCGCGCGTTTATTTTAGTACAATGAGCGGCCTCATCCCACATGTCGACCCTCGCTCTGTTCAGGGTGAAAGTATAAATAAACAAGGCTTGCTGATATCTGTCATCCAAAGAATTAGATTTATTTCGGCTCTGGCGGAAGGTGAAGGACCCTGGCCCCCAACCGAGGGTGCAGCTGCCTAATGTGTCAGCAGTAATACTTTCAGGATATAGTATAGTAACAGTCGCGTTTGATCCCGAAAAAAGGCAAGCTTAACCCGATAAAACAGTGAGGTTTTGCTTAAAGCTGTAATTTCAGATATTCATTGTAATAAAATAGTTTTTCTCTGTTTTCAACTAAGTTACCAAAATTAAACGTACCTACTTTTGTACACAAGTACAATGATTGAAAGAACAGCAATTCACGAGTGAAACAGAGACGATTATTAAAGTCACGCACAGCCTCAAGGCATCCCCATAAGAATTCTAACGTAATTTGTCCAGCGAAACTTGTCCAATATTGTGGCCCGCGGGCCGGGTCCATCACACACGGACAAAAACGGTTTTTGTTTTTTTTTGGCGTTAGGGCGGGTGTTTTTTTGTTGAATTATGTTAATCTCAAAGTGACGCGAACCGGCCCGCTACCGATATTTAAATTCACCCGAGCACTGGTAAACGATTTTTTTTTCAGGAAACGCTTGACCCAAAGCCGAACCCGGCGTCGACTGAGTCAAACCTTCATTTTAAGGAAAGTGAAAACAGAGGGTGCCCGTATTTTGTCGCTGACAATTTAGTTTCCCGCCCTTTACCGATGTTTTTCCTTCTCCCAAACACTCTACAAGCGATAAATCGATGACCGCTATTTATCTTCTTTTAACACGTTCGTAGACTAACGACACCGAACCAAATATAGGTAAACGTCGGTCGATCATGTTTGCTGTCACAATGCTTGTGACACGGAAGTAAAGATCACCCTGGCTGAATCTTATTTACATAACACTTATTTCTCTAGCGAGAGTAAGCAACTAGCTAGCCTTAAATAAGTATATTTCGTTTATAAAGTTCCCTAACCTTTTGTGCCGTTTCGCACCCTCTGGGGGTTATGATTTAATATAATTACGGAGGCCTTATTCACTCTCACGGAGTTTAACAATAGGTTCGAAGCAACAATTAACTTCCAGCGATAAGAAATAGGACACTGAATGCAATAGGTGCGGACTCTTAAGTTAATTACTTCTGCTAGTCCATTAGAGGCGGTCCCGAATTCTCCTCCCATTATTTCGTATCAATCAAATTATTTCCGTTTATTGGGTTAATCTTTGAATAGGCTTCCCTATTTGTCTTATAAAAACGACTCCGTGCAGGACTCGTGACTTGTGAAACAAATAAATGTAATATGTATTGTACCTACGGACAGCCTGATCCATCGCCGGCATCAATACTGGCAGGGAGTTGATTAAATTACGTGAAACAGGCATACGTAGACGATGAACTTAAGAACACTGTCAATTATTATTATCAATCACAAAATGTAATAAATATTGCAATTTATATGTACATGACGAAACAGACGTAACTGCCAGATGAATTCACTGATTGGAGCGACGATTAAACAAATGGAGTGCTCAATTTTAATAGATTGAATGGGATTTGTTTCATTCTGTGAGCTTTGGCGCGGATAACTAGCAGATGGAATTTGAGTGATTATCAAAAGCGGCCTAAAACCGAATTGGATGTAGGAGCTGTCGTACTTAATTAAATTGGAAATGTTTCGGCTGAACGCAGCTGTGGGCACTTCGCCCGATAGTTTTTGCAGTTCCGAGTTTTGCAAAAATATCAATGGGATTTCATTGCGTTAGTGTGCGAGTGGGCAACGTGCGTGGGTGAATTTGGAAAAATAGTTTTGCCATTTATGTTTGCCACGTCGATGTACTTAGCTGTTATTTATGATTTGAGGCTGCCTTCCTTTGCTACAGGAACTGTGAGGGGATAGTAAAAAGTAATATAAAGTGTGATGTTATTATGTTCTACTAAGTAAAATTGAAAAACCGTTTATAAAAAAAAAAACGTAACGCCGGGGCGAACTTTTCGCACACTTACACATACACTCGTTTTTAATTAATGCAATGTTGTCCTAATTTTAGGCGTTATTACTCCGTACTATTAAGGTTTACGAGATTAAAAATAAATTGTAACTTAAATTTACTTTTCATCGTGATACAAATAAAGTTTGAAATAATAGGTGTTTTTTTAATTTTATAATTGAAGTTTTATAAATAAAACATCCATCAGCTAAAACTAATTATGTACAGACAGCATCGAAGGTTGATATTTGAAACTTTATATCAATCTAAACAAAATTAAAACTCATAGGTCGGAACTTACAACTTACTTTTATCCAAGATAATGACTTTTTTAATTAGAAGTCAATCTTAACTTTTTTATAATATTTTCATTAATAGCACGGTAGGTACTGAGGAGTTACAAATTGTAGAGAAAAGTTTGCTTGTGAAGTTGTACCACAGATGCAAACATTGTAAGCAATTAGAGATGGCAACGTGGTCGGCATGTGACGTCTCTTTCACGCACGCGCTGCACTATCGAGCTGGGACCAACTGTTGAGTTTGCGGGGGAGGTCCCTCCCTTTGCTTGACGTCATACAACACCGACGACGTGCGTATGTGTGCTTTAATAACGATTGGACACGTGGATCACGTACTGAAAATCTGGTGGTATGTATTGTGATAAAATAACTTTATAAATATAAGATTACTCGTTCCGATCGAACCATCCGTACAAATCTAAAATAAAATGCCATCGCGCAAATTTTACAACTTACGAGTACCTACCTACCGTCTCCGAGATTTTATTACTACAAATGTTTGCATCTTGAACCTAAGGCATTGAAATTAGATATAAATATAAAAACGAGATATATTATACGAAAGACATCCATATTTTTTAATCTGAAAGCCCTCGCAATCTCCTTGCCCCTCATGCCGTGTTTTTACGAATAAAAATAAAATTATAAAATCCACTTTGAGAACAAACGAGAGCGCATTTAAATTAGTATCGGCTTTACCTGGCGATGTTGACGGTACAAAACAAGCAGTAAGTATTCAAAATAATTTGCCGAATCGCTTTGACGTCTCTTTCTAGCGGTAGCGACCTTTCAGAATTTCCATTTTATATTTGTTGTCAAGTGGACTCCGCACCGGCGGGATGTTTGCATTTAGCTTTGCACCGGTACTCTCTGAAATATATTCCTACAAAAACCAGGATCACAGACAAATAATTTAAACATAACTTTTACTTCATCTAACGGGCAATAGCCTCGCAAAAAGCAATCAAAATTTCTTCAAAATCTTTGGCCGCAGCGAAAACGAGATAACCTTAATTTATTTCCTTGGAACCGTTGTTTGTAATCCACCTTGTGATTTTGTATAAGCCAAATTAAAACAGCCATAAAAATGTCGACGCAAAATATTTATGCTCGAACCCACAGGGACTCGCGGGAGAAAAACGTCAGAAATTTAAATTACCCACGAACATACAAAGTGGGACGTACTAAGTATGCAAAATATAGGTTCTTTGTCAAAAGTTTGAGCGTGTTTGCGACGCGATGATTAGTTGTCAGAAGCTGTCGTGCGCCGACACCTGTCGAAGCTGAGCCAGACTGATTGGAGCTCAATTTTACTTGCAAATAACACAAATGTCTGTACACGTGGGCAGCCGTTATTACTCGACAGAAACCCCACTATCTGCAATGCAAACACAATAATTCTGGAAACAGCGGCTCATCGGGGTCTGCGTCCGAATGTCGCAAGTTGCACTGTAGCTGTTCTGTGGTTCCAACAAAGTGCAAACCGCCTCTTAAAAGGAACGGGTAAGGTCGTAAACGTCGTAACTCTCGGAACTATCCGGCGATAAATCTCGGTTACACGGCGTAGTTTCCGTTAGCCGAAGTGAGTGGTAATCCTGCGCGTAACAAAACTTTAATCCGACACTGGTCCCGCGGGGCGGCCGCGTCTGTCCTATTTAATTATGAGCCTAAGGACGAGCGGCCGAGGAGCCGTACCCTATTTAAACGGGCTTGTAGTGAACAGCCGGCGCCGGCTTCGCAACATTATCTGCGGTCAATAGAAGATAGTTAGGGTTTACTTAATTGGGATTTGGGATTTACCAAATTTTAACGATGTAGGTACCTACGAGATTTTTGATTGTCCGACATTTTCCTATAGGTATGATTATTTTGTCAAGTTGTGTTTTTAAGATCTTAGATGATCAGAAGGCGAAAATTAAAAGAACTCTAAGCTTGTACTATGGGTACTAGACAACGATATAAATACTTATATAGAGAAATATATACATAAATATATAGAAAACATCGAAGACTCGGAAACAAATGTTCGTGCTCATCACACAAATATCTGCCCATACCGGGAATCGAGCCCGGGACCGCTAGCTTCGCAGGCGGGGTCGGGTCACTCGCTACCAACTAGGCTATCGTGTCGTCAATGGACGAACTTTAAGCAACCAAATTAATTGCGAGTGACTTGCAGAATTATCTGACAGTATTTGAAACGCTGCAGCTGCATAATTATAACACTCTTTACGTGGCAGAATAAAAATAAATTGAATTCAAGATTCATTTGTATATTCATAAATAAGAGAGTTTAACCTACGTAGGTATATTTAACGTAGGTACTCGTACAGTAAGAGAAATTGATTCCTAGACCACTTTGGACTATAAAAAAAAGATTAAAGGCTATGTTTAAAGGTCTCTTTACTGCTTTAGTTAGAGACCATCGCCATGGACATCACACGCGAGGATAAATATTTCTAATAATATGTTCGAACATAATATGTTTATAATATTATTATCTCTTGTGGACTTGATGCAGAAGCACGTGGGGTAAGTTCCACGTGCTTCTGTCAAACCCAGCTCAAGGGGTTAGTTAGCATTAGTCTTACTGTCAGTTTAGTTGTGTCAAAATTTATGGAACTATCAATGTTAAATCTAGAATTAAAACTAAAACTAGATTTATCTATTTCGTGCAAGTGGCCCCTTAGTAAGTAAACAAGGATTTCATTCTCGCCCTCCCTCAACTCCCGTGCTCAACAATCGGTCCCCAGGTGGTTGTCAGACCGTTCTATTTTCGTTCGTACAGTCAAACATGACGCTTCCCAAAATTGTAGCGTTATAAACTTCATTGAGCCAATTGTTCAGGTGACCGACCACGACTGCAGGCGGCTTTAACGGTGATATTTAATCGTACATTTAACAACCACTTAAATTTTTGTCGTAACGAGAGGCTACGGGAGCCCGTGAATTACATTTTACTTTGTAATCTTGTCAACAAAGTAACGAAAGGTACGGATTAATGTTTATGAGGTACTGTAAGTTAATCCAAAAGTTTATTGCGCGTAGCGTGCTACGAAACTACGTTGATCGGATTGTACAAAAATAATTGGATGTGTCATAAAACTCATAAATATAAAAGCATAATTATGAAAAAATTTGCTTTTAGAACTAAATGCATTTGGTAACCATTTGATTTGATATATATATATATATATATAATATAATAAATTCAAACCAAGTGAACGAAGCGAAGTGTAATGTTTAGTGTAGGTGTGAAGAAAAGTATGATCTTAACGAAATGGTCTAATTAATCTAGAATCTATAGTAGTTCGCAAACCTTAGCCAAACATACCTTAGGCAATCGTGGTACGGGACACTATTTAATACTACTTAAGAGATCATTCAACTGCACTGTTTTGCCAATAACATCTGTCCCTTTCTGCGTCGGGGCCATTGTCGTCGGTAACCCGAAATTGCGGCAGTTTACACAAATTGTCCCAATTGCCGCCGTGTCCACTCCGCAGGACATCAATTGGTTTACGAAGAGAATTCGCGAAAATTTGGCCTAACAAGATTAAACTCGCATATTATCTTGTTACTAAAAAAGAACCACTTACCTACATTATATTTAGTATTTGATTTTCGCACACAAACAGTAGGTATGTTGAAAGTTTCATGTTTATTTTTGCTGTCTGCTTCCGAGTTTTCGAGCGTTCGAGGTTCCACTATTCAAATAAAACTGCAAAATATATTCAACTCTGCTTATCTTCAAAAACTTTACGGATGTGCTTTCTTTGTACCCTTTTATGTGTAAAAATAACTGAATACATTCATGCAAGAAATCGCGTACCCGCGTAACTATACACCTAACTCATTATTATTATGAACACGGAATAATATATTACACTGATAATCCTGAAACGGTAAAACGAGTAACCGTTTTAATTTTTAGAGTTAATAGCAATTAACTCTTAGTTTAATTAATTTGCCGGTTTTGATGTTAACCCGAGTAGGTACGCACCTAAAGCGGCTCGAGTTGTTGTGTCAACGACACGCAATTTACGGCTTTAATATGTTAACTAAATGTAAATAACTACATTAGTACACATGTATCCGCCAGGCAGCGCTATCGCCCTGCTAGGCGCACGGTACAAATTTCCTCAACGATTACACCTCCGTTTACTATCACTTGTTAACGTGTTTAATTAAAGCAGGTAGATATTCGTACGACTTTATGGCTTAGATACGTGTCGATGTTCGAATTAAGCGGCCTTAATTACACTCAGCTCCAAACTAGTCCGAATAACCTTCAGTAAAGATAACAATTCTTGAATTCACTGCAGTTTTGACTGTATTTGTTTCGTTGATGGAAACATTTTTAAAACAATTTCACAAGCAGTCCATTGAAGTTTATTTATATACCTACCTAACCTAACAAAGGTTATTTTGATAACTGTTCAATCGCAAAAAAAAATGTTTGTGTCACGGTTCTGGCGGAATGTTTTTATTGGGGTGTTATTGATATGATAATATTATATGAAACGTGTTTGCCGGTGGGCCGCGGCGCGGCGCGAGCGCGGCTCGGCGTCGTACGGCGAGCGTGCGAGTCGATTAAGGGTGCGTGCTCAGAATCGGCATTCGCTGATTACTCCTCCCTATTCATTACCGCCGGCTGAATAACTAATAGACCACGTCTTAACACGGCTCCGAGAGACCAGTTATTTTCAATGAAATCGCCTCCGTCCGCTCGTTTCGCGACTTGAGCCGAGATGAGGGACATTATTAACACTCATTCCAGTTAGGGATAGTCGTTCTGACTACATATGACTTTGTTTACCTGTTACCCGGAAAAAGTCCCCGCTAACGCAAGCCCTTATGGTCTTCTAAGTGGACTTTTGGTGAAACTTCTGAAGGGGGATTCCCTTGCATGAAAGAAGTTGTTAAAGAAATAAGATCCTTGAAAACTTTTGATAGGAGGGATCAGATCTTAAATAAAAATCAGTAATTTAGAGTTAGCAACTTAACATTTTGTTAGACGCATCACACTTTTAGGTTACAGATTAAGTATTTGTAAAGAGGTAGGTGTATATGCTTTTAGTGTCTTTTTACTCGCAGAGTAGGTATAAGTATTGTTAGACCTTGTATGAGCATGGTATTAAAGAAAAATAGTCTTAGCAGACAGACCTACTCATATGTACCTACACACGGACAACAAAGTGATATCGTAAGATATACAGAACTCTAAGAAACACAGAAATCAAAACAGTTTTACATGAATTACGACAGTCTCACAGTGACATGTACCTGGTTTATCGGTCATATTTTTTTTTGCACTTTTGTTTGCTTGTTTAATGAAGATGAACACGAACAGCGCAGTGTTTTGATAACTATCCATAAACCGATACTCTGTTGCAGATGATTATTGGCAACGATGTAGGTGTAAGTAAAGTAGTGCACAACAATAGCCTACTCTTCTGTTCATTAACTTTATTATTATCATGATTAACCAAATAACGACGAATAACGTAAATAACTACAGGGATTCCGTTTTTAAGTATAGATTCGAATACTTAGTAGTAAAGCTTGCGATTGTCATCTTTTTATACAAGATTAAGTGCCAACGACACTTAAAATAAAAGACCTTCGGTTTTGTTGTTTTCCCGCTCAATATTGGAGTCTAATAAATTTTACACGAACCTGGAGTTCAAGCACACAACACAGTTTGCAAGCGAAAGTGATTAAGCCATACCTTATGGTTGCAGTACACCGGTGCGTCGATAGGCGGCGGGTGCGCCACGGGCACGCGGGTGCCGACTGCGGCGTCGCCGGCGAACACGGCGTCGTCCTCGTCGTCCAACACGGGCTCGGCCGGCGGCACGCGCTCCACCAGCCTGAGCACGGCGCCGCCGCCGCCGGCCTCGTCGGCCTCCACCACCGGCGCCGCCGGCGAGCAGCTCAGCCGCACCAACCTGTACATACGAGGCCTCAGCCAGAACACCTCTGATAAGGACCTAGTCCAAATGTGCCAGATGTAAGTTCCACCATTCAATCTAACATCAAACGACAGAATTGGTTAAATGTTATTAACATGCGGGGTCCACTTGATTGAATATTACCTATGTACTCGTAGGCAAACTGATCCTACCCGTGACTTGTTTTAGCTCAGTGCGTTTCTCAAATCAAATCCTTTTAACATCCTACCCTACTATAGTGTTGTTAATCCACGACAGCACGCCCGCCACTCAGATTGACAATTCACGGTGGCGCCTATGTAGGTACCTACATAAAATTAAATTGAGGGACTGCCAACGTGAATTGAAAACACTATGGTATTATATGTAAATGCACGGGAGCAGTTTGTCTGTTTGTTACGATTTTACGGCTCAACCTCGGAACCGATTACGATGTTTGGCATAAACCCCGGGGAAGAATAATACTTTGCCTCCAAGATTTTTTTATACCCGTCCAGGGAACAAAGATAAATGAGAACTACGCGTAAAAATCACAGGTAAGTAATAAGAGAGACAGTTTGCAATAGTATTTAAATTAACCTACCACAATGATAGTACCTACCGATTAGAACTTCACATTGTATTAATATGATAACTAGTCGTTCGTTTATTATGCCTCGACTACATTAGTGTCCTCGTGCGCAAAGGTACCAAAAATGCAGTTGATCCTATGTGTCGAACATTGTTATTAAGTGATACTAAACCTGGAATATTTCAGTTCGTTACCAAATACTTTGTAAAACCACCGACAAAATAACGACACGACCTACTAATGAATATCTTTCCCCTCGTCTGTATCCATTGAAATGAAATGTTTTGATTAACAAATATCGGAGAAATACCTTTTTGTTCGAATTATTCTTTAACGAAAACGTAAGCTTTACTTATTCAGGATTAGCGTCGACATCCGCCCCCAGTAATAATTAATACTTCCGCTCACGAGGGATTCCTTTAAATATTAATCTTATTGTGGTAAGCACAGTTTTAATGTTGATCCTTATTTTCAGGTATGGTAACATAATCTCGACTAAAGCAATATTGGATAAAAATACGAATAAATGTAAAGGTAAACAACATTAATACCGTACGTCTTTCCTTACACTATCATAGTAATCTATACAAATACTGTACGTCCTACCGTAAAGTCTGTGCATAGTTATTTCACGTATGTATATAAATTATATCTTTCTATAAACAATAATAGATTGTGCATCAGGACAACTATTCGTGATTGAATTATTTAATACAATATTGTTTTCTAGAATACCATATACCTTCATTAAACTAACCCATCTATGGTGAGACTTTTTTCCAATATATGCACGAACACTAGTTTAAATTTGATTCATATTTATAATGTTCCCATACTATGATATGTTTATTTCACATACGTGTTATTTTATTTGTAGTTTATCATCCTTATTCTCTAATGCACAAAGCACAGATGGAACCAACTTGTATCTATATGTTTAATCAGCACAATTAAGATGTTTTACTCTCACTCCGTTGAATTTTACAATATCGCATTTTCATTCGCTACTTACGACTAGGCAATTAATGTTATTAGTTACCTACATATGCATAGGTTGCGTAGTTCTGCGTTACCATATATCAGTACCTACATACCTATGCTAATCATAAGCATGATTCACGTAATACTTATAACTGTCAAATGAATATGTCGCCCGTGGTGGACAACAAGCCATGTACTATAGAAAGAATTCACTTTTGTTTTCACAGGTTACGGTTTTGTAGATTTTGAGACAATCGCGTCCGCAGAGGCAGCTGTTAAAGGATTACAAGCCAAAGGTGTTCAGGCCCAGATGGCTAAAGTGGGTATCTGGTTCCTGCGTAGACTGAACCGTGTACGTTGTGCATGCAAGTAATACTATTATGACTAACCGCCTGCTCCTTATCCGCTGTCTTATCCTTATCTTCTTCTGCTCCGTTGATGACGTACCCTCTACTCGTCACTCGTCAGCCTCTAGTCACTTCATCCGCATCCCGCTTCCTGACTTGCCGAACCCACAATCTGTAACAGCATCGCTCCGACCCTACAATCCGTCTACCCTTATTTATAGCTATAGTGGTAACTTATCCCCCTTGTCTATTTCAATACGTGCTGATACCATTTTACATAAGCATCTTTAAAAGTAAAGTCGTGTTCTTTGTCTATTGTAAAGTTATCTAGATTTGAGATATGCATAGTAGCATCCTGTCCCTTGTTGACCAAGGTGAAATTAGTGTAACTCTGTAATACAATCACAATAATGCCTTACCTGTTTGATTCAATAGATATTTCGTTTGATTGAACCTGTCTAGATAGAGATAAGTAGGCCCTGTGTTTAGCTAATTGTACAGCGCAAAGTGGAATGCGACATTAATATTCACCCTAACGCGAGCGGCTAGCACTCGCGCGCCGCGGCTACTCGGGCTACTCGAGCCGCGTATCACTCGGCGTATCCGCGAACAGACCATGTAACACTATAGTGTTGTGAGTATTTACCTTCTCCCTCCAGAGGTACGCCATTTCGACGCAAGTTTAACGCTTTCTTAATCTATTTTAAACATTGTTTCATATTGTTGATTCTGTACGTACTTACTCGTCGTATGCTTCAGCGTTAAAATTAACAACATAGTCGTTTGTCGCTACTGGGCTCTGGGTATTCTATGCTTACAATATGTAACTAGCAATAATATGTGTATGCGAATTAACTAGCTTCATAACCTCTCTGCTGATGTCTACGCCCATCCGATAACACTTACGTAATCCTTAGCATATTAGATCTATCTGCTGATTTACGTCAACGCTGGCTTCAGTGTCTAGATAATCTATGCGGGCTTCAAGCTAACTTTATACTTGGAACAACCTTCCCTTCACTGCGCGACACCTACATACGATCAATGCTTAGAAATATCAGCATCGTGAACAATACAGTCCACTCGATGTGCAGTTTATATTATTGTTCGTATGCGGTCAGCGCATTACATGACTGCCTACGACGTATGTGCAAATACGACTTCTGTTCAAATATGGAAGCCGTTACTCATATTTTTACATAACAATAACACAGAGCTAAATTTAGAAAGTAGATATCAATCCGCATTTGCCGCTGACTTAAACTCGATACATACATGCGCACCCAGGTGCCGTCAAAGTAAACTCGCAATTGATCTCAGTTTACAATCACATACAATTCTGAAACGGAAAGCTAATAAAATGATCTTCATCCGTGTTGCAATTACGAAAGTGACGCTATCAAATAAACGAGTAACTTCGCTTTAAGATCACGGGATACCTATACCTAGTCGTTTTAACAATTTCAACACCGTCGCATTACAACCAACCCATAAACTTGCTGTATAAATTACTCATAAGGAATGGAGGCATCTTGAAATTTACAACCCGAGTAAACATTTACGATTTGAAGAGAAATAGAAGCGAAATTCCAATTCGCATCTCTTTGCCTTAAAGATGCTACTTCCGTAATTGAAATCGCGGCGAGATTAAAAAGCGCTTTTCACATCGACGCCAACACCGGACACGGCGTAGATTGAGCCCGCATCTGGTCTGAAGTGCGGCATATCCGTATGACGCTCGGATTAGGTCCGGTCTAAAATTACCCATGTTTATTGTTGCGTCCGGTGTGCTTAGCGCTTTGTTTTCCGCTCTAGCGAGCAGGTTCTTCACATCCCCTTCGGGGCTTCCGTTTACAGCAACAAGAGCAGGATCCCACAAACCTGTACATGGCAAACCTCCCGCCGCACTTCAAGGAGAATGACGTGGACCAGTTGCTGGCCAAGTTCGGGCAGGTCGTGTCCACGCGGATCCTGCGCGACACCCACGGACACAGCAAAGGTGTCGGGTTCGCGCGCATGGAGTCCAGGGAGAAGTGCGAGCAGATCATCCAGGTACATTCCTATTTAGACCTTGTGTTAAATAGTACCATTACACGAAAGACGTGACCTGAGACCGCAATATGAGAACTTCTGAAACCTGCCAAATTCCAGTCAGTGAAAGAAATATAACTATTGGAATGATACATTTCTGACACTACTTGGAACTTACAGCTTCGTACAGTTCATAACAATGCCCTCTGACGTATCCTTACAGATTAAAGAAACGAAACTAATGGAAGACGTCAGAAAAGCCAGTGTCTTAAACGAATACTGTTCAATTCCAGATGTTTAACGGCAACCCGATCCCGGGAGCCAAGGAGCCGCTGCTAGTGAAGTTCGCGGACGGCGGCAACAAGAAGAAGTCGCTATACAACAAGCAGGGCGACAATAACGGCCGCGCATGGCGGGACAACAGCGACTCCATTTCCCAGGTACCCACCATACCAGCGTGGCCCGTCACTCGGGCCCACTGCAACGTCCTTGTTTGATTACGAGTTTACCTCGTTGGTAGCTAGCTAGCAGTTCCGGGTTTGGTTTGCCTTGATTTGTAAGATTGTGGGAACATTACCTCCGAAGTATTGGCCGCATATTTTTGTAGAAGACCAGCTGCTATCTCGTAGCAAAATTAGTTTTTTCAGGTGTTAGCGAAAACCCAAAGTAGTCCGTCGGTTTTTTAAAGGTTTTGCGAATTAGGTTAACAATGTTCGTCTGGAAAGCACTCTTTCGTATTTTCTTTTGTTGCTTGAATTTCTCCATTTTCTTAATTCGACGCTTCGAGACGATCTTCGGTAAGAATTTAACCTTCGGATACTCGATCCAGGGATAGACGACCGGGGTATAAGCGCATCGCCTACCCATCGTTACCCTTCGCTGGAGCCGAATCGGTCAAAAGAACACTTATCCAGTCGCGGTATCCGTTAGGAGGATTACCGAAGCATTGATCACGTAGTACTTGCAGGCGATGGGCGTCGGCGGCGTGTACGCGGGCGGCGTGGGCGGCGCGGGGCAGGGCGAGTGCGCGGGCGTGTACCGCGGCGGCGGCATGTACGGCGTGGCCGCCTTCCACCCGCAGCTGCACCACCACCACCACGCCGCGCACCCCGCCGCCTGGCTGGCGCCCTACGCCGCGCTGCTGCCGCCGCAGCCGCAGCACCACGCCGCGCACGCGCAGCACCCCGCGCACCTGCCCATCGACTCCGTGCCTAGCCAATACGTGAGTACCGTCGGTACCGTCCCCGTCTCCGAGACACGCTTCAGTCCGGCCTGATCAGACATCTGCCATCTATTAAGATCAAACCGGAACTTGTTGACCATTATTACGTTTGGTACCACCCAAAGCTGAGAAACTAAATCTTTTCAAAATCTGGAAAACGCTTAAAAATATTTTTAATTCTATCGAAATAAATTTTGGACGACTCGACGGCCGATCTTTACCGAGCAAATCGTAGGGGAGATAAATTAGAAAAGAGAGTGATTCAGTCAAAGTGAAAAACGCAAGACTGATGACGATTCTCTGTTTTCCAGGTAAACTGGGACAGCTTAAGGCCGGATAATGAATTATACGTGAGTGTCATATGAACTTGCTATCGAAGCCAGCCGTATCCCATTGCTTTGCCCGTTGCTTTCCCGGCACTCGCGCTTCCCCCGCTGCCCCGCTGCCGCGCGCCTCGCGCCGTCGCTGACCGTGATTTGTGTGTTGCAGTACTTCGCGTCGCACCCGTACCAGTACTTCACGGGGCCCACGCCGCCCATCATCCAGATGCCGATGGAGAGCGAGCACGCGTCCACGGCGGCGTCGCCGGACGAGGCCTACCAGTCCTACCCGCCCCCCAAGTAAACGCGACACGCTGCAATCCGTGCTGTACACGAGCCAAAAATCAAAGCAACTGTGACTTTTTACAATGTTAATTTGTTTTAGTTTTAATTTGCGGCCGTTATAGACTTCATCGAAAGCTCCGCTCGCGCGACCCCGTCGCCGGCGCTCTTCTAGTTGTTAAGCCACTGTATGGAGCACCGTCTCGCTCGCTCGCGCCGCCCGGCGCCTCCTCTCGGCCCCGAGCCGACGTTCGACTCGCTGTGATGTTTTGATGAGGTCTTTTGACGGTTCGACGAGAGGATTTGATGTATAGATATAGCTGCAATTTTTAAATGTGTTTTTACATTATAATTTTATTATTGTTTTATGAAATTTCAAATTAAAGATTTTAGGCGGAAGTTTTGAACATGTTGACAAGATTATTTAAGATAGTTAGGTATTTATTTTAGCATAGTATAATTTCTTGATTGAACTTTTTAAATTTAGACATGTCCTCTGGACGGGCATTATTCACAATTTTAATTTTTTAATGCAGTGTCATATTTAAATTTGTAAGATAGCCGGATTTATTCTAAATCGGACGTGGATCGAGCAAACAATCGAGCAACCAACGGGCGTGCGCCCCGTGCGGTGCGTCGTGCCTACGAGGAGTCTCATGACGGACGGAGCGTGAGAAGCATTATCGGCTCGGCTTGCGGTAGATTAGCGAATAGTGTGTTACCGGTAACATCGGATAAGAATAAAGCAATATCTGCCGTAGTTTGGTTTGGATAGCGAGATAAGTGGTAAGGTCATATCATATGAAATCAAAGTGTTAGTCTGTCTTCGGACAAGGTGTTGTAAAGAGTACCGTTGTTAAAGAAAGAGTTATGTGTGTAATGGCTAAGGGTGGAGACACCGAATAGGTTTTGTACGATAATAATGCTGAAGATTTAGAATCTTCCAAGATAAGTATTTTTAAAATACACTCGAAAATAACGTTTATGATATCAAGTCATAGTTAGACAACAAGATACAGGCGGCTTTGATGAAGTGAAGAGTGCGACGCGAACGTGTGATAGAGCAAGGCTCCTAATGACTCCTTTGCGTTCTCTTTATGTGTTCATTATTTTCGCAATACTTTACACGATTCCTTAAATTTAGCCCGTTATTCAAACGGCTAGGCTTTGCTCTATCAACAATTTCGACGTTAATAATGTGTTTGGCATGGTGCTTTAATAATTTTATTTTGAAGTGGCACTATTCCTACCTATTATACAGTATTATGTACCTTAATACATTCACTCCGGTGCAGTCTTCCAATAATCGCAATACTTACCTAACTTAAAGAATGAGTAACATTCGTTGATTTCTAGATAACGTAGACGCTAATAAAAATAAATGCCTGAGCTCGGGCGAGCCTCGACATCGACGACCATCATCATCATCATCCCTCTCACTCACTTATATTTACACCATCTCATTATCTACGTTACAAACTATACTTCTGCCTTTTATGCAATTCATAAAGGTCAGCTTACTTATCCAATTTAATTTCTCTCTATAGACAATAGTATAGAAAATAATGTATTTATTCATAATACGTACTTTTCAAATGCATACTGACAATGTCGTTGCCAAACCCAGAACAGACTGAATTTATTTAAATCTACTGTGTAAACTTGCATATTGGGCTGCGCGTTGACTTGTGACTGGTTACTATTCGTTGGTGTAGGTTAAGCGCAGGCGAGCAGGGGCGGGCGGGTGTCAGAGGCGGGGCAGGTAGCCTAATAATGACGCTGATAAGACATAGATGTCGCTGCAGCCGCCAACTGGAAATATTGTCTGAAAATATAGTAATCAAAGAAACTTTATCTTTAAAATATTTTCCAAATCGCATGGATAGGTGGCGCCTCGCCCGCGCCCGCTCGCGCGCCCGTTCGCGGGACGCCTGCGCTGCGCCCGCGCGCTCCGCGCGGCGCGGGACTCGACATTAGCAATAAGCAGTTGTATGTAGTCTATATACATTTTACGCGTCTATACACATTTTTGTACGTTGTCGGAAACTCATGTACGAATACGTGATAAAGTGATCCTTTTTTGAGAATCATGTACTTAGTCAACTGTAGTTGTTATTTTGTAGGCGGTCGGCACATTCCACTAGAGAACTCCAAACAAAATTCCACAATTTGATTTCCACATTATAAAATTTAACGGATTTGAAATCCAAAAATATAAACATCGTTTTGGTGTAAATGAACACTTTTGTACCATCACGTAGGTTTTGGGTACACTTTATGACTTTATAATGAAATTTAATATTTTTATATTGAATATATATAAATTATACATGCATATGTATACATGTATATACATTGTTGATGGGTACGAGTAAAGCCTACTATATCGCAACTGTTTAATTCTATTTTGGCACGTCAAGAGTTTCATCAGAACCAACGTATACAAATCATTAAAGTCGAGTAAGAAGTAGGAAAATATTTATACAACTCAGGGACTGAAGACTAGTTAAATGTTTGATATATTAACTGTATTTTAACTGACGATTAAGCGTGACCTCTATATTCAAAGCCTGTGCATCTCCGACTTTTGATAACCAATACAGGAACAATGAGACTAGCTGACGGCAGGTTTTGAATGATTACGTAGATTTTGGAGGAATAAGTAGACCTGTATCTGTTCTTCATTTGTTTTTGAAAAAGGCTGAAATTGTACTGTTGCTCCGCCAGCGACTTGGTTTAGGCGGCGCGCCGAGCTGGCTGCCCGCTCTCCCAATCCTATTGGTTCGTACTCGGCCACCTCACGAAGGCTAACAGACAGTGAGATTTATACTAGTGTTACATTCAACAAAACCATAATACTCCGTAGATCAGTGTTATGCGCCTATAATTTCTGATCAAGCCAAATTTATTGAACTGACTAAGAAACCGCCTTTACTTCTTGTGAAATTTGTAAAACCATGAAGTGCAATGTAGTACCGTGCGATGTCGTGGTACTTAGTTAAGTAGATGTCGCGTGCGATCGGTTGTTTGGTGTGACGTACACTGTGGCTTCCTGTAATTGCAGTCTTCCGATAGGTATTTCCGCTAAACTTTGCATTTAAAATTGTTGTCAACGTAAATTTGCCTAATTAATGATATCATTTACGTGTACCTAGTTTTTTTTGGATTAGGTACGTAAGTGCTAATGTGCGGTAAGGTTCGTTCTCCTACTTTACGGATAGGGTTGTTACTTTCATTCCACGATGCAAATATTCTCCCCTGAATGTTGAACTATAGACAATTAGAATAGATCCAATCCAAGTTAATTTTATATGACATAGCGTAGCGAGATCCCTTGTGAATTTA
Source organism: Acleris laterana (assembly GCA_963966035.1). Classification (NCBI taxonomy): domain Eukaryota; kingdom Metazoa; phylum Arthropoda; class Insecta; order Lepidoptera; family Tortricidae; genus Acleris; species Acleris laterana. The sequence goes on along the minus strand of OZ014443.1, from coordinate 9,955,973 downwards.
CCCGTCGAAAGATAATATTTTAGCATGGAAATTATTTTTCTAATGCTTTCCTTCCATTGAAGCAATAAATTAATTTGATGGTAGTGCCTTCAGCTTCGTTTAAAGTAAATGTTCAGATGTGATGCACGGCAGTGGCATCACTGTGCTTTACACAATATTTTTACAGGTATAGAGAACTTACCGTAATCATAAACGTAGTGTTTAATGTTAAAAGTACGATTTAAACATTTGTATTAAAGGCTAATAAGGTAATGTGGCTGTCTACTGTTGCATTTTCCACACATGAGACGAAACAGAACTCGAGGATAAAATCGTAGATGTTCCTAGTTACTCACTTCAACATTCTGACATGTGTGATATGATAAATACTTTACTTAGGGTGCATCTCAGATGGCGCATCATTCGTCATGTGCAGAGAGAAACGAAACTATCAGATAACGAGCACAAACGATGTTAGGTATTGGGGAACCAATTAATAAACCAAAACTTGAAGAAATACCATGTCGAGGAATAGAATTGAACTCTTAGTTCGTGTTAAGTAAATGTTCTTAAGTAAGTTGTTAAAATAAGAGAATGCTCGACTTGTTTTGAGGAGATAGACGCTACTAAGGAAGGCGACAAAATGACGGTTAGTTTTAGTGTTAGGCTTAATTAACTATAGATAGATAGAATAGAAAAAAAATGTTTCGACGCTAAGATAGATAGAATAGAGCCCTAGCTTAATATATTGTGGGGGCGCGCGGCGCGGCCGCTCCGGTAGCCTCCTTTGTTAGTTTATTGATAATTTAATTTGACGGAGCGCCGCGCGCCGCGCGCGCCCTCCTACACTCTAAGAGAACTAGTGAACACGTCTTAAGATAAGTTTCCGTTGAACAAGTTTGCTTCCACCTCTTTTGTTATGTAGTTGACTAAGTGTAAAGAAAGAAAAGTAAATCAAAAAAATCTGTCTGAAGTGTCGATACGAATGTATTTGTCCAATGTGTATTATTATAGTGTGGTGTTCTACCCAGCAGACTAGTCTAGACAGTAGAATAGTTTAGTTAAAAATTTAGTTAGGTAGTCTAGAGATACGAAATGCAAAAATAAAACTTCATAAAATGTAAAAAAAAAGAAATGAAATTGTTGGTAAGAAAGAATATTTTTAAGGGACATGTTGCTTCGTTGTGTTATGATGTGAGGTTTGGCATAACTATGATAATAGTAAGCATTTCTCGCAGAGAAAAGACAGAGGAAAGTTATGTATCTATTTTGTTAAAAAGTGTTTGCAAGTTTCTATATTGTGCTATGAGCATTTTATGTGACCCGCATTATTTATAGTTATGCTGAATGGAACCTAAAATAATATATAAATAAAACAAAATGGTACTAAGAAGCATGTTTTATTGTGACGAGTCATGTTCCTTTGCATTGAACATATTTTGTAAGAGCAAGTGATTGAATAAAACAAGCGAAACCAAATTGAGTCCATCATTTTATTTCAATAAACATCTCCGACGCCCGCGGGCGCCTCCTCCCCCGACCGTGTCGCTAACTATCCCGCGCGAGGAGTTACGTTCTGGAGCTGCGTAATGGTCGACCAGTGTGTGCCTATTGAGGTTCTGCCAGAATTTAATTGCTTAGCTTATTATTTATGTGAAATGTGAAATATCTTAACTGGTATCTACTGTAAACAACTTGTTTATCTAACGTGAATTCTTTTTGCGTTTTTTGGTTGGATGCTAATAAAATGTGACCCATCAGGGTCAAGTGCATCATGAACATGCCTTCATGTTCAAAACATGATAAAACGTCTATACACTATTATTTTCAATTGTCCACATACTTACATGACTATGTTTAAAATTAGCGATATAAATACATTATTCAGTTGACCTTGGCGCGCTGCCGACGGCGTGGTGCGCCTTGAATATTCGTAGCGTGTTGTCACTAGAGCCGCTGATGAGCAGAGAGGGGTTCGACCAATCGCAGCACATCACCTTCTCTTCGTGGCCACCCATCTCGTACAGCGGCGCTCGGGGACTAAAACAAAAGACAACAATATTAAATGGTATTACAAACAAAAATTAAGAACCTCAATGTACTTTTCCACCGGCGAGTCAAGGCGATACAAGAGTTGACAATTGACTACATTTCATTTTGGTGACACCTGCAAATTAATATACGAATCGAAAGGGTTTTGCCTCCTGAACACGGCAAAATATTTATTTACATTTATTTTTCTTTATTTACTTGTACAAGTAAACTATGCCTGAATAGATATAATACCATTGCCTTTTTCACGAGAAAAAAAGCTGTCATACTTCAAATTTGACATTGACACTATTGACAGATGGATAGATACTTAGAGAATTATCGGTTGACATGATACTTTTTTATATACAGATTGGACTAACGTAATATGTCCATTGTGTCGTAGAAATGAAGTTACGCCCTTTTAGAATAAGTACATCTTAATAAATTAATAATAAAATAATTATTCATTCTAGAGAAGATTTAAAACTATTAGTGTCTTCCTCCTTCCAAACAGTATCTATAAAACGAATAAAATTAAAGTCTTGAAAATATGAAATCTTGTCAATTCATCAGCCCATTTTCACCGGGAGCTCGCGATTAATATGAATAGAAATAACAAACTAGCAAAAGGCTTATCAGTAATACATTATTACGGTTTAATATTGCAACAAGAAATATTTGAACTCTCGTCTTGCACATCCTCGCCTATTCCGACCATTTCCACTGAAGGTGCTCTAGAAGTGAATTGAAATTTGGCCATTCAAATTTCAACTCACTTCAATCCAATGCCAATCCTTTTCTCAGCGGTGGAAAGCCCTAAGGGGCATGATTATGAATTATCTAATCTTGACTGAGATGCCCGTTGCAAGCAAGACACGTCAAAGTAAACGTCAAGCGATTGAAAACTGTCACTTCTGACTGGCATCGCATCCAGCATCAGTTTATTGTTAATAGAGTTACCAGAATAGCCTAGTCATATCATGGCGATAATGCTAGTCGTAATCTGAAATGAAGCAAACCCCAAATCTACCAGTAGTATAGCAAATAACCTTGACACTAACAAGTACACTCGCATCACCAACCCCATACAAACATAGTTTTATTTTAATTATTTAACGGGATATCAAAATATAGTACACTACTGCAGAGACCAGTATGTGAGCCTTCTTGGAAGAGTATGAGTTAAAAGGCTTTTATACATACGAGTCCATCAAGGTTGAAGTCAGAAAAGTACTATACCTACTAGAAACTAATAGTAATAATATTTTGTTTCTTAATTTTATCAGAACACCTATTAAAACACAATATTATCATATGGCAACAATTTCAGGCATCAGATGTTGTGTAAAAATTGGTTCATGTTGCCAATTTCACTTAACGCGAACGAGGGCCACCACAAACACACCGTATACAAGCAACGTGTCATCGTATACAAACTGCATGCAACGAACCTCCTGGTTTCCCACAGCTTGAACTGTCCGTCGCAGCCGGCGCTGATGAACAGGGTGTCGCGCGTCTTGGACCAGCGCACCGCCTGCACCCACCCGCTGTGGGACGTGAACGTCGTGTTCACCACGCTCTCTGCAACATTTCATATTCATAAATAAATAATATCAGGGGACCATCTCACACTAATTGATGAGTGAGGCTAGACAAGTTGCTTTTTTCCACCGGAGATGTGCGAGGTAGCTAAGCGGTGCGAGGATGTGTAGCGAGCTCTTTTAAATAAGCGGGCGGTTGGAGCCGGACCCCGCCTCGCAACACATCTCTCGCAACACATTCCTCGCACATCACTGGTGGAAACGCAGCCTAACGCTAACTGAAACTATTTTCGAAAACTGAAACAATGGATATTGAGTTACTAGTTATGGAGTTGACGCTCAAAGCTATAGTATATCAATCCTATATATATTGAATAGCGATAACGAATGCCGAATGCATCTTGTCACGTTAAAAGCGATTTTCGAAAATCGACCTTATTTCAGCTACATAAATATCGTGTCAATAGAAAACAGAAACGGTAGCAAGCTAAGCTCAAGGCTATGGGACTACAACATACTTATATTGCGAAATACATAGAAAACATTCAAGTCTCAGGAAGAAAAACTCCCGCCCATCACACAAACACCTGCCCTTACGGAGATTTGAACCCGGGACAGTTAGGTTCATAGGCAGGGTCACTACACTACCAACTAAGATAGTAGAATATGCTTCGATACTTGGGGTGAATCTACTTTTTTTACATTCAAGAATGTCTTATTATTACGACACTAAGGGCTGTATTAATAAACTCATCTTGGCTGAGAGGCCCGTCACAAGATACGTCAAAGTAAACGTCAAACCAAAGAACACTGTCATTTTTGACACATCTCGAGAAGCATTTTTTATTTATTTATAGATATTGAAAATTGAAGAAAATGGCTTAACAGCGGACAAAACAATACAAGCTTATTAGAGTTGAGATTAGTTTATTAATTCGGCCCTAAGTAACCGCAGCCAGGTAGGGTGAACTGCCGTATTATTGGCCAACTACCAATTATTGGTCCCATAATCTTAAACATAAGGTAATAGAGACGATAATTGAGCAATCACTAGGTACCAGTAACTAGTATTTTAGAGGCCAGTAATTAGGTGTTTCACCTTATATTGTTTATTATAGTCAAAGGCACTAATATTTATATAGCCATTGCGTCAAATATAAATAACCTTATTGTCAATGGCCTATAGTTAACTATGGACGACTAGATAATTGGATACTTTACAGGTACGTAATGACCTCTGTAAGAAACTATTTATTCACGTTTTTAATAATAAATGAATGAAATAAATTACCAGTAGATCTTGGGTCATATAGGCGGATATGTCTATCAGCTGCAGCTGTGATGATAGAGTTGCTCAATGGAGACCAGTCCAAGTCGAAGAAAGCCTTGTTACCTGCAATCGTTATCTATATTAAACAAAGAAACTGACGAAGAAAACAACGCACTGACCAAATTGCTAAATCTAGAAACATTAAATTTAGCTTTCTTTTGTGACATAGCTCACTAATTTTTTTTCTTCAATTTAATCTCTCAGGGGTAAAGGATTAAATAAAAAACCTTATACTTCACTTGTTAAGATACTTAATTAACTAAATGTAAACGAAAGAATCCACGTGATTTAATGCGACGTCAACCAATAGTAGAACACTGATACGTCAAAGCTCGACTAATTGGTTTTGATTGGAAACTGAATTATTTAAACCTAGCTTTGTTTAAAGTATAAATTTCTAACTTACTTATCAGTTTATCACACAATGAAGAATGTCAGTAGATACGCCAAACTTTGTTACAGTAAAGCTTATAAATAAACGAACATACCACTTCTTGGTTAATTCATATAGACCCAGTAGTTTTGATTCTACATTCGTTTAAAATGTTGATCAATAATATATAAAGGAGTCATCTTGCTGGAGTGACGTCATCACATCGCAACAGTGCGCGCCCCTATATTTTAAATAGATTAAATTCACATGGCTTTATCTGTTTAACCGTAATAGGTAACCATCGCTCCAGCGAGCACCAGATACGAAATTTAATATCTCAGAAACTTTTTGACGTACCGAAATGTTTTTTATAGCTATTTTCCTTTTTTGAGAATACGGTAAGCCAAACATATAAAATGGCTGAGATTCTCTATTCTGTCCCGTTCTGAAACCTTTCAACACTTATTTTCACATTCTTTAAAAATACCAACCACGCGCTTATGACATTAGGTATTTGCGCTCTAGAAGGCTGTCAGCTACAGAAAGGAAAAGAACCACATATAAATGCAATGCGGCATCGATAATAGTGAAAAGTCCCTTACGGCCGCACTCAAAATAAGTTAATGACGATTAAGGTTCGATTTTACTAACATTGAATTAGATATTCTATGAATATCTTACTCCCGTATAGTTTCTCTGTGACGTTTAACGGCAAATTTGAAAAAAGAACGAGTTAGTTAACTCTAAAATGCCTCTAAGTACGGTGGTTAGCCAAGCATGTTCACTCACCAGCTATTTCCTGTTTGATGCCATTCAGCTCACAGTCCCATATCTTCAGAAGGTGATCCCACCCACTGGAGACGACTGTATTGTAGTCCATCCAGTGCACACCGGACACGGCCTCTTTGTGTCCTTTTAGTGTCGCTAGTGGTTCCTGGAAAACAGCAGGGAATAATACAATGTACAAATGTGCTAGAAAAACTATTAACTAACTACTAAACTATTTTGAATTTTTTGGACAAGTACGTATTATAAAAAGTGTCTTTATAGAATCGACTAATTTTGTTGGCTTTTAAAATCATGTTTGACAAAAAGCGTACGTTGCACATTTTATTAAAAATTAATGTTCTGTAGACGGATTTTCCCGAGGTTTCGGGGTAAATCTTGCCAACAGGAATAATATGTTATAATTAGAGGGCTATTTCAAATTATATGCAATTTCGAATAGAAATATAGGGGATTTTAATCAAATCTTCTTCTCTTACGTTCTGTAACGAATAATATATACAGTCGAATTTCGCTTTTAATTTGGTAGAAGTGTTAAACCTTTTTTTCATTTAATATGACGACGAACTTTTTGGTTAATTGTTGTAATTTTCACAAAAAGATCCCCTGCTTTATTTGACAGAGTAAGAACGGTGTACCGCTCATAGATTGGGCTTAAATGCATGTGTACTGTGTTGCCCCGCAAACCTGTTTTAAGTTGTAAATAAACGTTCAAAAGGCGAATGATTAAAAATTACTATTTTTAACTTACCCTTATATTACCATTAGAAGGTTTACGCCGTTTAGCAGAACTGGACTCGACATCAGATATATCTAAGAACACAATCCATATTAATCTTGTGAACAACACGGGTGGTATAATATGTAGATAGGGCGTGGCCAAACAGTAATACAAAACAAATTGTGTCAGTTAATTTTAGTAGACTATACTTTAAGTAGACATTATTTACAAGGGTATCCCTCGCCTCGCAAAATATAGGTAACAAGTAATATTGTTTGTCCTAAAGTAAAATGCCATAACCCCTTTGCCCTAACCTATAATGAAAAATAGTGGTACTAGCCTACGGAACTCAAATCCGGTGGAATTAATTGTGTAATATAAAAGGCTCTTGGATGGAGTTCACGAGCAGGGCCTTGGTTAGGGTCAACGATAACACTAGATGGTATTGCATAGGAGAACCTTTATTCCATATAATGTATAGCTATATATACCTAGTCGGTCCTTAAGTTCTGTCACAAAGGTTTATTACACTTTAAAAAATAAATAAAAGAGTTTCATAAACCTATAGCACATCAATCAAAAGCTTATTTTATATAGAATAAAAAGAAGCGTAATTTGTGTTCTTTACTAATACAATAATTTGGTGTACGAGCTTTAAGCATTCCCATTCGGGGCAGGAAAGCATGGGTCAAAACACGCACGACCATGATACTGATAACGGCTACAACTTTTGTAAGAGTTCTCGTATTGAGTCGAAATTTGCGTGACAAATTGATCAGACTTTTGCCTTTAAATTCTGATACGAATGTATCCCAAACAATTAAAGATCCGCTTATGCTCCGGTCAATCTTCATGTCTCATTAAATCGACCTTACGATTTCACATCAATTTGCAGAAATACGAAAACACACCAAATTTCGTGCTTTATAAGCTGGTTTTTAAGTGTCGTTAAGATAATAATGCTGGTCTCTGAACATACCCAGAGATGAGAGGCTTCACAATATTAAATAAAAAAGTTTCCTGGATAACAAAAACTAGCTTTTAAAGCCTTTTCAAAAAGTTACATTTTCAGAAAACTCCTGCCGGCCGTGAATGTTAAAAGATCTTATCGGAAATTGCGTCGACTATGTGGAATGATGATTAGTTCCTAAAAATGTACTTTAATTAGGCTTTTAAATTTTATTTATTGTAAAATTTAAAAATAAACAGAAGTTACTTTTATTTGACTAAACCTTTGTGACAGAACTTAAGGACCGACTATGTACAAGTTGGGTTGCGCAGAGACAACCAAATGCGATTATGTAGCAGTTAACTATTGTGTTACTGTATAACAATGCAAGTTGCTAATCGCCATACTTCAATTGAATACCTGCCGCACTCAGAGACGTCAATTAAATTTAATGCTTATTTAGTGACGTGTTGTCTTATTCTATTGCTATAGCAAAGAAAGTGACAGCAGCAACTTTAATCAAGCATTCAATTTAATCGACGACAGTATGGCAGTTAGTCGCAATTCGAGTAGTACGTCACACGCGTGCGTGATTGAGATACTGTCGTGATTTTAGCAAAATAAAGGTACCTAAGACAATATATTTTTACTGGTTCACAAAGAAAAGACAAATCACACAGCATTACTTTTCACTCGTAATAAAATGTTGTTATTAAACATGTCTCGATTTGTTTCATGTCGTTCGCGCAATCGTTCGCCATTTTGCAGAACGGAAGCGAAATAAAGGATATGTAAGTGCGCGACAAATTAAGTAAGTTAAGTCAGTCAAGGAAATACCAAATCACACATACAATTTACAAAATCACAGGAAAGGCCATCCTTATGGATTGTTTTCTAGAGGAGCGAAAATATATTTTTTAAATTGAAAAGAAAGAAAGAAAGAAAGAAAAGTATAAAAAACAGAATTGGACCTAAATCCCAGGCACGGTGTATAAGTATTAGGACAAACATTATTCATCCCAACAATATTAGGATAATCAAATTAGAGCTAATGTGCATTACCACAAAATATTCCCTAAGACCAATGGCATTAAAAGATAAAAAAATAGGACAAAATACTTTAGGTATACATGTCATTAAAATTCACAATACAAAGTTGCAATAGTCACAATATCAACAATATTGAGATGACAACTTACCAGCACTCCAAAGGCATATATTTGAGTCCCAACTACCAGTGGCTAGTTTGGTAGCATCTGCAGACACAGCCAAACATTCAACACCCTTGTCATGGCCGCGGCAGGTCACCACACAGTCCACCGAGTTATAAGAGATATCCCACACCCACAGCATAGCAGCTTGATCATGAGCACCACTGCAAACAAAAACTAATTATTTAATACTAAATTAGCTGGCTACAGGGATTTATTTACAATGTTACTTTCATTGTAATTCTACAGTAGCACAATACTCGTGATACCCAGTAGGGAAAGGTAATAAAGATATTGGTATTGTATTTGTATTTACTACATTACCTTAAAACAAATGGATGGCGAAATATTTTTCTCCTAGGCCGCATTTCACCAAACTTAGACTTACTCAGAGATTAGTCTACACAAAATTGGGTTTAATCTAGGTATATATAAAAGGAGAAACTGACTGACTGACTGACATATCAACGCACAGCCTAAACGGCTAAACGTAGGCACTTGAAATTTGGAAGGGACGTAGCTTAGGTACCGTAGAGGTGCACTAAGTAAGGAATTCCCGAAATTCCCACGGGAACTATTGCCCGACGAAGTGGGCTCGGGAACCGCTAGTCTAGGTATAAGACCTTATTCCAGTTTGGTTGAATGCAATCTTAGGATAAGAAAGATTTTACCTCGCAAATACTGCTTGATCTCCAACGACAGACACCCAGGAAACTGCTTTAATCGGAGATGTGTGACCTGGTATGGCCAGTTTGTGTTGGCCTTTGCTGGTCCAAATGTGAATGTTGTTGTCATAACTGCCTGAGAGTACCCTAAAAGAATGTAGCAAATATTGTTTAACAAGTATAGAAAGAAGCAAACTTTCCCAACCCAACTACCCCTGCAGCACTAGAAGTGGTTACTGCTGCCCTTGGACACCTGGAACACCAGGAGAAGAATTGCAGACATATTGACGGCTTTTGAGAAAATAATGTATGCATGTAATTAATCCGTTTAACTTTTAAAGATTGTTATTAAACAAACCTATCCTAACCTAGGTTTTTTAGGTGATCCTTATTAAAATCCTGAATATTAACCGATTCAATAAATGCATTACCAACTTATAAATTTTGGGCAAGCAAAGCTATTGGAAAACCAAACTTCCAGACTTACAATAGGTTACCCACACAACAGGTTGTCAGGGGATAAATATTTTTCTGCAATTAAGTGAAGCTTGTTTTATTGCTATAAGCAGACCTAGGAATATTCGGGGCAAAATGAAATGACAGCTAGGGATTGCCTATATCGATAAAGTCAATTATCGATGCTTTTCCTATATATTAGTGATTGCTCCAAGTTTTGTTTGTAAAAATAAAATTTGATTGAAAGTATGCAATGAAACAAAATAGCAAAATGATTCTGGTTATTCTTTATTTTAAAAGGATTTTTTAACCTTCACTCATCATCATCATATATTTTTTCCGAATTGTGAATTTCAGAAGGACTGTCCCATTTACTATTGTTAAAATAAATGACTAGAATTTGTTAGGAGTAAAAACAATATGACGATGATTAGTGAAGGTTATAAATCCTTTTAAAATAAAGAATGACCAGAATTATGTTGCTGTTTTGTTTAATTTGCATACTTTAAAAAATAAACTATTTTTACAATCGAAACTTGGAGTGAAGTTTATCGATATAGGCAATCCCTAGCTGTCATTTAGTTTTGCCCCGTATATTCCTAGGTCTGGCTATAAGGTATTAAATGGATTTTTACCAAACCACTTTAACACATTTAGTGCCGCCAATCTCAGTAACACACTTATCCAGTTCTCTGTTTGTAGGCAGTTTTCACTACAAAGCACAAAAACAATGGGATTGGTCACAACCATTGCATTTCATGGCAGCAAATGTGTTGATAGTATATGTTTACATAGGAATTTGACTTACCAATTGCCATGTGCCTGAACTGCTGATACCCAATCATCATGCATAAGACAATCTTTAGGGATAGGCGCAGGGAACCTCTCCAGATATTCAATCTCTATAGTCTTCTCAGTTGACACCCCTTTCTCTTGCAAATGTTCTTCTAGAGACGTGCACAGAACTTCTCCACATACAAGGAAATCAAAAACAACCACTTTTGATCCTTTGTCTGCATCTCTACGCAAGGCATTGACCAGTGAACTGAGATCTGCAGATTGGACATTACTCTGTATGGCGTAAGGAATGTCTGGTACGGCATACCTAAAAAATTGTCAATGAGCACTTTGCAATGATACATATATGATATGATTGACTAATATTAGCGGTCAGACATCGCACCCCAGAACCGGCCCAAACAATTGGGTGCACAAAAGTTTTGTAAACATAAAATATATGAATGTAAACACTTTATCGTACAAAAAACAGAAAATCAAATTCAATATTTACAGAATTGGAATGTAGAAAGGAGAACTTATCCCTTTAAGGGATCTCTTCCAGCTAACCTTTGGGCGAAATGCATCTGTGATATAAAATATACTGTAAAATGATGGCTGTAGTTTAAAATCGTGTTTACAGTATAATTGTTACCCAAACCAACACGTTTGTCTACAATGGTTTTGAATTTTCACTTAACATCATTTCAATATATTCTAAATCCAATGTTTTTCAAGTGTGTACAAGGGTTATTACTAGGCTTGGGACTTTTGGATGCGCGAGCATAATGGCAACTCAGTGACATCTAAAACCATAGCATGCATCCAAAAGTCACAAGCCTAGTTATTACACAATGTCTCCTGGGGTCTCCTGGCACAGGTATATTTTTACTTAAAAGGAGACTTCAGCCATGGATGTGATATTATGTAAGCAGAAACAAATAAATATATTTTCTATTTTCTATTTCTATTCTATTTCTACACAAAAGATCCTATAGGGGTCAAAGTGTATTTCATCCGTAAGATAACATTAGGTAAGATACAATGTCATGAACATTTTACCACATTCTATGCGAAATAAAACTCCTATTTGTATTTGGATTTGGAGTTGTTATGGATCACCATGAGTACAGGAACACTCACAACTCGGCTGTATCGAGCTCCCGCTGCCGGTATCAACTCGGTAATATTGACGGCCGATATTTATTGTAAAATACTCTTATTGAAAAAACAAGTTTTACGCTGCACTTCGTATCGACGGGTCCCAGTGTACATCGGCACGATAATTTTATCGAATGTTTTCTTTTTACTTTAAGTATATTAATTTATTAAAAGAACAGGATAAGTCCCAGATTCTAGCCTAAATATTAAAAAGGGTGAACTTCGATAATTACAACGTGCCGGCTGTTCGTTTACGAATACAAGTATGATACTTACTGCTCTTGTTTAGTAACGAATCTCGCTTCCAACTGTGCCTTTGTTGGATCTGCCTCCATGACTGAATGACCCTTGGTAAGCTACAATATGCTAACAAAAATAAAATAAATAGCGAAGGAATAAACGCACGTGTTATAGCTACCTAGGCACCAACAATTTTTACTTTGACAGAATGACAGAACAGACAGACTACTATTGATTTTGTTTGATTTGACATTGACACCGCCCTAGTTACGGCTTTATTTGACAGTGCAATGCAACAGACCGTTCAAAACATATTTCTTTGCTTGACGATGCAATCGAATCTATGATTAATGAACAATTTATAACTCTGCATTTTCTACATTTGTTTTGATTTCCAATTGTTTTTTTTAAATTGTTTGTTCTAAAAGAAATGATGTGTAGGCTGAGGAGTATTACCCAAGTAGGAATTTAATGTTCGATGATGTTCCAGCTCTGGTTTTCAACGCCTTTCAATGCCCACAAGGCTTAAAACTTACATACATACATACATAAACTCACGTCTTTATTCCCAGAGTGGGGTAGGCAGAGCTACAGAATTACCAACAACTCTAAAAACTTGTTAAAAATTCTGTAACCACATTTTGCACTTTTAGGCTAAGATGTTTACCAGTGTATTAGTGACAGGTTGCAAGCCCATCGCCTAACAGTACTATACGCCTTTATTCCCTTAGCCGTCTCTTACGACATCCACGGGAAGATATGGAGTGGCACTATTCTAACCCGGCAACCACACGGGCTTAAAACTTTATACTCTAAAGCCTCTATACAAGTACATACATACATACATTAAAATCACGCCTGTTTCCCAGAGGGGTAGGCAGAGACCATTTCTTTCCACTTGCTACGATCTTGACAAATTTCTTTCGCTTCTTCCACATTCATACATCGAGTCATGCACGCACGTCGGTTTCGGGTACTTAAGATTCGGCCCAAGTTAACCTAATTTATCGATTACCCGCACATTACTGGCTGCAAACTTACGCATACTAATGAAGCTACAAACTTTTGAAAGTGGTCAAATAGTGGACTATTTATAAATGATTTATAAGAAGTGCGAAGAGTATTATTCTATTAGCCATTTTTATTCTCCGTCTACTATACTTATTTGTCTAAAGCTAAACTGTGACGTCTGTGACTGTCACGGTCACGAGTGACAGGTGTCAACTCAGTGAGGACAGTGAGTCTCAGTGTCAGTTTGACGTTTTCAGCAAGAGGTTAAGCGGCATGTGTTTTGTTGAATTGCATGGAAGTGAATAACAAATAATTATAAAAATGGTGATAAAAACACAAAACGCTAGTAATGAGACCACTAAAAAATATAGCTTTACTAGAAAAGCAGGCAGAAGTATTATAGAACGTCGTCCTGTCTTTTCACCAGACGGAGAGTAAGTAGTATAAGTTTTAGTTCTCTCGTATCACTTATTAATTTTATTGTATATTGCTTTTTACTAAATCGAACGGTTTTCAACACTACAATTTATATATTTCTGATTCTTTCAGATCGTTAGTCGTTATAGTAGAAAAGATTGCAAGAATATACAATGTGCAGACGGGAGATTGCGTGCGGGTTCTGGAAGCAGAAAGAGATATTGACGAGCTGGTGGGAGCGCATTTTGATAACGAAGGGTTCAATGTCTACGGATGCTCTAAGGATGGCTACCTTATAACATGGACCTGGGAAAAAGGAGCTGTGCTCAGAGAGTTCGTAAGTTATTTGATAAGTTTGGTAACTTTAGAAAATATCTTAATCTTTATGTATATAAATATTTAGAAAACATCTTTAATTAACATATTAATAACTTTGTCTTGAAAACTTTTAAATTTTGTACCTTATCTAGAGGATTTATGTAGAAAAACATTAAAAACAATATTTTATGTAATTTTCTTGTGCTGTCATTTAATATTTCATTCATAGTTGTATATAATGCTAGAATAACATGATGGAAAGTACTAGCTTATACTTAATGTAGAGAGTCATACCACTCATAACTTTTTTCAAGGATAGAGGCTGTACATGCTTTTGTCTATCAATGTGTTAAGCATTATCATTATAATGAGTAGTATGTTAAACAATGACTGGTGCTTCTTATTGGCAGTGGTCTCCACATGGGAAGCACTGGTAGACTTTTAATATGTAGTGCCTGTGTGATGTCTACTTAAATTAACATCTTAAATCTTTTCTTGCTATTGATGTAATATACCTGGTGATTGATACGGAATAAAAAAAACACCATTATTCATTACATTTAATACAAAAACCTAATTCTGGTCTTGTATTTTTCTTTTTATTATGATTTTATACACAAATATATTGAAAAATTATAATTAAATGCTTGTTCCAGATAAAAGTGATGTATATAACATGTAAATTATCATAATTTTATTTAAATTATTCTCACAAAATTTCAGAAACTACCACATATTGGAAAACGAAAAGTATGCTCATTTGACATAATTGATAATGAGCGTTGCTTTGTTTCATCTGTGGATTCTGTGAATAATAAAGTATTCCTAGGCACCTATTCACTCAAGCCAAGTGGCCAGCAAGTGATGGAATATAGAAACCCTCAGGTTATATTCTTTGGCTTCATCAGAGTGGCCCTGGGGTGGTGTAATGGAGAGAGATATGCAGCAATCATTAATGGCACCAAGTTTATTTATATCCAAAACTTGGAAAAGCCTCATATACATGCTTTGTAAGTCCAGTGTATTTTTATTACCCTAGCATACATCTAACATAAGCCGAGAAATGAACTTATTAATAGCTTTGGCGTTTTTCAAAAAAGTTAAATGTGTTGCAATCATTTTAACTAAGAATCCTTGAACTTTCTTATCGATAACTTTTATCTTACAGTAAAAAAAGTTTATTGTAGATTTATCCTAATTAAACCCATTGATCAGCAATATTTTCATTACTGACTTCTTTAAATTCTTTCCAGCCATTCAAACTATAATGAATTTAGAGTACTGGACATTACTGCTCACCACCGGGAGAGTGCCCTAGCCATTGTGGACACACTTGGTAGAGCCACTATTTTACGTGGTGATCTGTTCAACTACCAAACCACAGCAAGAGAAATTCTACACTGGCACTTTCTACCCCCATTTGCAGTGCGCTTTTCACCAGAAGGTAATTAAGTAACAAAAACTTAAGCTAAGTGTAATTCGGACTCTCATACAAACTGCAAGAGGTCCCCTCTTATAGAATTACTCAATTTTTCAAAATTTTATCTGTCTGTTATGGTCATTGTTAAATTCGAGAAATTAATCGCCAAAAAAAGACATCTCTTGTATTTGTCCTTGAATTTATTACTTTATTTTATATTTATTGTTATAGCAGCGACAGTAATACAAAGTCTTTCTCATGAACCGTATATAGTTAATGTCTAGGTATTACAGTTCAATGAGATAAGAGTCTGCTCACAGAATTATAGACAGCAGTGGCTTGTTGACACCCTTTTTGGTACCATAAGATCAAAATACATAAAAAATAATTGTTAAGTTGTGTTACTTGAGACCATCTTAGCTAATATCTATGTATCTTACCTTTAGAGACCAAAACCAATACATAACCTTCACTTTTCAGGTAGCTACCTTATAACAGGTGGTATGGAGAAGGTATTAGTAAAGTGGACAATAGGCAACTTGGCCCATAAAGCAAACCAGAAGGAGTTCATACCTAGATTGCCTGGTATCATCAAGTATATTGCTGTGAGCAGTTCCCATATAGCAGTGACATTGTCTAACAACTGTAAGTTTTGTTTTAATTAACTGTTGCATTTTGTAACTATCCGTTATTAAGGTTATTAAGAACCTAAACCATTGAAACCTACCTATTTACGAATAAATCACTTTAAGTTTGAATGTTAAAAGACTCATTTGGGAAATATTGAATTTGTAAAGTGTTATTTTCGCTAGTTGCGTGTCCACACCGCGTGCACTAACGGTGTCGGAAATCTATACTTTTGTTATAACGGCAATATAAATAGAAATTGAAATAACACCTGCCTACATATTATGGCTCATGAGATACAGCTTGCGGTCAGACAGACGGGCGGAAGGACAGCGGAGGCTTAGTAATAGCACCCATTGGGTAAAGGAGACTCAAGTATACCCTTATAAATTCAACGAATAGATGATCATTGTTCCAGCTGTGGTGATCGCCAATGCCCAGATGAGGGTGCACTGCACGATCCTGGAGTGCGGAGGCCTGTCGCCGGTGGCGCGCGCCGTGGGCTCCTCGCTCGTGTACCACCGCGGCTCCGGCTGCCTGCTCATGGGCGGCCGCCCCGGCCATCTGCAGATGTACTCTACCACGTCTGATAAAGTACTATTCAATGTAAGTTTCACAGGCTAAGCTATCGAATCCTTAGACTCCTAATTAAAAAATATCATGCCCCATTCCTCGTAAGTTGAAATAGATTTTATGATAATAAAAGACGAAATAAGATGAAATTTAAAAATATTTCTCAAAAGTATTATATTACATTTTTTGGTCAACTCAAACCCCATGCCCTTTGAAATTAATGTAATATTTCCTTGCAGCTCGACGTGACAGAAATGAATAGCATACCTTCCGAATCAAAACACAATCTGATACCGTTGGAAACGGAGGTGACTTGCGCCGCGATGAGCGGAAACGGCAGCTGGCTGGTGACCTCCGAATACAGGAACGACGGTAGCACGTATCCTGAGGAGAGGCTCAAGTTCTGGGGCAACAAAGGAAGCAACAGTGCTGCTCCGTTCTGTCTCGTATCTTGTGTTAACCTGTCTCACGGAGGCTGCAGCGTCGTCGCCATCACTCTCAACACGATAGGATCCTTCTGCGTTACAGCCGGCACCGACCAAAAGTTCAGAATATGGAAAAGAGATAAGTCAACACAGAAAAAATCCTTCTGGTCCTGCTTAACCGCTTGCTACTACTCATCAGGCTTGGCTCAGTTCCAGACGAATAGCATCTTCAACAATGTCAAAAAATTCGAAGTGTCGACTCTAATAAACAATCTAGAGGTTCTACCCTACATGAAGGAAGTGGGTCGGCAGGGTGACCTTATTCTAAGGATTATGAATATGCATAAGGATAAAGGACTAGGAAATCAGATTCAGTTGGACAGTAAAGATCCTGAGAATGAAATGGGCGGAGTAGCGATATCACAGGATGGCTCCTTGATAGCTGCTTGGTTCGGGTGCAAACTGACTCTTTGGGATACACACCTTTGTAACCTACGGACCACTCTGTCGCACCACGCGTTGCGGCCTAAAGGGGTGCATGTGCAATTCGGGACTGGTGATGCCGCCCATTATGTCAGTATACAGTATAGTTTCAAGTGATTTCTTTTTGTTACCAATTCTGCTGATGTAACAAACATTTTTCTATCCATTTCAGTTGGTGTGCACAACGGAAAATTGTGTAGCGGTGTTCAGCCTTCTGTCCCTGACTGTGAAGTGGCTGGTACCCATAAAACCGACGTGCCTCGTCGCTGATCCGTACTCCAACAGATTGGCAGTGGTCACTGTCCAAAATGACGGTAATTTGGATAAAATTATACTTGGGTCGTCAGCCTTAGGCCCGCCATCTGCAAATTTCCGACTTTTCCGATGGTTTTTCATTTTGCCCTATACGTATAAACCTTCCTCTTGAATCACTATCTATTGATGAAGCTCTAAGCTAAGACCTAAGCGCACGCAGACAGGACAAACGGCGGAAAGTGACTTCGCGTTATACTATGTAGAGAGTAGCAACATCCAAATTCTTCAATCGATTGTGAATGTATATTTTCTAAAAATTTCGCCTTCTTTCTCTTCAAAATCGATCAAAGAACTGACAGTAATTTTGTACTAACAAGAAAAGGTACTCAACTGTCCGGCACCAATTTGGCAGTTAAAAAAAAATATTTTAGACTACCATTTATCAAAATATATCAAACCGGAGCCGAACAGTTGGGTACCTTTCCTTGTAAGTGTTTGGTTAGTTGAAGAATGCCAGGGGAAAAGTGGAAAGAAATAGGTGGTTGGTGTCAACATAGAGTTTATTACTTAAATCCGAATGTCTATATCGCCCGAATGCTCTCTTTATGTATGTTGTTAATAAAATCCCTTAACATCCGTCAGCTTTATTACCTTTCGCGTTTTGATATGTTTATTTAAATAAATACGCGCTTGATTTCAGTGTTCGTGTTCACTCCACATAGCCCCACCCCGGTCTTGAAACAGAACAGGCTCCTCGATCCGAGCACGGGTATTATAAATATCTGCACCTTCGCTAAATCCACGAAGAAGAATGATGTGCGGCTGTATCTCATGCGAAACAACTCGGTGAGAACCATAAAGTACATCACGTTAATTTTCTAGCTTGCTTTATTGATTACATTTCTATTATGTATGTATGTATGTAAACTCTTTATTGCACAAAAATTATAAATATTACAACATTAAATATTATTATAGTGCCACTCCATGTCCTCCCGTGGATGTCGTAAGAGACGACTAAGGGAATAAAGGCTGTGGGCTTGCAATGCAACCTGTCACTAATGCACTGGTAAATATCTTAGCCTAATTGTGCAAAATGTGGTTACAGAATTATTAACAAATTTTTAGAGTTGTTAGTAATTCTGTAACTCTGCCTACCCCACTCTGGGAATAAAGGCGTGAGCTTATGTATGTATGTTTGTTATTAAAGTAATGTACAAAGGCGAACTTATCCCTAAATGGGATTATATTCCATTATAGACTCCACCTTTGCCCCAGTTCTTCGATGCAAAGCAAAAGCAGACTTAAACAAAAACACTGTGTGTGTGTGTGTGTAGCAACATCTTATTTTATTTAACATACGTGGCTCGGTTAGTATCCGCATTCGTAGCAGACTAGAATCTACACATACATACATACCTTCACGCCTGTCTCCCAATAGGGTAGGCAGAGATTATGGAACGCCAGGTGCACCGATCTAAACACACAATTTTCGCTTCCTCTACATTCATCAATCTCTTCATGCACGTACGGCGGTTTCGGGTGCTTTTGATTTGGCCCTTAATCATCCTACATCGCGAATCTGATCACTGTAGGTCCGTCTAGGTCGTCCCCTACGGACATCTCCGCTCATTCTCACTCGCCATATCTCTTTCGTAACTCTTTTTTCATCCATCCTTTCTAAATGACCAAACCACCTTAGCATACCCTTTTCGATTTTAGTCACTACATCTTCTTTCAATCCACATCGTTCTCGAATCTCGCTATTTCTTACTCTATCTATCATTCTAACTCCACACATACTTCTTAGAGCTCTCATTTCAACTGCATTAATCCTACTTTCGTTCTTCTTCTGCCATACCCAAGATTCACTACCATACATCAATGTTGGCGTCAATACTCCCTGAACAATGGCAAGGCGAGCTTTGCTCGATATGACCTTGTTTGCCAAGATTGAGTGTAACGCCCCATTGATCATATTTCCCGCTTTTACTCTTCTTTCAATATCCGCGTCACATTTCCCATCTCTCGTAAACAAAGAACCTAAATACACAAATTCATCCACTTGATCCACTTTTTCATCTCCAATCATTATTTCACATTCTGTAACAGTTTCATCCCTCTCCACAACCATCACTTTCGTCTTTTTAACATTCACTTTCATACCTTTCCTTTTAAACGCCTCATTCATCAGAGTTGCCATTTGTTGTAAGTAGTCCGCAGATGATGCAAGGAGAACTTGATCATCAGCATACAACAAAGTTTTAAAAACTGACTCATTCATCCTTATTCCACAATCATACTCTCTCAGATCTGACAAACAACTGTCCATGAATAGGTTGAACAGCCAAGGAGACGCTACGCAGCCCTGTCGAACACCACGTTCGATGCTAAACCAGTCCGTATACGTCCCATTTATCCTGACACAGGCACTCGAGTCATCATATAATGATTTGAGAGCCCGTATCAGAATACTGTCCACCCCATACGCGGAAAGAGTTATCCATAGTTCATCCCTCACCACTCTGTCATACGCCTTCTCTAAGTCAATAAAGGCACAGAAAACCTTTTGATGTTTGGCTATGGCTTTCTCGACTATGCACCTTAAGGAGAAGACTTGATCCACACATCCCATCCCCTTTCGAAATCCCGCTTGCACATCCCAAATCTTACTTTTCGTTGCTAACATCACCCTTTCAATCAATACCTTTGCATACAATTTGCCTACGATACTCAGGAGGCTTATACCGCGATAACTTTTGCATTCCTGCTGTGATCCTTTACCTTTATACAGAGGCATAATCACGGCCTTTCCCCAGTCGCCTGGAACTCGACCGGCCCGCCAGCACAAGTTAAATAGGAGGAACAGCAGGCTTGCTACAACGCCTCCACCCTGTTTGATCATTTCAGCAGATATCTTATCATACCCAGCAGCTTTACCCGCTTTCATACTCTTTATCGCATTCATTATCTCTTCCACACTAATACCACTGTCACAAAATATTTCTTCACCAACATAACTACTTCCATTACCTCCACTCTGCTCAAACAAACTCTCAAAATATCCCTTCCACTGATTCAACATTTTCACATCATCTCTAATAATATCCCCATTTGAATCCCTTATCACACCTATTTTCGACTCTCCTGCTTTGCCTCGAGCTGTTCTGACTAAATGCCAGAATAACTTTACATTGTCTCGAAAGTTCGAGCAGAAATCCCGATCATACTTGCCCTTACGTTCTTCTTTCTTTCGGTTAACTACATCTTTAACTTTCTTTTTTAACAAAACATACTTCTCATTTATTGTTCTTTCGATACTGTTGTTCAAATCACCTTGAATTCTTTTGTTAGCTCTAGTAGCTAACAGATCATTCCATACTTTCTTCTTTTGCGTCACCACTTTCTTCACTTCATCATCCCACCACTCATTCCTAATCTTCTTACCATTCCTCCTCTTACTGACACCACATACATCAGTTGCGGTTTCAATCACGCCATTTTTAAAGTTTGTCCAAAATTCTTCTATATCATTACATTCCTCTTCGAAAACATGCCTAAATCTATCATTCAGTAAATTCCGATACCCATCACCGACATTCTCTTCTTTCAGTCTTTCAACTTTTACTCTTTCTGTTCCTGTTATGGGTATACGTGCGTGATGCCGCCATTTGTACTAGAATCTATTCTAATTAAAAAAGTATAGTCCACGTAGAAGATCAATTGATTGGAAAATATTTAGTTAGGTAAGTGGCAATATGATAATAAGTAGCATTTTGCAGGAAATCTACTGCCTAGAGCCAGAGAGCTCAGCCGAAGACCGCCTGGAGCTGATATCCAGCAAGAACGCGCCGACGTCCAACTTCGGCGCTCTATTGGCTGAACAGCAGATGTCGGAAGTCCAGCCCACGCAGGCCGCGGACCTGCACGCCCTCAACTCCGCTGCGCTGGGGCATGGCGCTTTCAGACAGGTGGGTTTGCTTGCTCACAATTCAATTAATCTTTTGAACGCGTTTAGTCGAATACAAAATACGTCACTTACACGCCCAACTTGTTTGAAAGTCTATTTTAATCTTGGACTTGAGGCGGCTGTAGCCGACGTGGCGCCAGTAGCATGACTTTCAGTTGACGGCCAGAGCCGTATGGGTCGTTTTATATTTTGTATATAATTAAAGACTTATTGAAAACAAAATTACGATCGCATCCTTTGTGTAACGAAAGTTATTCGTACAAACTATATGGGTTACACTAAGATATTAATCAAAGCCAAAATATTAACATTTGTAAAACCTAGTGTATTTCCTCAATCTGAATATGGGAAGCTGTTGTTCTTGGGTTCGGTTCTCTATACCGTGTTCCTTCTTACTTAATATAGTAAATAACTTTCTAACCTCAAAATAAACTTGTTTTGGCTAAAACAGCTATTTTATCATAACATAATTAAAGTAAACCGAGTCTGTGATTGCTTTATTTTATTTAAAATAGGTGTTTTAGCCAAAACAGGTTCATTTTGATGTTAGAAGGTTGTTTAGTATATCCAACAAACTAAGTGAGAATGAACATGGTAATGTATAAGTATATTTTTCGTTGTCGCGTACCCATTGTATATACAAGCCTACAGCTTAGTTTAGGACTAGTTCAATTTGTGTGAGATTGTCCCTTTATATTTATTTATTTAATTAACAAGTTTACGTAAGAATTTTTACGGCGGAAGAGCCAAGAGAGAGAGTCTATGTCGTTATGCAAGAACCGCACTTGAATGGCTCGCAACCTCTTAACCACTGGCTCAGATCCTTGGACATGTGAAATCTCAAGATTACGAATGGCCAATGGATTGCTAACACGAAAGAATAAGATGGAATAACTGAAGAGAATGAAAGTTTTTTTTTTCTTTAACATGTAACGAAAAGTCAACAACAAACTTAAAAAAATAAACGGAAAACACGTGGCTGAGCTCTATGATACTATCCGATCTATACTGGGGCCAAAAAATATGATAATTGTAATTTACTAACGACCCGAACTCGCTTCACTTCGGTTTATATGAGTTTTCTGTAATACCCGTACCAAAACCAGAATTTAGTATGCATAAAACCTTTCTCTTGAATCACTCTATCTATTGATGAAAACGGCATTAAAATCGGTTGCGTTTTTTGAAAGATCTAAGCGTACGCGACTTTGTTTTATACGATGTAGAGATTACATACATACCTTCATGCCTTCATTCCCAGAGTGGGGTAGACTGACAAGAGACAAGAGACAACAACTCTAAAAACTTGTAGTTATTCTGTAACCACATTTTGGACAAACAGGCTAAGGCCAGTGTATATTAGTGACAGGTTGCAAGCCCATCGCCTTACAATACTACAAGCCTTTATTCCCTTAGTCGCTTCTTACGACTTCCACGAGAAGACATGGACACTATAAGCCAGCAACCACACGGCCAATGCAGAGATTATTGTTTGTGTATTAGAAAGGTATTTTTATTTGTATAATTTGTTCACGACACCAAGACATAGTTCGTTCGTTCAAATAGTGTGCATTACGACCCTCTGAAGTCACCGACGCCGCTTTGTGCGCGGCGCGGCGGCTTCTTTGTACCAATTGATGCGGCACTTTAAAGCATGCAAACTATTTGAACGAACGGACTATAAGCCCTTGTTTAATTTAGTTTATTGTTCCACAGTTTTTGTCAGCCGCGCCTCACATGGTGCCTCCCATCAGTCTTATCAGTACAGCCTTCTTAGAGCACATATCTGGGCAAGAGAGCCCTACAGAAGCGAGCGAGGAAACTGGAACTGGAATTATGGAAGTCGACCCTCAATCCTCGGATGATGAAGCAGAGGATACCTTGCATGGAGCCGATGATGCGAAGACCCAGCTCTGGACTCCCAACTACGAAGCTATAAAAGAGAAAAGACTAAAAAAGATTCTGAAAATACCGACGCTACACGCAGATACAACTGCGTCTATATTCGGTTTGATAATTGAATAAAGATTTTTTTTTAATAATTTTGTTTTTTACTTTGAGTCCAATTCATCAACGTTATATTGTTTTAATAATTTCTGCCTTTTATTAACTTAACCCATCTCTTTTTCTAAAATCCTGCTGAATTTCAAAATATAAAGACTAAGTACTGTTTAAAACTAATAAAAGTTAGGTTAGGTTAAGATTTCGCCCACCAGTTCGTCCACTTAGAACTCGATTATTATTGTTCCCTCGGTAACTGTTTCATTTTCCGAAATAACGATTTTACATTTTATTTCTTTATAATAAAATCTTGTAAACGCTTATAAATATTGCCTTGCTACGTAATAATTACTATCTTGGTTGTTTAATTAAGATGCGCATGGAACTGTTATAAAAGGATACAGTAAACAATGTTTCCTTGCTATCTGTTCTGTTCAAATAGCGACGGTGAGCCGGAGTGCTTTACATTATCATAAATAGCTATAGCACTAATGCTAGTACCTTTTCGCTTTACCGACTTGTGAACTGCCACTCAAATTCATTAAAGGGGTTAAACCATAATGAACCAAAGTGTGCAGACCTTAATTGATTATGTGGCTATAGCGGTACAAGCCAGTCATAATATAGGAGCCTTTGGTTTTGACGCTTTGTGCCAGATTTGCAAAACACCAGATTCGCGGAACGCCAGATTCGCAGAACACCAGATTCGCTTAATGCCAGATTTTCAGATTCGCAGTATACCAGATTCGCAGAATGCCAGATTCGCACGATGCCAAATTTGAAATTCGCATAGTACCAGATTCGCAGAAGGCCAGATTCGCAGAACGCCAGATTCACACAATGCCAGATTCGCACAATGCCAGATTCCTGTAGATTGTTTCGTTCGTCAAACTTTTGCAATAACGACGAGTCATACATAATTAAACACGATCTAGAAAGGGGTTCTTATTACGTATATTTATATTTTATTATATTAGAAAAAACGGATTTTTGCCTATTGCCTATTAAAAATGTATTTGTAAAACCCGTTTACTACATTAAGGGCTAATTGTTCCATCACCAGATAAAAAAAATCTGTCAGATAAATTTTGGCTGTCACTTTTCTTTTATATGACGGGAGAAAAGGATAGCAATAATTTTAACTGATAGATAAATTTATATCTGGTGATTGAACAATCGGCCCTAAATGGGCTAAGTTCTCAAGATAATGGATCCAGAAAAAGGAAAAAAAAAAAAAAAAAAAATGGATGGGTCTCACGGTGGTTTTGATTACCGTTTTCAGTTATACGGCGTTAGGTTTTACCACTACAAAGTGACTCAAAATACAAATCTGAATCTACAGGAAAATGGTAACGAATCTGGCATTGTGCGAATCTGGCATTGTGCGAATCTGGCGTTCTGCGAATCTGGCCTTCTGCTAATCTGGTACTATGCGACTTTCAAATCTGGCATCGTGCGAATCTGGCATTCTGCGAATCTGGTATACTGCGAATCTGAAAATCGGGCATTAAGCGAATCTGGTGTTCTGCGAATCTGGCGTTCCGCGAATCTGGTGTTTTGCAAATCTGGCACAAAGCGTCAAAACCGAGCCTTTGTCATCAAGGTAGAATTATAGCGCGCGTGTAAGCAAAAGGAGTAGAAAAAATCGAAAAACTATAAATGGAACTTTAATGGCATAGCCCCTCGTGTCCTTAGGCACGGGTGCGTGCTTAATTTGATTTCTATTTTTTCGGATTAATACATTTTCTGAAGAAAATAAAACTTAACGGGGTTAAGGCATTATCTATATACCGGTAAAGAATGGTGCGTAGCAAGTGCATGGTTGTTAAGTGTAGTTAAGGTACCTACTTAACGTATCGTAAGTAAACAAATGTAGTTAGGTAATCATGCTACAAAGAAAAGCAAGGAAAGATAAAAGCAATTAAGTAATTTAATATTATTTAATCTGCTATAGAATACTTATTTGCATAAAGCGAGTGGTACACAGTCCGACCGGCAACAAACTAGAATAATTTTAAAGGTATTATTATATTATTTCCTTTACTTTACAAGTACCCGTTGCTCCACGTTTTGATTGTCCTAGTATACGAGTCTCTACCCAGACCGCATTGCCTGAGGTGGCACCTTTGCAGCTAAATAGGCGTAGGTACAGTTACAATAGCCCTTGAAAAGACCGTCGGGTTTATACTTTTCTTTTCTTTTACTTTTATTTTCTGGCGTGTACTATAAGAATTTGGAATGAGCTTTCTGCTGACACTTTCCCAATGCGCTAAAATACGGGGTTTTAAAAAAAGGGTAGGTTTCATTAAATTTCTTCGAGACCGGGGCAACGCATTGGTAACGCCTCCGGCGTTGCAAATGTCCATAGGCGGTGACCAGTCTCCATCAGGTGGGCTGTCTGAATAAAAAAAATGTTGCTCTCCGCTTGCACTTAACTGAGTTTACTCAAACCTGAAATATTTTCTAAGAGCAATTCCTACTGATTGTCTAATGCGAGACGAATAAACGGAGCTAAATGCTGTGAAGCTTTAATTAGAAATATAATCCCACGGATTTGAACTACTGACTGCCGTATTCAGAGCTCGGTCCTATTGCTGACGTTACAAACAAGCGACACGTTTTAACGTTGAATAAGTTTTTATCAAAAATAAACATGTTTATGACATGACTCTTATGAGACAAGCATTTAGTGCCGACTGTACTTTTTAGGATTCCGTATCAAGTACTGTAAAACGGCATTAAAGGACTTTGTTCTTTGTCTGGCTGTACGTCCGTCCGTCCGTCCGACTGAATACCAACGAGTTATACAACTTGCACGCATCTTGTCTGTCGCTCGGGAAGTAAGTATTCATCTTTGACAAAAAAAATGCACGGAGAGTCTTGTTGAGATTTTCTAGTTATTATATTAGATTTTCTACATTTGCTAATCGCGTAGCATTAGATACTTATATTCATGTCGATTGCCTTTAATTCACCCATACCCATATGATACGTGGTCATAAATTCTAATATAATAGGACGAACAGGTTTCGGTTAGGAGAGTATACGTAGATAGGGAAATATTAAATAGGAGGATAGTGCTTACTTCTTTTTTATTAATTTTATATAAACAGTAGGTACTCTAGCTTAAATAGATATTGCAAGGTATTCATTCATAAGGTTTATTTCTTCAATAGTTAAATAAAATAAAAATAAGTCAAGACCAAATTTCAACTATGACTACTAGTACGCATAGCTAAATAGGTACATCAGTAGGTTGGCCGGCATAAATCTTAATGTTCACATAATATTTTATACAATACAGTGAAAAATATTCGTTGCTCCTAATAAGTACCAGCTCTTACTTTGGCTCTCGTATCTTCAAAGTAATATTTTACTTCAACGGGTACAACGTGTACCAAACAATGGAATTATTAAACACTTCGGAAATTCAATCCGTGATCAAACAGTGTGGGAGATTCGAGGTGCTTGAATTTAAAATTGAAAATTATTCTGACACGTTAATTGGATATTTATCTGACCATCTTAGACTCACGGCCAAAGTGGAAGAAAACGGAAAACAGAAAGAACTGACGTTCTTTATAAAGTGTATGCCAAAAGACAAGTGGATAGCACAATTCTTGAGAGAGTCGAATTTTTTTAGGAAGGAATATGTGATGTTATGTAAACTGTTTACAAAATTTGAAGACTATGAAGGTAAAAATTCTGTTTGTTGGTTTCACTTCTTGATATTTAATAGTTAATTTTTTAGTGCAATGAGTATTACAACTAAAGGTGCCAACCGAAAACCAGCGCTGTGGTCCCCTGACCACAGCATTATGCTGAGTTGGAACCTTTTTGGCACCACAACTCGAGCATTATGTTTCAAAGTGTGTTGTTCATTTTATTTTATTTTGGTGTCAAATAAATTTATATTATATTCTATTCTATTAGTTTGTATCAGTAGGTACATAGTATTTATATAATGCCAATTCATTTCGCTTTTATTTTAGGCAAATACAAATGGCGTCCAAAAGCTTTTTTGGTAAAAGAAGATATTTTTGTTTTTGAAGACTTAAAAGAACTGGGATACAAAATGCCTAATCATGTAGGTACTATGAGCTATAAAGAGATGATGGCAACAATCCAAACAGTAGCGAGATTTCACGCGCAGTCATTCATATTTGAGGAAAAGATGACCTACAATCTTAAAAAACCATACAGGATCTTGGACGACTACAGTCAATATCTTCAAGAGACTAATAACAAGGATTGGCGTAATGCTGGAAGAAACGCAGCCGTCGAATTTTTGAAAGTGTATTCGAAGTACAACTCTCAACCCAACTTCTCAAAAAACATAACGGACTTGTTTAACACTCTATTTGATGACGCATACAACTTAACGAAACCCAGTTCGAAGTACCGGAATACGGTCGTCCATCGCGATCTTTGGTCCAATAACATTCTGCTAAAATGTCAAAATGGAAATTACCACGCCCTCATTGTGGATTTTCAAACCGTGTTGTACTGCCCTCCCACTATGGACTTGGCTTCGGTGATATATTTTAACACTACAAAGAGTTTTAGAGACAAGCATGTTAATGCTATACTAGAATTTTACTACGATGCATTATCCAAAGAGGTAGAGGACGCGGTTAAAGTTGACTTTGCAACAATTTTTAGTAAAGCTGACTTTAGGGCATCTTATAAGGAAAGTGTTCAGTTTGGAATGACTCAAGCTGCAATTATCGTGCCCATCATCGCTATGAGTGCAGAGAAAAGAGGGCAGTTGTTCTGTGATTCGGAATCTATCCGTAAAATAAATGACGAGTCTAGAAGTGAGGAAATCATTGAAATAGCGCAAGAGGATGCTGCTTATCGCTTTAGGCTTAAAGAGCTGTTTGAAGACATTGTTGACAGGTACTATCGCAGCGAAGCGTAAATAATCAAGAGTCTATTTGTATTATTATTTTTTACTGTTATCTTATTTACACATTTATTGTAATATGTGCGCACTAGCTTCTCTCAGCGACTTCGTCTGCTTATAGCCTAGAGCTTAGATATTCTTTTGTGAGATTGTCCCTGTTTCTTTTATAAGTCACAAAAATATATTACATTACGTACTTATCTACATATCTGCATCAACTATGATTGACTAACATTTCAGTAATAATATTGCTATACGTTTTCAACAAGCTGTTGGTACAAAAGTACGTTTGTACATTCATTACGCCTAACTAATTAGCTGCATCAACATTTGCTTTTAAATACGAGCATTTACATAAACTTTGATAAGGTGATAAGGGGCTCCCGTTCTCGATTCATCAGTGCTTGGGAGCAATCAGAAGATTTGAGACGATACCAAAAGTCGATTAAGTGTCAGAGAGATAAAAATGGATGGTAGTCCACGGGTCGTTAGTGGTGGTTTTGTAGAGTCACAAGCCCGACAAATTCAATATATCACAGAAGTAGACGTTAAGCTGATACTAAATAATTACGGATATACAAGCAACGACACTATAATAGAGAATTATGTGGTGCATCATGCCAGCGATCCTGATCATATGTTAGGGTTCC
Organism: Acleris laterana; assembly: GCA_963966035.1. Lineage (NCBI taxonomy): Eukaryota > Metazoa > Arthropoda > Insecta > Lepidoptera > Tortricidae > Acleris > Acleris laterana. The sequence goes on along the minus strand of OZ014443.1, from coordinate 9,926,694 downwards.
TAGCAGACTACTTAAAACTGCAAATACATGCCACCGTTAACAAGGAGAAAAAAATCCTTTGCTGCTTTGTAAAAGCGGTCTGCAGGACAAATGAGGGCAAAGCAAAAATGGTCAAAGACATGGGGCTCTTTGATAAGGAGTTCTACTTTTATGACATTATTAAAAGGAAAATAGAAGTACCAGGTAAGATACTTTTTCTTTCTACGATAATTCAATATTAATATTTTTCTCTTCCTTTCCTTTAACCATACCAGTTGTTTTAACTTTTTTACCCTAACATAATTAAGAATTTCCTCACTCTCCAGTCTTCATTGGTTAATGGCTTCTTTTTCCTAGGCTTGAAACCCTGGAGCGCGAAATTTATAACATGCCTCAAAGACGCAGTGGTTTTCGAAGATTTGTCTGCACTACAGTATAAACTGCGCAGTAGGTATGATAAATTTGACAAGCAGCACACACAGCAAGCACTGAAAACATTAGCCAGATTTCATGCATCCACTATCATCTATGAAGAAAAAATTAGTAAAGAGTTAGGGCGACCCTACAGAATCACCGAGGAACATGCGCAAAACTTCACTGAAGGAGGTTTCGCAAAAGATAATCCATGGTTTGTCCAGTGTAAAATTGCACCATTGGATGCTATTAGAAAATTCTCAAAATACGGGCAGAATGATGACTTGATGCTGACGATTGAGAAACATTGGTGCAACATTTTTGACACCGCTTTAGAAGTATGCGATGCGTCCAACTATGAAGGTCGAAGCGTCATATGTCATCGAGATTTATGGAACAACAATATTTTATTTCACTACAGCACCGTAAAAGACAACAGTTTAGAGCCAGACGATTGTGTACTGGTGGATTTTCAAGCGATCCACTACCAGCCGCCCGCATCAGATGTCATGCTCCTTCTCCATTGCAACCTGGGCTTCCAATACCGTAAAGATAATATAAATACTTTTTTAAACTTTTATTATGATGAATTTAAAGCTATTCTCTGGGATAATGACATTAATATTCAGGACATTATGTCTCGAAATGAATTTATCTCGTCAGCCAAAAAACAAAATCAATGGGGACTTGTCGTGTACGCTTGCTTAGTGCAGGCAATTTGGGTAGACGACGAGCAGGTCGGTAAATTATTTGGCGACGCTGCTAAATTTACCGATTTTATGATTAAAGACAAATCAAGTTATATTAAAATACTGATGCAAAATAACGATTCTTACAAAAAAGCGGTGATGAATGTATTTGAAGAGGTCATTGAAGAATACTGTATAAATCAAAAATGACTAAAGCAATACATTATCCAATCTTTTATGGTATAGGTAACTTTGCGAACTATTTACATTAAGTAAAAGTGTTACCTAAATGAATATACGAGTAAGTATACCTACTTGAAATCAAATTACATAAAATCTTGTCAAACGCTATTATTGTTATTAATCAAACTGATCACACATAAACTAATCAAGGTGCAAGCCAGTAATAAATTTAACGATTTAATATTCCTAGTCTACGTGTTAATTTCACTTGATTCCCAAGTTCCCGGTCCCGAGCTGCGCGTTCCCCGGCGGCGTTGTAACTCCACTCCTTGTTCGGTGCAAACTTGTTGTCCTCGAGGCGGCGGTTACCGAACTTGCGATGCCAGTAGTCTACGCCCTTCTGACTGTATATATCACAGAAAGGACGGAGTAGTAAGATGTAAAAGAGCTCCACAAAGCTCAGTATGCTGGCGCCGAGAAATAGTCCACCAGTGCCACCAGTAGATACTGAAAATATTACCCAACGTGAGATTGATTGTTTTTTTTTGAGGCCACTATTAGCAGCACCTTTGGTTCACAAGTCATTCAACATTATACTGTCTTACGTTAGTTAGAGTATAGAAGTCCGATGAATACGCACCAACAAGATCAAGTATACCACGTACAACGTTTCGTCTGTAGCGCTCACTAGGCAAAAATGCCAGCTCTATTTGAACAGTAGCAAATTCTGTTGAAGCGGTTACTTTGAATTCTTTTACGACTGATATTTCCGCTTCCGTGCAAGACGGCAAACAGTCGCAGTACAAACCGGGGCGATTTGACCATTTGGCTTTCAACACCTAAATGACAGAAAAACAATTGCATTAATTTGTGGACGTAAGTAAAATTCAGAAAAATCATGAACAAGAACTTACAGACAGTTCATTGATGTGGTCATTCAGACACATGATCCCATCTATATCACACTTAAGATGTTCAGGCACGTTCGGGATGAAATAATTGGTACAATTACAAAGCCTTAGTTGGGCGTCTTTCCTGCACTGAACAGTACAAGCACTGTAGGAGTAGTGTCGATATACATCTAGGAAATTTTCATCCGTATACCGACATTTCCGTTTTCCTGGAGAAATAAAGCGAGCACCGAGGTCGTTTTCGATGTTTCTTAGCGATATGTAACGTCTGAAATGTGAACATGTTTTTTTATCTTATAATCTAAATAAACCAAAAAAGCTTGCATACTCGTCTGACGTATCTTTGAAGAAAGTACTTGCATTTGGGATACTTCTGGTCCAATCGTCAACACGTCCGATCCAAGAGTCGTTTGTGAGGGTACCTCTTCCTCATTCAGCACGTAAACATGGCCAGTTACCATAACATTGAACTTGATGGCGCCAGGACCAGTGGTTTTGTTGCTCACCATAGGTAATTTTGGTGGGTTCACCTCCCTGAAGAAAATAAGCTGTTTAATACTATGGCTGAAACACGTACATCTGTTATTTTGGTCTTACTTACCTTCCTTGTATTGTATTTATTGCGTAACATTTCCCAAGTTCTGTGTCCATCGGTCTAAAATAATCACAGCAAATAAAAGGGATATCATTCCAAGTGCAGTTGGAAATTGTTTCTTCACACGGGCTCCTGACCTATAAATCAATACTTACATGCATTCACACAAGAATAATTGATATAAGGGGCAGTACATAATATGCCAGGGGCTTATTCCACGTTGACCGTCCCACGGGAAAAGTTTTTTTTTCGGGATAAATGGTAGCCTATATGTTTATTCAGGGTATATATAAACAAAATCCAATCCGTAATTCAAATCAGTCAGGGAATAGTTTGTTTGATGTTCTATTCCAAATATTATCTATATCTGTACAGCCGTTTAAGCATGAAGGAGTAACACACGAACTAACTCACACACCGACCAAACTTTTACATTTGTGTGACGTGACCTAATTTGGTAGAAGATGATGTTCACATAAAAACAGACCTTTAATAATTATAATATCGTAGAATTTATACCTATAATATTAGTGTGAATAACACAATTAATGAAATTTATTGATGTAGTAATTAACTAGGTACTAACCAAGTTTGCATAGTAGCTGAGGTTAGTTTTGATGCAGTCGGGCATCGGGTCCTCTAAGCCGCAGTACTGAGACGTGTAATACGTTATTCCTTTAAAGTAGGCTATTTCCTTTAAAACCTCTTCCATATTGAACTCGTGGTTTTCTCCCCACAACCTTAAGACAAAAAAAAAATTAAGTAGGTATGTAAACTTTTTATTGCACAAACATAAAATAATAATGTAAAAAAAAAAACAGAAATACAAAAGGTATTTATTATTTCACATGCTCATACTTTCAGCATGTTACTTAGACAGTTATGAGACTGATGAGAGTGATGAGTGTAGAAACACGGCTAGGGCTTTTATGTACCTTGTGTGGCTATGTATATGTATGCCTATATTAGTATTTTTTCTGCTATTATAAAGTACTTCATCTTTTATTACTTGTTTATTATTTATGTTTGAAAATTAGGGGTTTTTGGTATGGACCTTGTGTTTATTAGATAACTATTAGCAAGTGGTAACTATTAAAAGTAGTTAAGTACCACTTTGACTTACATGTCAGAAACATGTTCAATGCGCGCCGTGTTGTCATGTTCACATATAGCGACAGAAGGGAAGTCAGTGTCCCAGTCGTTGTACGTGGTTTCGACCACAAACGATATTGGATTGTTCTGGAAGGCGTCGTACTGCGCTGCTATCAGGAGCGCCGAGCCGTACCAGGACAGTAACACGAAGGCGAGCCAGAAGATCCTGCAATTGCGAATGGCAGTAAATCTGAACTTATACCGCTTTTGACTACAGGCTATATCCGGTCACGTTTATCGATTGGGATATAACATCTGCCACTTTCTTATCTTGCAAGTACGAGAGTGACGAATGCTTTCAAAAAATCACTATTACAGATATATAAGTTGCGAGGTTAGTTAGATAATTGACACTGAAGGTTTGTGTCAATTAGGATGGCATCAAAGTTTACCCCTTGGAACGTTTGTATACCTACCTTCCAAAGTTATGAGCTTAAGTAAGGCTTAAGTAAGTTATTTTTTGTATTATATGTTTTAGGTGACATATTAATGATAATGAAATACACAAAACTTATACCTATGTATAAAAACTTAGAGGTGTTTTTTAGCACGAGATAAGTTTCAACATAATATAGAAAAAGAAACGGCTTACCTTTCTGCCCAGTGTCTTTTGGAGTCTGCGATGAATCTAAAACCATGTATGGAGGTTGTGTCTGGTATACTTTTGATACCATTCCACCAGATTTCGAAATATCTTTTCATCGTTACCTTAGGATCCATGATCAACTCAAGCTTCTTGCTGTGGCATAAACATGTATGATCCCTAATCTTTCTTTATTTTTAATTTGTACGATTACTGAACCATAGAACCCTGTCACGTTGTGGGCAATATTAAATCACGAAAACAAACATCCAAGTCGTATCATTAAGTTTCAATGACAAGGTTCTATGCAGGACCAATAATTTATTTTGTCTTAATACATCGTGCGAGCACTACCGAAGACAGGTTCGTCGTTCGAGCGAGCTTGAACACGATTCCAGGTTTATAAAACAAATTAATATTGAACAAGATTTATCTATTATTTCGTTACACAATATTGGTAGATCTATACAATACATAGTAGGTAATAAATAATTCGTTCACTAATTGTGCCTCCCATTCCACGGCCGTTGAAGCTTGGAACGAATAAATAAAGAGATCCCTATCGGCGTGGAAACGACGCAGATGTTTGTATATAGCGTCATTACAATTCTTTTCTGCAGCTACAATTTGATAGATAAGCATTTGTGTACAAATTATTCAATAATTGCCACTAGAACTAAACATTTCATGTTTTGACATTTCTACCCTGCATAGGTAAGTACCTAATACGTAAAATTATTATGTTTTAAATCACGACCGTTCGATTCGAATCCAAAAATTCTCCACCTGGAGACACTTCAAACACATTATTATAAGTTTACACAATTCATCTGTTTCATCTACTGTGTCTGTGACAGCTGTCTTTCGTAATTTCATTTCAATCACTTACTATACTCACGTGTGAGGTAAGTACTTAAAAATAGGCGATAAATTATTTAAGTTCCTGAATGGCGTCGCTAGGTGCACAGTATATATATAGCTAAGGCAGTAATGAAGCTAGGAGCAAATGTCCGAAACGGGATCCCCTTCAATCGCATTTTTTTTTTTAGACTATTATTGTTTCGCATAATTCATTTGGCATAATTTGTATTGGCATAATAGTACTGTCGCATAGCAATACTTTGGCCTACTACTTTTTTGGCATATTAAGCTATTAGCATAATTTCAGTTGGACTAATTTCTATTAGACTAATGGGCGCCTGTCGTTTCGCATAACGTTTTTTGTCCTAAAAATGTTTGGCCGAGAATGTTTGGCATACTGTTGAATGGCATACTACTCGTTTGTCCTAATAATTTTTGCGCATACTCATTTAACGTCCTAAAGCAAGTTTGTCCTAATATTGATAACTCTAAAGTCTAATTACCTAAAGCATAATATTCCTAACATGAATTGTCCTAATAATTATTTTGCCTATTATTAAACTGGCTACAATTGCAGCATTCTATTCAGGCAGGTCAGATTTCGGTTAGGTTAGGTACGACGACGAGCGAAGCGAGGAGGAGTTTTAGGTAGAACGGTTAGGTTGAATCTTAGCCACATCAAACGATAGGACAAATAATATTTAGGACAAACAATAATAGGAGCAACAATTTCGGACAGTCAAAAATATGCGGAACAAAGTGTATGCCACACGTTATTAGGACAAAAGACGTTATGCGAAACAAGGGTCCATATTGACTCACATAAAATTCTTATTCCTTTTTTTTGTTTTCCTACCGATTTGTATTCATAATAATAACTCTTCATCATTTTTTTCCTCATACTTTTTTGTTCATACTTTTTAAGTCATAATTATCGCAATTCATAATGCATTTTTTTTAAAGAAAGAATTACTTTTTGAGATTTTTTATAATTCTAACCTAACCTAACCTAACTTTATTACATGTAAGATATTCAAAAAAAATTTAAAAGTGTACGGCTTCATTAATATTGGCGTTATGAATTCAGATGATTATGAGTTCCGATCATTAGTACTACTTTTTTTTTTGAAGAGTATGAAGATTAATCATTATGATGTGAAATGGTATGAGAAACATTTTCGGACTTCCGATAATAGGACTTAAAAAGTTATATGAGTAGATACGCACCCGCGAAACAACGATAGGACTAATAATTGTATGCCATTCGATATAGGTAGACCATATGCATATTATTGTTTGGGCTATTAATTATTATTTATATATGTCTTTAACCATAATTTTAGTTCCCTAAATGAATGAACCTACAAAATGAACAACAAAATATGAGGTTACGTTAGATCACGTTAGGTACATTAGGTTAGGTTAGGTTAGTGTGATATCCAGGCGCGAAGCGCCCAAGCAACGCAAAAATAGGAGGTCCGCTTCGCGGACCTCCGTCGACCTCGCCTTACTTCCTAAATATATATTAACACAAAACTTACCATTTGCCCATGACTATTTTTTAGGACAAATACTGTTATGCGCTTTGTAATGATGCTAATTTATTATTATGACTTTTCGTATTTATGCTATTTGACGTTAGTCTTTATGACGAATATGCTTTCTGTATTTATGCTATGCGTATAAAATTATGCGTAAAGATGAGTATGCCCATCACTAATTCAGCTAAAAGCAATTATGCGTAACAATATGACAAATAATTTTATGCCATACAATAGGGAACCGTCCGAAACGACGCACTCGCACAGACGCAAGCCTATACGAGACCGCGAATGAGGTACCTACAATAAACTAAAACCCTTTACCCTCAATCGGAAGGTATTTATCTTGAAAGGTAGGCTTAGTTTCTTTACTGCTTTAGCTATATATATATACTGTGCTAGGTGTGGACCAATGTAGTATTTATGTAAAGTTAAAGAAACAAGTGTAATACGTGTTTATATGAGCTGTCACGGGAATCATCTTAGATGAAACAGTGCAGTTAGTACCAAGTTCTAAAAGCTTACAATCGCTAGCTGGTACGAGTAGCTTATACCTTCTCTTCACTTTAGTTTCCCTGCACATTATAATGGTTCTCGTTACCGTTCTTAACAGCGGTTTCGCCAAGTTCTTTCCAGTATATGGATCGGTACCGAGTGATGGGCCTGAAGTGCGCGGGAGTGGGCGGCTGCAGCGCGTTGACGTCACGGTTGCGCCTGCGCTGCTGCCGCGACTGCACCTCCCGTAACAACTTCACGGTGAAGAAGTAAAAGAACTCCAGTACTGATACGAAACTGAACCCAGTGACGAAGCCGCAGGTAGAGCCAATGTTACCTGAAGCACGAGTTTTTCAGAGTCAACGGAAACTTGCGCAAAACGACCCTTGCCAAGGTGCATTACGCTAACTTCCGTTTCTATTCGTTTCGGTTTTAAACCAATCGCGTCACTGGTAGATGACGTGATACGAAAAGTCACGTGATCTACCAGTGATTTAAAACACAAAACGAATAGAAACGCTTGTTAGCGTAATGCATCTTGGCCAGAGCCTCTGGGGTCACTGCGTTGAGCATAACTCTTAAAAACGGAAATGTAAACCCGTAATTTGCCCCTAACACCTCAATCAAATATTGAACCAAAGACAATTCCCAAATATAGTAACGTATTATCCTACACCGTTCAATGTTATTTGCTTTACGGTGCTACCACTTCCCACGATGCGATTATAAAACTGTAGGTTAGGTAGTGTTACGTATAACGTTCTAAGACATCTTATAACATCCTAGGTACAGAGTGGACACTTTTAATCGCTGGCATTTCAATAGAACACGCGGTGGTATTTTAACGTGTATATGAAGATGACTAAGTGAGTACTATTAGACTATTACACAGTCACTCTACAACATCGGCCTTTCGGAGGGCTTAAAAAACCACGCATCTTGACACCCCATTAAGAAATGCCAAAACGCCGCAAGACACAGTACGAATATGTGGATGGCCAATTACGTAACACTTCCAATAATAGATACCAACTTACTTATTAAATCGAACCACTTCATGATGACGTTTTGCCCGTAGCAGTCTGCCACTTCCTTTCCGTACTTTATATGCACAATCGAAGCACCGGTGAAGTTGGCGCCGACTCTGCGAAACATAATTTACCTTTCATAATAATGTTTGTCCCACATTTGTTCGCCGACGAGTTGCGAGGCGCTCACAAGCTTTTGTCGTACTTACACGTCCATTGTGGTTAGCAAATTTCTATTGAACTTGTGACAATAAACCCTCGTGGAACAGTTATATTTAATGTATTTGGTCACAACACCGTTCTTAAGATTAGATTTGTATACAAAAAATATGATCTACGCTTATTTTTGTTCTTACCTCTTAATCTATTTCTTTGTTAGGAAGACACTATAATAATAAAACTTGATTTAAATATACTACTAGATTACTCAATTAACTGTCCATTTGTACTTATTTCCATTCCTCCACTCGTTCTTTTACAAGGGGAAATCCATGGGAAATCTGTATTAGCTTATAATCAAAAGTTTGCATAGGCTAACGTGTCGCATAGCAACCTTTTTGCTAGTTTGTAACAACGTTCAGTTCCGAAACAACAAAACATATACGAATAAATTTTAAGTTGAAAGAAATGTTACGATGTCAAGCTCCAACTGAAAGATATACAAAATAATTTTATATTATAAAAAGATGGCCATGAACAAAAAAGCTGGATTGACTACAGCTGATTTTGAAGTATTTGGGAAAGTACAAGGCGTATTCTTTAGGAAACATACTCAGAGGAAGGCTTCCGAACTGGGTCTGAGGGGATGGGTGATGAATACCGCCCAGGGCACTGTCATCGGCCAACTCCAGGGTGCGCAGGGTGCTATTGAAGATATGAAGATCTGGTTGCAGAAGGTGGGCAGCCCGAAATCCAAAATCGAGAAAGCTGCTTTCAGGAACGAAGGACCGATCAACTCGTGCGCCTTCAGAGGGTTTGAGATACGTCGCTAGACTTCATTGCATATTTGGTATAGTGTAACTTATTTTTGTATCGTTTTCCATATAAATAGATAATTAAACTTAAAACCAAACCAGTTTATTTTCAACCATGATTCGGTTTTTCAAGTTTCGATAAATCATTTTGCAATGGGGTGTCGTGTGTCGAGGTGTGTTCACGCAAGCATTCCATTTTTTTAATTCACAAAGACGCACCATTTAATGAACGTTGCACAGTTTCCGATTGCATTGATTTACGTACCTACATTTCGCGCGTGGATTAAAGACACTATTCGCTAATTTCAACCGGTATATACATGTTTGTACCGAGACATTGTCATGTTTCGGAAAGTAGACGGCGTCCTAATTTGGCTACAGCTACACTCTGAAAGTGTCATCTCACCGCACTGATAACTCATGAGTACAGAAAATAGATGCACTTCATCTGCTCATCTGCTAGACGATTTAAATACCCAAAACTGCTTCGATTTTTCAACATTTAAGGTCTTGGTATATTAAATACCAAGCTTACATTATCTGCGACACGTGGCGTCGCGACGGGTAGATGGGTCATACACAATCACAAAAACAAAAGTTGTCTCTCCTGTGGTCAATAGTTAAGGGCTTGTGTGCATATAAGGTATGTTTTTATTTGAGAGGACTAAAGTAGACGTGACGCCGTTTATGCGGATGTGGGTTCAGCCACAAAATTAGGCCTTAAACACGTTAACTTCGGGTATGTCCACAGGAAAGACGGGAACCTAAATCTGTGTATGACCCAGATGCCACCAGAAGCGCCGATCTAGGCCTCTCACCTCTGCCTTCCACTTTCTTATAATATGATTAGAACTTACAGCCAGTCATCCCTGTCGTCATCCGGCACGTTATTCAAATGGTTTGGAAATATCCTGACGTTGTTAAATTCGTAGCTGTATGTGGTCTTCGAGCAGGAAGGGTAGCACATAGGACAAGGAATGCCGCCACCAACCATGTCTAGCTCCAGCTCTTGTGGGATTGGGTCTTCATTGGGCCTCACTGTGATTGACTGAGCTAGAAAAAAAAAACTTCTCAGGCTGTAACATTTTTAGAAGCGATAGGGTACCTACAATAGTTAGTCTAAGTTTCTAAGCTTCAGTTTTTTAAAAAGGTTTCATGTAATTAATTCATTGGGTTTTTATGTATGTTCCCCGATTACTCAAAGACCGCTGGAACGATTTGAAAATATATTTTTTTTGTTTGGACGGGTATACTTTCCAATTAGTCCTGTTGTCCACAAATCAGGATCTGACTATGGAATCTTGGAGGAATCGAGGGAACTCCTCAAAATATGATAGGCATACCTATTTTGGCGATTTGGGTTTTTGTCATAGGAACTCGTGCATTTGCTCTTGGAGAGCACTATTTGGTGAAGTGGAGCTGATGATGAAGACCACAAATGACCAACGGACTTCCTCAACGGTAGGTACCTATTTTGAGGGTGGCGATAAGATATCTCTAGTAAGATATTTGAGCGATTAAGACGAAGCACATTGAAATGGTTTAAATAATTGCACTATTACTATGCGCGTTTTTGTTTTTTAGGTGTACTAAGAAGGGTATTTATCGCTTACATCCTACGTATAAATAAGTATGCGGTTACTTCATTGACTTCACTACTTATTTTATTTACCTTAACTCCACGATATTGTTAAAGGTTAAATGTGTCTTCTATAAGTTCACTCACATCGAACCATCATGACGTAGTCACAATGAATGCCACAGTGAGAGTCATTTGATTTCAACATCACCAACGCATTTAAATCCAAATACTTGGTAACTTTTTAATTCTTCATGGAAATCTAGAAATTTTTCACCAAATGCGTTCATGGTAATGCATCGTCACCTTAGCTATTATAACATAAGTAATATTCTACTGACCTTCTTGTACTTCGTAATCGTAACTAACAACGTAATTATTACTTGGATTGTGATTATAATAATAAAATCGTAACAGCTAGTTACTTATGTATTTCTACGTTTTCGGACCTTGCACTGATTAAACAACTCAAGATAATTGGTTTGAAATAACTATGTAGATTTGAGATACATTTCAACATTCCTTTAAGGTACACATTACCTCTGTCACTTGTTGTTGAGCCCAGAAATATTTATTACTTAAAAGTATACATATAAACGTCGTAAAGCGTTTGAAAGAATTTCCCAATATCTACTTACGCCTCAGAACGTAAAAATGTTTGTATGTACCTACATCAAGACTTAAAGTCAAAAGCATGTCTTTCAAAGATAAACGCTCACTAAAAACTACAATTTCAAAATACCAGACTAGATTCAAATCAAATCAAATCAAAACGTTTATTGCGATTGTGTCGTATGAAAGGTCTTAAGTTCCATATTACAAGGTTCAACATGAACCTTGCTAGGCCATAGCAATCTCTTTACCAGATTCCCAAATGAACAGCTTCGAAATAATAGGTAAGCACGATCCTACCATACACCTCCATGTTCAGTTCTTTGCATGTACAGTCACCAGCAATAATATATTATCCAACATTGGGCTCAAAAATATCTGACACGTCTAAATTGCTAGAGGTGTAAGCGCGTGTGCTAGTGGTGGCTGTACCTTAAACTAACTCTGAATGAATGAATGAGCGGTCTTAAACACGTCAACGACAGTTCTGTAACTTACCGTAAAATATTCTAAGACAGGGAATGTCCCGCATGTCGCAAGTCCTGCCGTTGTTAATCTTCGGCATGTTAAAGGGTGTGCAGTTGCAGTTGGCCAGTAAAAACAGCATGCGGCATTTAAGCATGCAGTCGCTGTGGGTGTAGAAAGGGAGGTAGGAGGACTCGTCGTAGAAGAGGCAGCTGCGGAGCTTGACGGACACGTGTTGGATGTCGCGGGAGGCCTCCGTGAAGCTCGCCGTTACCATCACCGTCATCTGTGGAACACTCACTCTATAGACATCAGAGGTGTCACAATTGCATAAATGTTTTCTTAAAAATCCAAAACGGTCCTAAACCCGTATCGTACCGCTTTCATTTGACAAAAATATTGAACTACCTACTATTAGATACTACGAGTATGTAGGTATATCGGTGAACTTACTTGTACACTGGGGCTGATAATTTTCATAGCAAAACTTCCACTTGGAGCGTCAGGAAAATCATAAGCATCAGAGAATTGTAACTGAAACATTAAATGATAATTATTAAACCTGTTGGAGTAAATAAAGCAAGCATTCCTGCACTCACCGTAGAACCGAGCGATGGAATGTTGTAATAAAAATCATCGTCATCGTCTAGTTTGAGTAATACTTTTAAACCCTGGTCGAAGTCATAGGAGGATTTGTTGCCATACTTGTACATGTCAATGTTTCGGGTTCCACTGTTTCTGCTAAAAAATAAATTGTACTATTTAAGTCGCAATTATTTATGTTTTGTTTTGTTACTAATTACCACATAGGTACCTGCTTACGAATTCAACTTAACCTACGTGTTAAGTCATGATTCATGATTTTTGGTTATTTATCTCATTTCTTGCATGTTGTTAGTATATTACATAGATAACTAAATTATAGTGTTAAAAATAAAATAACATTCGTACTCTTCGAAAATGTCGGACAGCCGAAGATAATTGAAGGTGCAGCAGAAGCCATTCATAGTGAGGCGGAAGTTAAAGAGATGATGACAATCTTCTTTTTTATCATTCCACGCGCACCTCATCAACAAATCTTCGCAGTTGGGTGTTAACTGTAAACAATATTGTAGAATTTAACTTAATATCTAGTTTTATCACAATTTAGCTGACCGCGTGTACTAACATTTCTCATCAGCTCCGTGACGTCATATTCACCCAAAGCGTCATGCAGCTTCATTGTACCCAAATCGTTATCGGTCATGGTATGTAGGTTGTATAACTGGCCTAAGCCAAAAAGGAGTGTCATCATCTCCGTTTTGTTGTACATTTTGTTGCGCTCCTCCTTAAGCCTGCATAAAAATTAAATGATACAAAAGCTTGGCAACCTAAACGTGTCCATATTTAGCAACAGCTGACTTACAGCCTGTTGGCAAGCTCGCTAGCGGCCCGCTTGCTGATTCTGTTGTTCGAGCAGATGCCAACAGCGGGGAAGATGATCGTGCTTACGGAAACTCCTTCAGGCATCTGCGTTGTTACCAGGGGCGCCTTATAGTACTTGCTGAACGTAACCCACACTAAGGATGCGGAACAGAGCAGTGCGCTGATCAAGATAATAACCCAGATGATCCTGCGAAACGATAAATGCACTTACGTGACATAACTGCGTTAAGTAACGTTGCCGCCGACATTCTGCAAAAGGCAGCAATTACGACAAACAAGGCTAAGCCGGCAGCGACCTAAACAAGTTCAAGACGACTCGCAATAGCTTAAGCGTGAACAAGTATCTCCAGACTTTCACATATCACCTACCTCTCGATATGCGAAGTGTTTTCATTCACTAGGTGCTTTAGGCCGCAAATCGATGATTCGGAACAATATTCCTTGCCTACTGTTTTCACGCTGTCCCTTATTGTTTCATATTTAGTGTAAACTGGAGACCTATTACGATACCGCCGCCGGTAGGCTAAAACGTGAGGAGAATTCTCTACATTCATTACGCTTAGTAAGTAGTTTTAAAAACTACACAGTACACAGGTTTTTAGTTTGTAGACACTTAAATGCAATTCATTCGAACAAATGGCTTTTAAACGCGCTGCGTAGGTAGAGCCCAAATAGCAGTTGTTAAATATTCTATTTTCACGATAAAAATCAAAGCTTCACTTGATGTCAGGTCATTTGTTATGATTGATCGATTTTTCTCATGTTGATGGATATTAAATACTCATTTTCATTTTAATTGACCTTAGCTTTACTGCTTTATTCTTTAAACTACCGTTTTTAATCATTTCATTCTCCAAGGAACATTATTTATCCGCAGGCAACGGCCTATCTTAACCTAATCACGTGCTCTGCTCGCAAAGCCGGTTGCAAAACACGTTGCCAAACAAAAATAACCATCTTCGTAACCACCCACATTCTCTCGAGTGTTGCTTTACCTTGTATTACGGCGGTACCTCAGTACATACAAGTCATACAAGTACTGTGATCACAGCACCCGGTAAAATTCCGTTCACTGATTGATTTAATTCCGATGGATAGATAATTTCGAAGTTGTTCCAAACTTGAAATTTGAGATGGCCGTATGCGGCCGTATTACGGGCGGTTGGTACACTTACTTAGTTCGTTACATCATTAGTTGATTACTGCATAACGAATATTTCAGACAATAATGTAATGGCCGGCTGTTCGGACAGCATCGAGGTCTTCTCACCTTTCCCGTCGGGCGCCGGTCACGTGAATTTGCGCAAACTAATCTAAATTCTCAAGAACAATAAAACTTTGAAACTGCATTCCGCACGAGGTCATCTTTAATTTTATACTAATCTTCGCTCTATCGGTGGTTTTCAAAGTCGTTTGTACAATGTTTCTAAACATCCATTCCATATTTGATCCATATCATAGAAACTAATATTTATGTTAAAGGGTCAGACACAATCACAAAAACAAAAGTTGTCTCTCCTGTGGTCAATAGTTAAGGGCTTGTGTGCATATAAGTTATGTTTGTATTTGATAGGACTAAAGTGGACGTGACGCTGTTTATGCAGATGTACCTAGGTTCAGCCAGCAAATTAGGTCTTATTAAACGCGTTAACTCGGGTATGTCCACAGGAAAGACGGGAACCTAAATCTGTGTATGACCCTAAAACGTTCTGTAAATACATACTGTTGCGTAGTAATGTAACGGCAATTAAATGTTTGCTAATAATTTGCGGCAGAGTAAAGTAATATAAATATAACACTGAAAAGCGAATTCTACATTTCACAATAAGTAATAAATAACTTAAAACTGGCGTTGAAAACAATACGTAAGTAGTAAACGAGAAGTTTAAAATCGGAAAATGTTTAAAATAATTACATTTACTTAGGTATTTTTAAGCAAAATATGTCATAGATAAAGTCATAAGTTATAAAGTAGGTCACATGTATACATATGTAATATCTTAAATCTTACTAATCCCACTTAATATTATAAATGCGAAAGTTTGTGTGTGTGTTAATTTTATACTAAGCGAAGCTAGCATGTTATACGCTTAAGTCTGCACCGAGCAAACGTGGAGCGTCCAGTGGCGCCGTCATTACTATTATTTGTTTTCTATCTAACTTAAGAATTCCCTTGCAATTACACGATACGTTTTTGTAGCGCAAGTAAAAACACAATTTATGGGATACGTAGCCTTAACGGGAAAAGGTAGCCTCTTTTTTCCGTTAAGTTGATAACTTGAAGGTGAATTGTTATTAAATTATGGGATATACCCTATAAGTTATGTTTTCATTTGTAGTACAAAAACCTATCGACTAATTTCAAGAAAATACTTTAGTTGATTAGAAAACACAATAATAGTAAGGAGCCACTGTACATCCGGCGTACGCTCGGCGCAGTCTTAATCGAGTAGATACAAACATGATGAAACCTAATGTAATGACAGTTTAATAATGCAGCTGATAGGCTGATAAATGCCAGAGGTTCACCGATTGAGGTATTTAGAATGCGTCGCGATTAGCCATTTTGCTATTTTCTGATGTGCAATCATGGAATTAATTTAATTTCAGTAGATATTATTTTTCAGTATTATATTATTATTATCAAAACTTGTATTTTATCATTATGTGGTACGGAACCTTCAAAATTGTTAGTTGGAATCCGCACATCACCGAAGAAACAGTAGTCGATCATGAGATCATGACACTGCACCTCTCACTATCATTATGTCATTCTGTCAGTTGCAAGAATGTCAGAATATTAATCATTTTAATTTTTAAAATGATGATCTACTAGCACGGTACGAGGTAATTAATGAATTTCTTCTATTTATATTTGAATAATTTACTCAATTTGAATAGGTTAGCGCTCTAATTTTAATATCGTGAGATACTGTAGTATATAGTTACCAACTATAATATAATTATTATACATCCCTGCGGTGAAAAATAATTGACTCACTCTTATGCCTGTTGAAGTAATAGAGACTTGTCAGACAATAATATATTATTGCTGTAAACTGTACAGTTTAAAAACAAATAAAAGATAACCTAGGAGCACTGTACTAGAGGTATTTATTATTAAAAGCAAACAAGTTCTGAAAAACTTTAGGCTACATACCTACCCAAAAGCTTTTCTAGCTATTGGCAATACAATCGTTGACTTAATCTTATCCTATATCTAATATACCATGACTTTAACTTAAAGGGATAAGTTCTCCTCTGTATTAGCTGTTTTTTAATCGCTGTGTTTTTGTTTATTGTACTTCGATTAATAATCGTGGTCCTTCGAACCGGATGAATAACCACTCAAATCCGTTCAGAAATCGGGATTTGTTCAGCAACAAAACCAATTATTTCGGGGTTTAAAACTGAT
This sequence comes from Acleris laterana, assembly GCA_963966035.1. NCBI lineage: Eukaryota > Metazoa > Arthropoda > Insecta > Lepidoptera > Tortricidae > Acleris > Acleris laterana. The sequence goes on along the minus strand of OZ014443.1, from coordinate 9,909,793 downwards.
TTAGCCGATTTTTATTCCTTTAAGCTTCCCTTCCTTTCCTTTGATTTTTTTGCTTTTGTGCTTGAGGTGTATACATAATAAGAACAATGTCACGAATTAAAAAAAACTAGTTTCATAGGCACAAAAGTACTCTTTAGCGATCAGTGAAATAATTATCACGTTTTTATAAGCTAATTGATAACTCAATTTTAATTGATACAGCCACCGACGACAGTGCCTTCTGTTGAGGCTATAAGCGCTTGCCCACGGATCAAGCGAATGTAGGTCTGTATGTTTATTCGCTCAGTAGTGGTGGTCGCTCCTCACTCCTCAGCTTTGCGGCCGAATCTGCAGCTCAAATGTGAAGCAAGCGTTGTAGTGAAGAGTACTGATATAGCTTCTTAATTATTTACGTATAAATATATATTTCGTACGATAGTGATTTGTAAATCGTGCCGTGTTCATGTGATTTTCTGTGAAATATATTCCTGGATTTTTTATTTTTATTAATTACTTTATCAGGTTAGTACCTAGATACTTATGTAATATATAAAATAGGTCATAATTTATAGTATAATAATTGATTAGTATTACCCTTACTAGACGCGGTTTACCCTTCGGCCGGAGCCACGTTGAAGCACAACAGTGCGAATACTGCTGTTTGCCGGGAAGGTTCTCGGATAGCCAAGATGCAAACGCTATTAACGATTTTCTATTCTATCGCTCAAAATGTATGGGATGACAGATGTCCACGTGGTTTATCGTAACGCACGGGAATGTCATTCCAAACATTGTAAGTGGCTAAGCCCCCTGATGCACCCGTCCCGCAAAATCGCTAACTAGTGCTCTATCGAACATTCTGTTTTTAATTTAGAATTCGGCCCGCACTGATAGATGCCCGTTATTCTAAAGCTGTGGTTTTACAAAATGAATATTAACACTAACCTAGGTGTTAAAATATTAGGTAATGTTATCGTGGTACTTATACGACTTATGTTAGTTAGGTTTAGAATTCAGAGAACCTACGAGTTGGAAATATTTAATTATAATTATTGCATCAATAATATTACCACTGTCTGGTTTCATTATGTTTGTATATTTTAACTACATTTAAATACTGCCACCAATATTAATACCATCTGCCTCGGTACTAAAGTCTTACTTTCTGTGTAAAATATTTAATACCTAATCAGGGTACTCTCAGAATAATCTGCTACTTGAGTGCTATTTATATCAAAAATAACTTGGTGAATAATTGGTAAAGATTAAAATGTTTAACTATGTAGGTAGTATGTACAGTATAAACTCTTGCGTTCCTGGCGTTTCCTCAGAGCATCTTATAAGCAATATAAAGAAAAGAAATGAAATAATATATGATAAATGGTATGGTCTTAAAGTGTGGGCATTCGTTGTCGATACAAGCCATAAATACACCCAATAACGAGGCTCGACACCGCGTTGCCTATGCCGAACTTGAATTTTATTACTACCAGTGGGTAGCAACCCGTGTTACACAAACCAAACGGATTATTTGGTGAACTCTTTTTAAATTCTCTAGATTAGTTTACTTAATAGCATGACTTAATAAGTTATGTTTAATCCTTGAGATATTATATTCGGATGTTTTTCAATTTATTCAAAACCATTTCAAGGGATAAATTGGGTCAGTAATAACTTTACATATTATATTTTATTTCGATAGGAATTATTATAAACATTAATTGAATATATAAAAGTACTATTTACATGTCACATTTATAATAACTAATATACAGTAAAAAATAATAATTATAATAATTAATAACTAATGTAAAACCTATTATCTACTTAAAACTAGTATTAACAAAACTACAAAAAGAATACCCCCTCTAATAGATCTGTTCGCGGCATTGTACCCATTATGCTGGCTGCGTTACCTCTCTGGATAGTTAAACCTATCCTTTGGGAGAGGTAAGCGCCCGCTCTGGGATCCCCGGAGGCGTCAATAAGCTTAGTAGATAGGGTCTTTATAAAAAGTTTCATGTCAGCAGACCAAGGTCCCAGAGTCTCCACTGCAAGCGCCGCAAATTCGTAATCATTAATTAATGATGAATATTTGCGACGTTTGAGGGTTTGGGCCTGATCAGCTGCTGCGCCGGCCTGATTTCTGGTTGCTTGTATGTGAGATAGGGCAAAAGTGTCGACACAAGTTGCGTCCCACACCAGAGCCCTACCAAGCTTCCACGGCACCAATGTTGCTCCGTCGGGGCGCTTACCATCATCTTTGATCATACCGGCTGGTTCTAAAACAGCAGGTAGAGAGGCGGTGGCAAGCGAACGACGGATCAAATCATTTATGGCGCCGTGGCGGAACATGCGGCCGGCACTCCTTGAACAAGAAAGACCATGTCTACCAAGCTCATCCACCTCCTTGCCGCAGTTGCAAGAATGAGGCACACAGATCTTGGCTCCAAGCCGCAAGCAGATTGATATTCGCAAGCAGCTTGAGTCCAGGACTGTACCTATATTGCGAGAGGGAAGGGCTTGGAGCCAATGGCCCGACTCATTAGCTGTGACAGCGAGAAGACGGGCGCGATCTGAATCGTCCGGACTATTTGCTAAAAGGGCTGCATGAGTTGCCATAAGACGAGGGGTATCCCAAGCTCTTTGAATGTGTTTATGCGTTGGCATATCTACTCCAGGGCATGACTCACACCAGGCATCCCTGGCCTCCACCAGGTTCGCAATCTCAACGTCAAGTATCTGTGGGAGATTTAATATAATACTGACGAGAGACATCGAACCATAAGCAGAGGACAGGAACGCCGGTAGAGCTACACTTGATGAGCAACGAATACCCAGTCCACCAAAACGTACTGGGAGAACCGCTTGAGTCCAAGAACTTTTGTCAAAATTGATATTTAATAATTTAGATAGAGTTTCCTGAAGGGAATTATCGATAGCAGCCATGATAGTGAATGAAGTTAAAACAACTTTACATTGACTCTTTAAATTGTAATTGGTTTTTTAGGCCCCGTCTTTTGGTACAAAGCTATTATTTGGCATAGTCATACTTTTAAATTATCCCAACAAAGTTGTAAAACAAAAGCTTTTTTCGGGCCTGAAAAATATATCAAATGAAGCACATACTTATAACGAACGAACTATCACGACGGGCCTGTTGTTTGATCTGTAGTTAAACTAACTAATTGTTAAAATTTGAAAAAGGAATCTAAAATTTGAAGGAATCTCAAGGAAATGTGTCAAATTTTCAATTCCGTTTTCGAATTTTAACAATTAGTTAGTTTTACTACTGATCAAACAACAGGGGGTTAGGGCCTGTTACATACAAATAAAATAATGACGGTATTATCTACTTAAAATGCTCATTATTAAATACATTTTTTTACCTACACAACTACAAAAAGAATACCCTCTCTAATAAATACATTTGTGGCATATTGTACAGTCACAACCCGGGAATGTTTAGCCGTTTGCACTTCCTAATTTAACTGTGTAATGCATTTTGGGTTGAATAAGTAAATAAATAAATATCGGGGGACAATGTCACACCAATTGACATAGTCCCAAACTAAGCTCAAGGCTTGTACTATGGGTACTAGACAACGATATAAATACTTATATAGAGAAATATATACTTAAATCTATAGAAAACATCCATGACTCAGGAACAAATATTCGCGCTCATCACACTAATATCTGCCCTTACCGGGATTTGAACCCAGGACCACTTGCTTCGTAGGCAGGGTCACTACCAACTGGTCCAGCGCGTCGTCAAAAAATGCAGACTTGACATATTACCCGAGTGTAGTACACGGCTATATTAAGAAGAGTGGCAAGTGGCGTTCCATTCGCGGGTTGTGACTGTACCTACTCATGATGCTGATTGCGTTACCTCCCTGGAGAGCTAAACCTTACTTTTAGGAGAGGTAAGCGCCAGCTCTGGGATCCCCGGAGGCGTCGATAAGTTTGACAGACAGGGTCTTTATAAAACAGATAATTAGTTCACTTGTTTTTTCAAGTAGTTTTTTGTGTTTGTAGTAACGGCTTGGGAACCCTGCCCGGTTTTAGTGTGATGTTTTCAATTCATAAAAGATTTAAAAAAAAGATAAAAGATATTTATTGAGTAACTAGGCCGCACGGGCACTTTTACACGTCAAGAATCTACCAGCGCTTCCCAAGAGGAGACCACTACTGAGAAGAAACGCCGCAAGAAACTCAGCAGTCAGTCGTTTTTAGGGTTCCGTAGTCAAACTAGGAACCCTTATAGTTTCGCCATGTCCGTCCGTCCGTCCGTCCGTCCGTCCGTCCCCAGTCTAGCTCAGAGACTCATAGTACTAGAAAGCTGTAATTTGGCATGAATGTACATATTAGTCACGCCAACAAAGTGGTAAAATAAAATTTTGAAAAATATTTTTTTTTAATGCACCTCCCCTACACGTAACGTGGGGATGTCTTTTTTTTTATCTTGCCTACCCCATAGTGTGGGGGGTCGTTGGATAGGTCTTTCAAAAATATTGCGGGTTTATGAAAACAATTTTTCGATTAAGGGATCCGTTTATGAAATATTAAGCTTTAAAGCGCTATTTTTTGTTAGAGTCAAGTGTCCCCCCCCCCTACAGCCAAAACTACAAGTACTAAAAATCTGAAAAAAATCTTCAACGAAAGCGCATATAACGAATTTTAAAGGAAAACTATCACGGCTAAATAGACATGATTAGTTCCTGAGATACAGGCGATTAACGGGTTTATACCTACTAAAAATCATCTAAGACAGCGCCAAATAACTTTAAATAGAAAATTGTTTCATACATGTTGATTTTTGAGATAGTTTTTTGTGTTTGTCGTTACGGCTTCGGAACCCTACACTGAGCATGGTCCGACATGCTCTTGCCCGGTTTTTTTAACCATGTTTAATACTACAATGATACTACCTACTTAAAATATTTTTCAAATTTGAAATTGACTGTTCGTTTTTTTTGTACAAAACATATCACGCGTCCGAACTTCGCGTAATATTTACTAACAACGAAGTAAAGTCACTGAAATTCCACTCGTCAAAAACTTAATTCCACGTTAACAGAAAACAACATTCAGTTCAGAGGCTAACCTAACTGGATCACTCTTTTAAATTGGTTTTTACAAATAAGATCAGTAACCTTAACCTTGGTAAGGTTACTGATCTTATTTGTAAAAACCCTTGCACTCTATAAGAATACTTGCGATGTCTGCGAGGGAAAGAGCTCCAACTCGCTAGCGAGTAGGTACGTAAATTGTAAGTCATGGTAAGGGTACGTTAATGGAGTGTCTAGCGTGCGCTCATCATATCAGTTAAATGACGTCCACCGCTGAATTTAGGCCATCCCTATAAGGATCTCCACGATTTTGTGTTACTCACATCCATCGGCTTTGAACACCCCAATAATTCTGCTTTAGGCTTAACTATATCTCCAGCGTTATTTATGCAACTGACATCGATTAGTCCGGTTTATGTAACCCTCTAGTATTGTATCCTAATTAAAATTTGAGCAATTGAACTCATTCTGTCCATAACAGTATCACTCAAAAACATGAGTTCTGTCTACTTTGTCTTGACTTCTTGAGCTACGGTCGTTAGCATTTAAACGTATAACGAAACTTGAAAACATCAATGAGCCAAGGGTATTCCGTGTAATGCAGGCATAAATGCGTAATGGACTCTGCTAGAGCATTGACCAACGTGCGGTTGTATGTAGTGCGTTAGTTTGAAAGTGAATTTGGTTTGGTTGACCTTAACCTGTGCCTTAACTCATTTCATTGTGCGCACGCGTTGCGTGGGACTCGTACGCATCTCGACGCGACCGCGTGCCACAATAGTAAACATTATTTTTGGTACCGACGGACTGTGATGATATTGATGATGGAGCTTACAAGATTGTATGTGGCGTTATCTATGAAAAGGGACCTTATTGTCGAACGCCGCACTGCGTCACGTGACGTATTTATATCGGAGCATAGGTATAATGGCAGAAGCGCCATCGACAATAAGGTCCCTTTTCATAGATAACGCCACATATTTTTGTTGCATTGCCGCGATCAAAGTACCTCTACTCAAAATTTGGCTTTACGAGACGAACCTTTTTTTACCCTGACTATACACCTCACCCTACGGATCTTTTCCAACAACAGCTGGTTTTGATCACCGTACAACTCTACGATATTTTTCCAGACACCATGTTAAAGTCTTGGTTCCTGTTGTTGACGAGTACTTGGGTCGCGAACAGCCTGCCTCCCCCCCACCCTAAGGTGGTGGCGGTCCGGCAGGAGGAGGAGTTTCTGCCGCAGCATCTGCGCAGCCGGGCGCTCTACAACCCTCATCTCAGAGAAATCCTGCCACTGACCAGCCTGCTTCATAGCGGGGAACAATTGGTAAGGAGTTATGGAGCTTTTGAATGTGAACATTATATTACTATAATTGTCTTTCTCAACTTTGAAACCCGAAGTTCGAAGTCGTTAGCACCATCCCTGTTACTCGTCATTCGAGACTAAATCAAGAGGAGGACATCGAGCTAACGTAACTTCGAACTTCGATTTTCAAAGTCGGGCCGCTGTTTACATTTAGAGAACGAAACAGAGCACCACCTAGAACCAGGAGCCCTCTGAATTGCTTAGGCATGTCATGGTACCTAACCCCTCTGACTATCTAAATGAGGAATAGGTACACACATCAAAAATGTCCATAGATCCAAATTTTGCAATGTATAGCAACGCAGTGCATTGCAAAATCGGAAAAATAGTCATACACATATTATGTACTCGTAGATAGGGATATTTTTCATCCTATGTTTTACATTTGTCTATAGTTTAGTTAGGTTAAGACACCCTTCTAAACTATCTAAAAATCGATCTGTGGAATCCGTTTTATCAATGAAACTAAAACTCACCAAGAAAATCAAGCGTGAGAGTTTTGGAGCTCCCACACTTGCTGTTATAAATGTTATATAACGTTATAAAACATTTTATCACAAATTATAACAAAACTTATACATTTATATAACGCTATATAACTTTTTAAATGTTATATCACATCACGGTAACAAACATGTTATAAATTAATACCAGTGTGGAAGCGTTTGAAACATCTAACAAGTTGTAACAAAATGTTATGAAGTGTTAGTGGATGTTATCGTGTTTTATAACGTACAGGTCTATTCACAGGAGTTGGCACGAATGGATTGAACGAAAGTCATGTCACCTATCATTGTGTGAGTGCCGTCCTTTGAACCGATGTTCGAATTTCAAACCGAAAACCTGTTACTATTTTACTCACTAGTATACTTTCATTCGATCATTCGATCCATTCGTGCCAACTCTTGTGAATCGACCTGTAATATAACATTTATAACAGCAAGTGTGGGAGCACCATTTAACGAAATACTTTTCATAAAAACAAAACAACGACATACACGACACTGTAAATTACGCTCTAGGATCGATTGGTTTAGAAATATCTTCTATCCAATATTTTATTGGCGAGCAACTTGTAATAACTGTAGAAATTGTCTCCTATAACATTGTTTTTTTTTTAAGAACCTACCTATGTGCAAAATATCATACTTACAAATCACAAACCATCACAATGTTCACAAACAGGTGTACGAAAGAGAATCAGACAAGGTGCCCCGTCAGCAGATATACAACCTGCTGACCCACTCGGGCCTGGTCTCCCGGCAGCGCTTCCCGTTCCAGGGGCAGTTCCATCAGCAGCAGTTCTACAGGGCCCCAGCTCACCAGAGCTTCCATCGTCCACTGCAGCACTTTCCTGACCCACCCTTCTACTCAAATCCAGAACTGTTACAGCACTTGTAAATCTACAAGAATCGTGTGTTACTAGTAGTTATATTGCGTGTCATGTTAATAATTTGAATTGTTTGCAGAGTACAGATACATTTTAGTACGTCTAAGCTATTAGTAGTTTCCGGCTGTCTATCGTTATCGCACTGGTTCTTACTAGCATCTACCAGTCGAGCTCGAGATACAGCCATTCGAAATTTTGAGAAACGCAGAGTAACCCGAAAACTTAATAGGCCATATAATATGCTGTAGGTACTTCCACGCGAAGAACGTGAGATGGAGATAGTTTGCGCGAACCTTGATTTCAGCGTCAAATTAAATTAATTGCTGTGTGATTATACCATAAAACCTCAACATTTATGTAAAAAATGGTTTAGGTACTTGAGAAAAGAAGTTCGACCAAAAAATCAAATATTCTTAAAGTTTGTATACGACTCATAGGGTTTCAAAGCTTTTGGCTAACCAAAAACTGGCAAAAATGTTATCTTGTTAGAAAAATATATGTAACGAGGAATTTGTTTCTTTTCTTGTAACAATTTTAAGTAGAAGATCCCGATCGCGAAACAACACCGATTTTAGCATATGTAGTGCCCCTTATAGAAAGGAATAGTTAAGACGTACTGTACTTACTTGGCTAATGAAAGGATTGATAATACTGCAATATAAATAATGAACATTCAAATATTTTCACCAGAAACGAGAGCGCCTTTTTGTGCTGCTCTTTCCACGCATTAAGTTCGAAATAAGAAGGCTTAATATGGCGATTATAATCCGAAATAAAAGCTAGACGGTCACAGAAGTCTCGAATGCTAATCGGACGATATGTGTATTCCTTAAGAGACTTTGCATTTCTTAGCTTAAGTTCCGCAATACCATGTTTCCTATCTTGATGATTATATACAGGAGTCAAAGTCTCATGGATAAATCATGTTTTTTACCTAATTATGTGTGTTAATTATTATCCGTAGTGCGTATGTTACTAAATTATTTTATAACTTAACTCCAGCGTGCAATATTTTATGTTAAGACCGCGTTTCGAAACCAATCACAGAGAACTAAACCATTTGAAATCGATTGTTACCCTACATACTTAACGATAATGCCCTGCGCCACACCATCAACCAACATATCAATTATGTTTACGTTACTAAATGCATGTTAAGTCAATTATTGCAACCTAGATTGTAAAACAACATGATTGTAAATAAATTATAGTTACATGATAAAAAGGCTTTTTTGTTTGGCATTGGTGAGACCTTGAATGTTGGGCATGCTCGTGCATAATAGCGGGTTGTGCAACGTTATAATAAAATAATGCACCACTGACTACTTCAATATAACAGCAATTACTACTTTAAATATTTAATGATTAAGTAGGTACTCCATTTTATTTCCCAACGCCCATTCCTTACTAGGCCTTGTTGAGTAGCACTCGACTTTTAGCAATATTAAGCAATAAAATAAAATTAAAAGACACTAAGATTTAGTCTCTAAACACTGCTAATAGTGTAGCAGTGATTAAAATGCCGCCAACAACATGCAAGGCTCTTATAAAAGACTACTGCTCCAACTGTTCATTTGCTGGAGTTCACTTTATTGCTGACGATACAAAACATTGGTTTGAGAGGTAGTATGCCATATTTTCTTTATTATTAGAATCTTAGGATACTAAGAACTTATTGGTCTAATTCTAATTAGACCCAGCCTCAGCAATGACCTATAAACACAAATAAGAACCATCTTTAACGATATTCCCTGTACCATTCTAGATGGTTCTGGTTAGCTCTTGTGATCATGTCTTGGTACGGTTCCGCGGTACTAATCGTAGCTGCATGGGAAGCCTTCCTCGACAGCCCCATCAGCTTCGGTGTGGAGACTACTTACACCAAATGGAATACCGAACTGCCCTCCGTAGCTGTCTGCGAAGTTTCCAATGATGACAAACTATACGACATTTGTGATACGTAAGTAATAAATTCTTAAAAAGGAAATTAACTAATACCATTACGAGAAGAAAGTCCGGCTAAAACACACGGCTGCCAAAGGGTGTACAGTCACGAGATTTAATTTGGGACCCACCTTAGGTCCAAAGTCAATCTGACATTCAACAAAAATGAGGTTGGCTTTCCTACGACGACTTCAAACATATATTTATGAAAATGGGTCCCAAATTAACGCTCGTGACCGTAACTATGCATTATGCCCCACAATTTGTTCCCGACCTGGTTCAGTTTTCGAAAAGCCTCACCGATCTCTGTTGATTAGGTCTTATCACGAGAATTTATAAACTTCAAAAACAATATGAGTGGGGAAATAACGTACTTTTATTACACCACACTTGAATTGTCTTTCTCAGTTGTATGTCGCTTTCCGTTTCAGTATCTGGCCGCCAGGTCACCTTTTAGACCTTGAGGACGCTTTGAAAGATATCACTTACTTTCGCGGCCTGTCGTACAGCCTCACAGAAGTCTGTGCCGTCAGCAACCCTGACCCTCTGTGCATCATGTCCAACTACAGCTACTACGCAAGTCTGGTCCGCAGTGGATGCAAGGACATTCTGGTCAATTGCTCTTACAACGATGATCCTTTCGACTGCTGTGAATACTTCCAGCCTATCGACACAGACATGGGAATTTGCTTCATTATCAACTCCATTCAAACCAAGTATGAATAATTAATACTTTAGGTTTAAAAGTAAGTTCCCTAAAATTTAAGAATATTGTTGGAGTTTTCAGAAATCCTAAGCCGTTTTATATGGTTAGCAACATGAGAAACAAACGGTCGAGCATTCAATTCGAAGTGATGTTGCACTCTACGGTAAGAAATTTGTCATCTCTTAAACTGTTATTGTCTGAATGATCCATAACTGGAAATGTCGTAATGATTTTTCAGATGTATACGCTGGGCAAAGATGAAGTTCCGAGCATAACAACTTTGCAATCCTCTACTTTGAAGCTCCAACTGGGACATTCATATCGGTAAATTCGTCTTACACACTGTTGCAATTTCCTCGACAATTCCTCGATGGTCGCTGGTCGATGCTTAATAGTTCATAGTTCAAAGTTATTTTTATAGATAAGGTAGCGATCACTAAGGAAAAAGACATGTATTTGGTGAGTGTCTGGATCATAGTTCCTACACTGATCTCGTGTAGGTTAAGTACTTTAAAAAAAAACTATGAATGGTTCTTTACCACAGGCACTTTAATATGTTACTACGACATGGTACTAAAACGTACATTTGAGTTTGACCGTACAGTATATCTTGTGCGTCGGTATAGCCGCCAGGTCGCGGTGAGGGACATCGAAAACGACCCTCGCATAGTAGAAACAGACCAGGTGCATCGAGCCTGCCGGTTCCACTCGGAGAACGAGGATGGCTTGTACCCTCACTACTCCTACAGCGCCTGCACCGTGCGGTGCCGCAAGATGGCGCAGCTGGATATTTGCAAGTGCAACGACCATTTTATGTTGGGCACACGTAAGTAAGTTTTCATCACACTTGCTCGTAAATAGTGTCCTAACATGCTAGAAAAATCGACCGTAAATCCAAAATAATACCCGCGGGCCTTTTTTTTACCATTACGTAACTAAAGTGCGTAATAGCTTTTTCATCACACTTGCTCGTAAATAGTGTCCTAACATGCTAGAAAAATCGACCGTAAATCCAAAATAATACCCTTTTTTTTACCATTACGTAACTAAAGTGCGTAATAGCTTTTTTTTTAAATATTATACGTGGACTCAAACTATCACAATACGTCAGGACCCCAATTCTTGTGCTATTCGATATGAAGTTTCATTCGAGATGAAATGTCAGTTGAATACTATTTCCTAACAATCTCGCATAATAAACTATTGATCTCATATGTCACTAGAATCAGACTCCGAACACGTTTGACATTATCTGTGGTAAGTCACAGACAATGATGTAGTCTGCCGCTAATAAGTAAAAAATATGATCTGTTGTCTGATTTTATTTCATTTCCTCGCAATTGTGATGAAAAACATTGTATGTTACACGGGTGGTAAAGGAAATACAAAGCTCGAGTCATTAAAGCCCTCAGCCTTCGGCTTCGGGCTTCTAACAGACTCTCGTTTGTAATTCTTTCTTTACCACCCTTAATACACAATGTACAATTTTTTTAAATATTATACGTGGACTCAAACAATCACAATACGTCAGGGCCCCAATTCTTGTGCCATTCGATATGAAGTTTCATTCGAGATGAAATGTCAGTTGAATACTATTTCCTAACAATCTCGCATAATAAACTATTGATCTCATATGTCACTAGAATCGGACTCCGAACACGTTTGACATTATCTGTGGTAAGTCACAGATAATGATGTAGTCTGCCGCTAATAAGTTAAAAATATGATCTTTTGTCTGATTTTATTTCATTTCCTCGCAATTGTGATGAAAAACATTGTATGTTACACGGGTGGTAAAGGAAATACAAAGCTCGAGTCATTAAAGCCCTCAGCCTTCGGCTTCGGGCTTCTAACAGACTCTCGTTTGTAATTCTTTCTTTACCACCCTTAATACACAATGTACTATTAGTCACGGTAAGAAAAGATTCGTCACATTTCGACTCTTTTTCCACGCTATTTAAGGTTCAAAAATGATGAAACTTTTCTTACCGTGACTATATGTTGTGTTGTGTTCTACGCGATAGAAAACCATATTGTCTTTGACTTGTTAGCGACTATCGTATTAACAACGTTTTGATAGCTTTAATTTTCTTAACGGTAATGGCGGGCGTGTTTAAAACAATACGATAAAACGCCAAAAGCAATATTGTGACCCTGCTGTATTGTATAGTACCTAATTGGGCTGACTTAGTACCTAATTGTTTTGCCGATACATCGGCATACATACACCTACGTCTAGATGCCGAGTAAAAGTCTAGTCGTCTAGCAGTTTTTTTGGTTGACGTACCGCTGTTGATAATGACGACGACGCATTTGATGATTTTAACTTAACCCTTAACCTTTTTAACACGATAGCTGGCCCCATCTCTACGTATCCAGATGTCAGGACGTTTGACCAACGCAAAATACAAGGGGCGTAGTACAATCGGCCTTATTAGTACCTACACGCTTTAGTACCTTGCCGCTTTAACGACTTTTCTAAATTAATGCAGCAGTTCAAACATGACGTTAATGTGACAAAGGTCTAAAGTGTGCAGCTACTTATAAGGCTGATCGTACTTACAACGTAGGTGCTGATAGCTGGGCATCCGCAGCACGAGAATTCGCTGTCATAGGTACATATGTATATTGCCGTCCAGATCGTTCCAGATGCTAATTAAAATAAACGTGTTGTAGCGGATTCAGACCGGTGCAACATATCTGGAATGGCGTGTATCCACGCTCACGCCAGCCACCTGACGACCCTCAAGCCTTCCTGGGCCTCCCGCCCTGGCCTGTCCTGCAACTGCCTCCCATCCTGCAATGAGACCGAGATCACCATCATCAAAGACGTTGCTACATCGTGAGTTATGTGCATTTCCATGAAAAATTAGAACCTACTTGGAATCTTGTCGTTGTGATTGTCTTTTTCATGGTCATACTTGTCATTTGATGTTCAGTTTGAAATTTATTGTCTCAAGTTACTAAAGCATACATATTTTTGTTTGGCCAACTGTACTGATTGGTGACTGTTTTTTAAGTAGATAGAGTTGTTAGGTTAAGAGCACGTAGCGTAAGAGTACAAAACTACCCACATTGTAGGTACTTGTGTTTTAGTGAGAACTGTCGAGGGGGTAAGTGCCAGTTTAGAATAATGTTTGACAGTTTTAGAAAATCGTTTAAGTTAGTGGTTAACTGTTTAAGCAATTTGAACTAGTACTTACCTATTTATTTATTAAAATTCTATTCTATAGTGCAGCCATTTTCTTAATAGCGATCGAAAATCATCGTTTTTCTACGACATACGAGATGCATAGATACTAGTGACAAATATACTGTCAGTTGCGACTGCAAGCATGATAGCGATAGCCAGCCAAAAGCTATTATAAAGCTGTGAATACTGTCATATCCTTGCAGGGATTCAACTAGGAATTTAAAGCAACAGACCTTGAACAAATGCAAAAGCATAAGCCTTATCGGATTTCAGAATAAACGTGCTTGATTTAACTCGCACATCAATTTTTTGACAGCTATTAATAAATTTGATCATAATATTATCAATTACTGTCAGTACGCGTTACGAATGATGGGTTCAAAAGTTCAACACGCCTCGTGCTAAAAGGAAGATTGGCAAATATTTATTATATCGTTGATTTGCATGTCGGAGTACGCGCTGAGACGACTACACATTTATTACATCAGGCGACTACACATGTTTGGAGATAACCGTGTGGTTGCTGGGTTGGAGTAGTGCCACTCCATGTCTGCCCGTGGGTGCCGTAAGAGGCGACTAAGGAAATAACGCCTTGTAGTACTGTTAGGAGATGGGCTTGCAACCTGTCACTAATAAGCTGGTCAACATCTTGGCCTAATTGTGCAACATGTGGTTTATCAAGAAGAGAGAATTATCAACAAGTTTTTACAGTTGTACATACCTAGGTAATTCTGTAGCTCTACCTACCCCACTCTGGGGACGAAGGCGTGAGGTTATATGTATGTACCAATTTCAAACAATAGCTTCGTGCCGCGACGTTCCACCATCCCACGGGAATTGTGATTTTATTGGGGATAAAGTAACCTTTCCTGATTCCAAATTTCATTGAAATTGAGAAACACACACACACTCGTAAAAACTTTCGCATTAACTAAATCACGCACGCATGCGCTCAAGTAGTTACTTGTTTAGTTCATGTTTGGACTTCATGTTCAGGAACGTTCGATATTTAGCTATAAAAAAAAATGAAAATTTCCGCGGTGTAAAGTCGTCTAAGTCGCTGGTAATAAATAATTCTGGCCACAACTTTGAAAAACTATTCGTCTTTCAGACTTCGATCCAAGAAAGTGAAGAAGAAGGCATTTGTGGAAATGGACTTGGCCTACCTGCCCACCGAGAGGTTCAAGCGAAATGTGGTCAGGAGCCGCCTTGACCTCGTCGGTGAGATCGCTTCTCAATTCAATGTGCTCATGAGAGAGATTAACTTAGATATTTTATTTATATTCTTCATGGGTCACTTTACCCTCGGTTATGGTGTCAAGGATACCAGATCTCCCTTAAATGCTCGCTGGCGTAATATCTGCAAAATTTAACACTGATCTTATTGTTTACTTAAAGTGCAACACCAAGGCTGTGTACGTGGTTTAAATTAGGTATCCTTTTAATATTTCAACACTATGGAAAGTACCCCGAGTTTATTTTTATTTTGTTGTTGCCGCTTACGGGCTACTTGATATATAAAAAAAGCCGCTACCAAGTTACGGACTTGTGCGGCGACAGACGACTACTAAGTAAAGCGAGTCCATATAAAATTCATCAAAACTGCAGCTGCAGTCTGCGACTTGGCAAAGATCAGCGTTATGTGGCGTCGACACTAAGCAGGGCTCTATTAGGATAGAGATCACTAAAACCATATTGCTTTGACATTATTGTGTTTTTAACTCGGCCAGGTATCATAACGTTGACAATACGATAACATGTCAAAACCAATATGGTTTTACGGAGTAAAATAAAGTTCTGATACATTGAGTTGTGCGTTAATTTTTATCATTCATATTGACAGTTTCCGTCGGCGGGACGACTGGGCTATTCGTCGGCGCCAGCCTTCTCAGTTTCGTGGAGCTATTATTCTACTTCACAATACGTTTCATGATTAACATCTGGTTAAAAAGAAAAGCACGAAGAACCAACGTTATCACTTTAAGTCGGGATGACATCCAAATAGAAAACGTCATGGGCATTAAAGAAACCCACCTCAACGAGGACAACGAACAAAATGAGGGCCCATACGCAAACAGCGGAGTTATCTATTCCCAAGTCGAGTATGATCAATTGTATTCTCACTTGAATACATAACAAAGAGAAAGCGTTTATGAAGCGAGCTTTACATTCCTGTCGTTAACTTTATTGCGTCTCATCTGAGTTAAAAATAGGATTTCATTGTTGCCTTACATTCTCGCGATACCTGAGCAAATGTGCACGTTAACTTTGGCATATCAAAATTGTTGAAACGAAATTTAAATTGCTTCAAACATTTATAGCTCTATTCGTGTCTATCTTGATATCTCAGTCGTTTCAATGCACAGTCTCACTGAAACTTCATAATATAGAGATTTGTTTGGATTCTTTACTAAGTATATGGATACAAACTATTTTGTATACAATAAATTTGGTTTTACCTAACTATCTTGTAAGTTTTAAGTACGTCAGGAGCCGTAGCCAAGATGCGAACGCTACTAACGTTTTTCTTTTCTACATATAACTCAAAATGTATGGGACGACAGTTGACCACGTGGTTTATCGCAACGCACGTGAATGTCATCGATCTTATAATCTTGGTATTGTCTAAACACTACAATTCCTATTCGCACTCCAAGATACGCACTATCACTTTACATAACTATGCGCCATTTAGGCATTTACCCAATTTACGAACCAGGACAGCCCTATACGTGATTCACACCAGGATTTCTAGCGGTTCTCTTTCACTCTAATCCTAAAGTAAGAGGGACAGATAGCGTCATCTTGAGTCTAGTATTAAATTAACGGCTGCGTCTCACAAAGTGCAGTCACACGCATTGTCCCTTGGTCTCCGGAAATGGCCCCGTTTCTCCCGGATACCATCAGTTACCGCTGATGCAAGAACCGAGTCATATTAATTGCCCTTGTAGACTAACTGCGTTAATCAGCTGGATGGGGTAAATGAACTTTATTGCCTTTTACGCCAATATTTTGTGAAAATTGGACTACGTTCTTTGTATGGTTTGGGAGCCACTGACAGTAATTGTTTCCAAGACTTCAATAATTTAGTTGAACCACTATAGTAGGATACTATATCATTAAAGTGTAAAAAAAGTCTTAAGTTTCCGGTACTTACCTGAAGCTGCACTTATATGCGGAATTTTTGAACAATAGTTACCCGTCACCATAGCTGTCTTATTTTAATGAGACATCGTTACTGTTGACGGGCAATTTCTACTCAAAATTGCCAATGTAAGAACGACTTAAAACTTGATAGGTGTTTTTGTGTGTTACAACTAGGTAGGTGCACATAATTGATCCTTTCGGGGCAGTGGTCCAACTGCTTTGTCCAACTGATAAATAATTTTCATTTGAATATCAAATTAACAGGCTCGACGGAGCTCCGCTGTCGCGGAGCTCCTACTTCTGGGTGGTTTGGCCCTCCGGGCCAGCTGAAGAACTAACATAACCTAAACCTACCTCATATTTATGATACTAATTTTGGTCAGTTGGACAAAGCAGTTGGACCACTGCCCCGTCACTCAATTGATGAGTATAGCGTGAATTGAAGTACGAACGTTTAATTTACGTTTATTTTAACGGACAATGAATTGTTCGGTAACTCCACACCAGGCACAACCGTCTCGTTGTAGCTTGGTTAATAGCCTTTTACACAAAACCTACTTGTAGTATAGAGCATAATTAGACTTAACTTTATTCATAAAAGTTTAAATAAAACGAACTTAAGATTTCTTCAATTTGTTTAATTTTAGATTTAAGAAACACTAATAATCCCTACTTTTTGTTTTTTTTATAATTATCTACATATAAGAATAATACATAAGTACTTACCTAGTGTATAAGTACCCATGTAATTAAAGCTAAATTTACGTACAATCATACCAATGATTTCTAGGCCACCGAGGACTAGTCAACGTGACGTAAATCAAATAATAGGAAATCTCTGAAGTTCGACAAAGTCAATTTAACACAGTTTATAGTAGCTTTGGAATCAAATTTGGTTGACTGTACGTGCTACGTTTTTATCGAAATAACTAAGAATCTACTCATAACCTAACATTAGAAACAAAGTTAAAATCTTCAGTCGATTAAATGCATAAGTCCGCTATTTTGTGCAGAGTTAGAAACCACATAACGAAAAACTCTTTGTTCTGTGATAGAACTAGGTAGGTATAGAGTTTTGCTACTGTTTACATTAAACTCTTTAGTGCTACTATAACCTACAGCTGAGACCTTACGACCGGGACCCAATGCTGCATCCAACTCATCTATTGACTAGAAAAAATAAAAATAAAATGCTGCGGAGTACTACCACCCTCTCATTAAACATATCGACATCCGTATTAATGATTTAGTCATACAGAACGTGGTAATGGTGAGACGCATTTCGTAAGAAACTGAGGGTGCGTAAATAGATATATATATAAAGGACATACACCAGGTTTCAGCTGAAAACCAGCGCTGTGGTGCCGGCTGCAGCACATGCCGTGCTGAATCCTATTTGACTTCACAATACAGTGCAACGTTTAGAATCCTACTGTAGATAATCTCATCTTGTTTTTATTTGTACTCCGTCTGTTGTTGCAGTGGGTCATCGTCAAATATTTACTTTAGTTTAGAGTTTAATATCCCTTCTTATTTTCCGGCCGGTTTCCAAATTCCAGCTCGCATTTGTTTCACAGCTTAACATTATCCCCCTTACTTATAAATGTGGAATAAGCTTGGAATAGTTTATGCCATGCTTTGTCCTTATCTGTAATTGTGACATTTGCATCTGACAGAAAGTGACAAAGCATGGCATAAACTATTCCAAGCTTATTCCACGTTTATAGGTAAGCAGGTAAGATTTTAGAGTAACTAGAATCGTATGGTCACAGCCTAGGATCCTAACCTACAAACTTCAGTGTTCTGTGCTCCATAACCTCCAGGCCGTCGAAGTTCCGTTACCGAATCCCCGTTACCCAAGGAATCAAGTGCGCCGCATTAGCCACCACCGAGTGCAAGGTCCGTGCAGCTGGAACCGGCGGTACCGCATGCAGTGCCATTGGGGAATCTTCTGCATTTGACGGATGGCCTCCATCTACGACAAAAACATCGTATTGAGTAAGTATTTACGCTACGGGCCACTGCGGCAGCCACAAATCGCTGAGCTGCAAACTCGTGACGTGTGGTGTGGTGGCGACTGCATACATATATTAACATTTTATAGTTATCTGTATCACGAACCATCATAGACATAAGTTGAGTGTTGAGCCATCGTAAAACCCTGTCATAATGACATCCTCAAGCTACGAGAAAGACTTTGTCAAAATGAATCATTAGCTTTCGTTGGCAGGTTGTTATTTTAAGTGCCTCAAATCCGTCATAGTTATCATTGACCATTAATATTATTCCTCTAGCTAAGTATGTTTAGCGTTGCCTAGTACCCTAAGTACACACCTAGAGCTTAGTTTGGGACTAGGTGAATTTGTGTGAGACTGTCCCCGCCATTTATTTGTTATTAATAATGTTCGGGTATATTTGGGCCCGTCACGAATGCAGGAGGGAACTATGTATATTGTACAAATGTCCTAAGTATAACTTAAAAAAATAACAACAAGTGTATACAATATTCTGCTACTCATATGTTGAACTATTGTTTGTCAGTTTAGTTGTTAGCAGCAAACAATGGCCAAACTTCTCCGCGACGCTCTTACTGTGAGAGCTCTCTAGTGAAGGACCCTTTGTTAGTTAACACGTCTCTGTTGCTCTTCTACATCAAAAAAAAGAAAGGAAAAGTGAATTTTTTTATAAATATAGTATTTAGAAGCCAAAGTACACACAGTGTACGTAACATTGATGAATTTATTTTGTACCACTAGCTGCAGCCTGCGACTCCGTCCGTCCATCCTCGGGGCATAAACTATCTCCATACCAAGTTTCATAGAAGTTGGTTCAGCGGTTTAGTCTTGAAAGCGCAACAGACAGAAGTTACTTTCGCATGATTCATAATATTAAGTAGGTATGGATTAGTATCGATGGATGGATGAAGCACAAATAAAAGACATGTCTAATCTTAAAATACATAATACCTACCTAGCACTTTACTATGGTTCCCTATGCCTATTATAGTTATAATAACAGTTTCCTTCTACTGCTCAGCGGGCATGTCACCGTTTTACAACACTACTAAGGCCGCATTTTACCAAACTGGAATAAGAGTTGTTTATTCAGAGGTTAGGCTTTACAAATTCGGCGTTTAATCTAGGTATAAGACCTTATTCCAGTTTGGTCGAATACAACCTAAGCTTGAAAAGTTAATATTAAAAGTCAAATAACAGTTAAATTATATGACTTGTAATGAAATTATCATTAGTTAATAAAGAATGTCTATATCAATAGGTCTTTTATCTAAGGACTAAGGTAGGTACTTTTAATACTAGCTTCATGTGGGTACAAAACTGGCTTTTTAGTATCGAGTTAAACCTTAAAGTTAAACATTAAGTTTCATTTAAATTGCGAAAAATATAATTTAAAATTATTATAAATATACATATACATTTATTTACTTGAGCATTTTGGTACTGGATATTGCATGCAGTCGATTTTATAAAATGTACCCGCAGTTTTTAGGTATTTATTTATAAATCAAAAATTCATCAATTAATTGTTAACTTACGATCTACTCTCACGATTAAACTACTAACTACTAAAGGTGATAAATAAATGTTGGTACGTGGTTATTAGGTTTTAGCAAAGCGATATAATTTCTCTTTATAGATAAGTCAAAGATGCTAAACACAAACACTAAGGGCCTGTTGTTTGATCAGTAGTTAACTAAACTAATTGTTAAATTCAGAAAAAGGAATCGAAAGTTTGACACATTTCCTTGAGATTTAACGATTACTTACGATTTTCAACAACTAGTTAGTTTAAAAAACTACTGATCAAACAACAGGCCCTAACCGTCCTAATCAGACAATTTTAGGTAAGTACAATTATTCCTTTTTCAAACTTGTGTACCTATGAAAAATTTACACTTACATAGGATCAACTTAATCGTCACCTACTGTCTCTTGAATGCGGCGGTTAAGACAGTAGTTTAAAACCTTTAATACTCACGTAGTCAATGTTGCCGGGCCTGAAAGGGTACGCTTCAGCCACGAACAGCTGGCTCACGAGCACCAAAAAGCACAAGACCTGGACCCTCATGTCGCGTCCACTGAGCTCTGAATCCCGACAAGCTGTGTGCGGGAGCCGGCATCCCCGCGTTTATAAGGGAGCCCACCCACGCGGTGTCACGGGAACGCAACAGGCATTGTCACTGCGCGGTACTCCGCTGATTAGAAATTTAATGTACGGTGCACTTAAGGGAAATTGACAAAGAAAAGTTGTAATTAAGTAACATTTCTTTGTACCCCTTCGTGGATGGTTTGAGCTTGGTCGATGAGTGTGTGATGCATGTCGTCATAATCATAACATTAAATATTGACATTAAAACTTAACCAACAATTTACTACCATGCGTAGCTTTACGAACAAAGTTTTGCTAGGGGTCAAACGTCTCAGCTTAAAATCAATTACCAAATGTAATTATTAAAACGGTTTGGGATTAGGTATTGGAAGATTTCTGAATACACTGATCGATTTACGAGTAGTACGTCTATTTTAGTGCCACATAGATACTTAGTTTATCAAGTAATAATCAGGGAGTCGTAATTCGGAAAAGGTACCTAGTGATTATTAACCTAAACTAGACGCATGTTCAAGTGAGCGTGAATACGTTATTGAATGAAGATGCATCAAGTTTACGTTCCAAATATTTAATTATTTTTTTAATTACCAAAATATTCTTACCGCGATGAAGGGGTACGATTCCATTGCCTCTATTTTACTACCATACTACTACCTTTCACCGGTTAAATTTAGTAAATAAAAGCTCTTATAAGAGGTATCGTAACGTTGACAGAACGATATATGTCATAACATGCAATAAGAGGCTCAGAAGAATTTTACACAATACAAAAGACGACTAATACGGACGGCCTATTATGTACCTCTATGTAGCCATGGTCGACATTATTGAATAAACCAAACCATCCAATAATATTATAAATGTAAATGAACACAAAATATAGACCGTCTCGATAGTTTGGTATAATCCAGCTATTCCAGCTAAAGTTAAACATCTTCCTAGTAACGTTATTGATAAAACGCACCTGTTTCATGATTTTGATGTATGACGTTAAGGATCAACAGGCAGTACCAGGAACGGAAGAATTGATACAATAGTTATTTGTGCAACAAGAGAGCAAAGTTGGTTGGTTTGCTGTGAGTGTTGATTCAGAATGCCGGGGGAAGAGAAGGATACAAAGACACGAGATGCAAATAACTTTCCAGTACAAGTTTCCACCTCGACTGTGAGAACATAGAAAAAACACATGTATATTTAGCCGCCCAGCCACCCTCCCTTTTGTACTGACCCAGCACTGTACCCGGCATTTTTTTATTTTATTCAAATCGAACTTTGCTCTCTGTCTTTAAACAGCAAAACCTGCCTGTTTTAAGTTCTGGACCATTACGATGCCCATGAGTTACAGATTACAAATCGAAGGCTCTGTCCCTCACAGTATTGTTATAGAGTGCGAGGGACAGAGCATTCGACTCGCTAGCAAGTACGGTAATTGTAACTCATGGTGTACTGAGGTGAAACACATTTCTGTCTTAAAATCCTCTTGCGTAGAATGGTTAGTCGTTTAGATAACTAGTATATTTAAAAACTATATTAATCGTCGCTTTGATGTTAAAATTACAACGATAATGGTTTAAATAACCTTTTTCTGTTATAAATATAATATTATGCAACGACAATTCTGTTCAAAGCGCTTCACATCTTACCAATAAACAACGCATATTTATAATTATGTGTTCAATATACAATATTTTCTTTCTAACAAGATGGGAACAAAAGTTCTTGTGAAGATAAGCGCCTTTTGTAGTCGCCACGGACTAGCACAACAGGTGCACCTACAAATGTCAAACGATGATATCTTTCACAGCCATCTCATTTAAAAAGATAACGCTTTCGTTGTACTGGGTGGTGAACACAGCTTAGAGATAAATAGAATCGTGTTTTGTATGGTTCCGTACTTCAATAGGAAAAAATGTAACCCTTATAGGATCACGTTGTTGCCCGTCCGTCCGTCTGTCTGTCAAGACCGTTTATATCAGGTAAATTAAAATATAATCAGGTCTACACTCCCTTGAAGCTGTAAAAGCATCAAACTTCTAAGTTAACGTAAAAAAAAATACGGCTGTTTATGCTTCATAAACAAATTTTGAATTGAGTGAAACGTGTGAACGTGTCATGTGGGGTATCGTATGAAAGAGCTTCATTGGCACAAGTTTAAACAGATTTTTAATTATTTTTATGATACGGAACCCTCGGAGGAGTCCGACTCGCACTTGCCTGTTCTTTTACTTAAGTAGATACTTACAGTTGAAATCATAATTAAAGCCACATAATTTCTTATTATCTACAGCTCTCTAAAACTTAAATCAGAGAACATAATAATAGGCATCCGTCATAGCAGAATAAACGTTTATGTCTTATTATAATATGTATAGACAATATCAAGGTATCATAATCATAAAAAGGTCATTAACAACATTGACGACACGAAGCTTTGTAAAGAAACATTAAGAGTTTAAAGGCCTGAAAGTTATTAAAAGGGCAACATAGGTACCTACTATGTTTATTGCCGAAAAATTGTAATGAAACAATTAACGAAGCGGGAATGAATAATAGCTAAATCATAAAGTAGATCATTAAATGCTAGCAACCTCGTGGTAAAAATAAGTTTCTGTCAAAATTTTCATTTATTGACAAGCTTTTATTGCCGACTGTACTTTTTTTGCACATTCGTAATCTACTTGTCAAGACAATTCTAACAAGCCCTAACACGACGAGTTTATCATGTGTGAATTAGTAGTTCCTATGGACACTATGAGTCTCCATCATCAGACAAGCTCGATGGTACTATATTATTGTATTGTCAACAGAACTAAAGGCGTATGCAAATTTTCAGCTTCATCGGAAACCGGGAAATGGGTTAAATTTAACTTGCAAGATTTAACCCATACATACATACATCGCAAGTTAAATAAAAGCTTTCAACATATTGATTTTAATTGAGAACAGTTGGTGCTCTAAGTCCGAAAGAACATTCTACTTAACAACGTCCCATTAAATATAAATGGAAGGCCCACAGGGCCAGACTGTCCTAGGGTGGTAAACGCATACCAGAAGACAAAGAGTTCTCCCCTCGAAGAACAAGGTAGAACGAAGTTCCGGGATTCACTGGATTCGGGCAGGCAGGTAGAAGTCCTACGTTTCTAGATTCGATAAGTCTTTACGGTGAAGTTAACAACAACTAAATCATGTAATAAAACAACGAAATCGACACCGTTCCTGTTAACAATCCTACTAGAGATTTCCATATTACCTCATCTACCTACTATATCCAATTGAGTTTTGTCTGAAACCTAATATTAGTCATATGTCCCTCTGGAGTAATTCTTCCGCGAACTGCAAGGAACGGCATTGAGTCAGAAGATAATTAGATTAGAGTATTACCGTATGCGTATGAGCAAGACTGCCTACGTTTAATCAAGCAGGTACTTTCCAGAGAGGTGTAAATTAATAATAAAAAAATAAGGCTGGGTTTCCACGATTAAATTTTCGCAACGGTTAGTGAATTATACCTTAGGCAAGACCGCTATATTTTAATTTCGTTGTCAAAACAAATGAAGCATCAACATAGAATACTCAATTATGATATGAACGTTCTCATTAACCCCAAACGAAAGTAGAGGAAAACGTTTTCTATACGTTAGAAGTCGCGAGCGTTCTCTATTAACGAATCACAGACTAAAAGGACTTGGATGAGTTAACGCAGATAAACTAAGTAGGTACCAAAGAAGTTTCGAAATTTTGGAGCCTAGTGGTTTACGAAACTGAAGCCCCATTTAATATCCACCTAGCTGAACATAGAGCAGGTGAATACTGGTACACTAACCGGTTATAAAGAGATCAATAAGCTTTAGAGAATTACTTACACCAAGGACACGGGGTTATAGAATACCATTTAGTGTGAAGCCATAGTAAGTACTATACATTATTGGGGTGCCCACACTTTAGAACTATCTGACGATTGCAGAAGTATAAATAACCACTTTACTTATAATATATTTGTTATCGAATGATGGGCTAGGACTATTAATACCGTGGTTGACAAGCCAAAGATAAAGTGAAGCGCGTATAAAATCGATAAGTTGTACATATCCCCCTAATCCCCCTATGTAATGTTTTCACCCGTAAGATCGGGTGCGGTGGCTAAGTAGTCTAACATTATTTTTTTTCTCTTAGAAATAATTGATGTGGATTTAATCAACTTACAATATCCTAAATATACTATCAAATATACAAGACCTATTTATTTGGTAGTTGGTTAGGTACTTACAATTAGTTGTTTCTAAAAAAACAATAAAAAATAAATACATAAAGAAGTTTTTTTTTCATGAAAGTCGACTTCGTATACAATAAGGCAATTTTTTTTCAATTTTGTTTGCACGGCCTAATGTGAACCATGTGAATGTTGTAATTATAAACTAAGTAGTTAATCTAGGATCGATTGCCACCTCACCAATTGTAAACGCAGTGCGTTTAACGCACCAATTTTGTTTCAGAATTAAATAGGAAGTACCTAACCTACTACATTATGCGTCCTTCCGTAAGAGCGGTCACCCCGGCTGGTATCGATCGAAAACAGAACCAAAGAGACGGCAACATCGCTCGGCACGGCTCTAGTTTGTCGCAGAAACGTGGATAAGCGACCTTATTTACAGACTATCGACACTTATGAGAGAGTTTTACCAAAAAAGTCATTAATGCCGCGGATTTAATAGTGTTCTAGTGGAACAAGTGACCTAAATTAACGCCATGTTTGGTAACAAGCGGGATAGATGAACATTTGGGATCATTATTATGGTGAGTAGGTACCTAGCTTCGTTTAAAATTTGTTTTTGTTTCAATATTATTGGTCGTGTGTAGAAACAAGAGGTAATTAAACGCCCAGGTTAGAAAAAAATCGGGGATGAAAGCGTTAATGATGAGACTTTATTATGAAGTGAATTTCAACAGTTAAACCTTATTGAAATGACATTATGAAGCGTTTAACTAAAGCGTTTACGGTCTGCTGTTGATGATAAAATTAAGTGTAACGTCGTCATTTCGTATTTACATCACAACACAACACAAAACAAACTACTTACATACCGTTTATTACGAGAGCTTTTAAAACATTAAGTTGCAAATTAATGCAGTAAGATTATTTAAGAGGGCACCGAGATAACGAAGCGGAGTGCCTCCAACCAAATTAGAAATCAAAGGTCGCTGAAAATAGATTCATTTTACAATGTGTTATTTTAAGGATAGTTTAAAAACTACGTTAAGTTCTAATTAATCCGCCTAGGTACTTACATTGTTCAATTGTTTTAATTATTTATCGGCTAATAAGTCTAATAAATCTAATAATCTATTAAGTCGGTTTAGTCGGTATTGCATTGTGTAAGGAATGCGACAGCCTATCAAAACCAAGTAAGTAGTTAGTATAATAACCGGATACGTTTGCGTACTCTTACGTCCTCACAACTGTGTCATTTCGTCAAATTATAGTAATTCACACTCTATAAAAAAGATGCAGAAGCCTAATGGTTAATATGGTGGGTAATAGAAACTTGCTTAAATTATATTGTGGTCCTGATCCTATCATCTATAATTATAAGTAATTATAGTCAGACCTGTGTCCAGTGTTTAGGCGTGTAGGTTCTTATAGGCTATTATTTTACACTTAAATAATACAGTGGGCTTACCGGCTGACAACGAATGAATTAACTACTAATGGCCGAACCCTATATTCACACCGCAGACAGAAATTTTAACCCGAACTAAGCCTTATCTATCCGCGGTTTGAATCTAGAGTTCAACCGAAATATAGAACGTGAAATTTGATATGTAAATGATATACAGGGTTACTGGTTAAGTCGACCTAGATCCTTTAAGGCGTTATAGTTTCCATAATTTCTGACTACTTTTACTTGAAACACCCTGTTCCAAACTTAACCGTTTTCAAGATATTTAACTTTTAAGATAACTATTCTTAAATACCATTTTTTCCATATTGCATCATTTGTTTTAGAATCCTTGCATTTCATTTGTTTTTTTTACAACAATTATGTAGTAGATAAGTGTCTTCAACATTCTGGGTACCTAAATTACCGTTAAGTGTGCTAACCGAGTCGTATTAGATGAATGATTGCGAAAGAAGGAAATAAATTTCCACGAAATATTTTTTTCTAATAGGAATATTTCAAAAAAACTCTATGGCAGTAATACTGCAGATAATCTACAAAACATCTACATTTCTTCAGCTATCTAACGAAGTATGGCAATCTTGGCTATTATTAAAAATAAATAGAAATATCTTAGTTGAAAGTCTGCCAGGTAGTAGTAAAATTTTACTGTAGTACATCAATGTATGACTTTGGTCCTAGAAAACTAAATAAAATAATTCAAATACGTACAAAATTACATGTATTAAACATTTGCGGTTACAATTCATGTTCCACATGTCCGCCTCTGTTTCGCACACATATCCTCAGCCTTTTTCTCAATCCACTTTTTACTACGCCCGTAGTTAAACGCCGTCTTATTTCATCTGCTGCGTCGAGTATTTTTTGTCTCAACTCATTTATTTTTAATAATAGCCAAGATTGCCATACTTCGTTAGATAGCTGAAGAAATGTAGATGTTTTTTAGATTATCTGCAGTATTACTGCCATAGAGTTTTTTTGAAATATTCCTATTAGAAAAAAATATTTCGTGGAAATTTATTTCGTTCTTTCGCAATCATTCATCTAATACGACTCGGTTAGCACACTTAACGGTAATTTAGGTACCCAGAATGTTGAAGACACTTATCTACTACATCATTGTTGTAAAAAAAACAAATGAAATGCAAGGATTCTAAAATAAATGATGCAATATGGAAAAAAATGGTATTTAAGAATAGTTATCTTAAAAGTTAAATATCTTGAAAACGGTTAAGTTTGGAATAGGGTGTTTCAAGTAAAAGTGGTCAGAAATAATGGAAACTATAACCCCTTAAAGGATCTAGGTCGACTTAACCAGTAACCCTGTATCCAAATACAGGGTTACTGGTTAAGTCGACCTAGATCCTTTAACGCCCACTTGCGCGGACCAGAGTTAGCCCTTAACCCAGAGTTAAGCGTCTACTTTTGTACGTGGTTTGCCACCTAACCTCGGGTTAAGACGCTAACTCTGGTCCACGCAAGTGGGCCTAAGGGGTTATAGTTTCCATTATTTCTGACCACTTAGGTACTCCTGTGTCGATGAAAACGTGCACAAACAAGTATTATTTTGGAAATCAACATCTTTAGGGAAAAAAACTGGCGGTACGCTATCCCTTGCAAATTCTACGCGTCCAAAATCGCGATCTTCATTAGTTACCTACCTACCTATATCAGAAATATGTTTTTGTAAAGTAATTCAGCAGTAAAATGTCGACCGAGTCCGAGAGCAGTATGAGGGGCACGCTGGGCGCGCTCGGCGGCGGCGAGGCGTGCGGGGCACGATGGACGCTGGCGGCGCTGCTCCTGGCACCACTGGCCGCTGCCAACTCCAGCTACTGTGCCGCACCCGCCGTGCTGTTGCTGGCTGCCTTCATTACTGTCGCCAGTAAGTTACTTCACCAGGCTACACTCTGTAAATAGCAGAACTGCACATGATATTAAGAATTACCTCTGCGCAGAATGCCAGCTTTTTAAGGCATTAGAAGAAAAATGGAAATGGATCCATTGAAGAAGTACCTCGTGCTCGTTGTTTTGATACTGCCGCCTTTAAAACCCATTCGCCACTCGGTGGGGACACTTCCCACCGAGATACTCTTCTAACCTTCTTCCACAGTGTTGCTTTCTTTATAATTGTTTATATTTTTTACGCATATATCGAAAATGTTATTTTACAGCGATTACATGCCGAGATCTGAAAAAGCTGGCTGAAGTCCTTCCCCCTTCAAAAACAAGCAGAGGTCGACGGGAGCGCAACTTGCGGTCTTT
Source organism: Acleris laterana (assembly GCA_963966035.1). NCBI lineage: Eukaryota > Metazoa > Arthropoda > Insecta > Lepidoptera > Tortricidae > Acleris > Acleris laterana. The sequence continues at coordinate 9,880,916 of OZ014443.1, read as the reverse complement.
CGCCGACTTCATGGCAGTTTGGATGTCCTTTCTCTCTCACCTGGTAGCAGTTGCAATTTGTGCGAGGATCCTCAGCGCTACAGCAGACCACGTGACAAGTGGTCGCACCAGGCGGTGGCTCTTTGGTTATGAGACGAGGGCTTTGGGAGAGCCTTGGCCTGACGTGCTGGGAGTGACTGTTGTGATGGTCGTATGTGCCATGTTCATGTGTGGATTGGAGGTGAGTATGTTTTAGTGTAGGCTTGAATTGTTTTTTTTAATATTTCATAGAGCTTTACGACAGTAATATTTACCCCAGCTCGCATATTACACTGACATGTAAAAATAAAAGTCACTTTGTTAAGAACTTCAGTACAACGTGACCCCGTACTTTTCGCCGATAAGAACCTAGCTACACCCAACCAACTTGATGGTTCAAAGAGTTCAACTCTGATGGTTCACCTATAATGTCAATCACATCTTACAAATGCTATCGGTCTAATCGTACCGATGATAGGTAATATATTTTGATGTCTTCCTTCTTTTTCAGGAGAGCATGATGTTTACATTCATACTACTAATTCTACTTTACATATTTAGTCAATTCTTCGCCATCTTTGGTCTAATGAATTTGGATATTGCAAATATTAATATGCCTATTCCAATTACAATTTACGAGGTAAGCTAACCTTTGACTTAAACTCAATTTAACGAGGGTCACCGGCTGAGACTGATACCCTAATAATTACCTTGTTTATTACAGCTTTTCGCAGCTGGTTCGCCGATTTCATACGCATTCTGTGTGAACACGCAGAAAAACTACGAGGGAAGTTTAAAGAAAACCCTTTTTCTGATGGTTGCTCTGCCAACACTTATTCTCTCTGGTCTATGTTTTCTGTACACAAATATGTTAAAAACGTGAGTGGCGTGACTATTACTTTTGAAACGGCATGAACATCTTGTAACTGTAATATCAAAGGCTTGCGTTGATATAGCAGAGCCAGAGACTAGTTACTACATAAATATGAGATAAACATTATTTTGTTACAGAAGTAAAATAGATGCCGCATTGCCAGTGACCACCCTGCTAGAGGCCAGAGCAGCCGGCTGGGTGTGCCCTGTTCTGGCTGCGGTGACCGTAGCTGGCATCAGCCTGGCTCTGACAGAATTGTGCCCAATACTCTTCTCAGTTCTGGTATCATTAGCTTCCCCGGAATGGAAGGTCCTCACCAGGTCAATTACTTACGAGAGTACGACCACTGGAAGCCCAGTTTTAGCTGTCTTCACTGCTGGTACGTTACCCGTAAAGTGTTAAATGAAATAATTCTTGCAAACATCCTTTCAAAATAACCGAGTTTATGTAAATATTTCAGGTAGCCTAGCAGCGATCCTGGCTTTCGCCTGTCCCTTATCTCATATGATAACGCTAATGAATGCGAGTCATCTCATAGGTATTTCAGTACAAACATTTCAGTTTATGATAATGCGATGTGTGCCAACAGCCGAGCAGAAAGAAGCTGGAGGTACCTATGACCGAGATTATAATTCTACAATAACTCACAAGTTTTCCATTAAATTTAATTTAAGCTGTGTAACTTTACCTCTGTATTCCAGATGTAGAATACAAACGTTTAGGAATGGAAGGGGCATCGAAATCAGGCAAGATTTCTACCAAAAAAAACAAACGAGGACTATGGTTTATACCTTCCGCTATTCGTCATACAAAAACTTTAGAAAGCATCAAATCTAAAGTTACAGCGAAAGGTACGAGTCACAACAGTAATGATTGTCCTTTTATGTTTGGAACCAATCGTCAGCCTAAGCGACATTTCAACATTTATTTTCCAGAAACGGAAGAACGCGAGTGCCTTCTACTAGACGAGTATGCCAGCGGTGCGGGAGAAGATGGGGAACCAATGACAAGCTGTAGCAGCGACCAGAGATTAGCTCCAACTGCAGTTGACGAAGTAACATCGGACGTTGATGTCAGCGAAGCAGAGCTATCGTCGGGCGATGACTCTACAGACATTGATGCGGTAGTTAAGGAGTACAGAGATACGATACAGGTAAACACAAAATCAGAATCATCTGTGCATGCTGAAACAATTCTTATTTGAAACTTATATCCATACGTTCCAACATAATTTACAGGTAGTAACTTCTCTTCCTGAAGCAAGCGCACCCATTCCCCCTTGCGTGCGAGGCGCGAGATTGTCCGCAGTGGGTGCCGTCATCCAAGTGATAGCTGTAGCTATAATTGCCGTGGCCTTCTGTAATGAACACATTCGACTGCCGTTGTTTTGTGCTGGAATACCAGGTAAAACTAACGAAAGTCTAGGTCTCATCTCTTGTAATTGGTAACAACTTTTGGGCGATACTTGGGCAGTATAATGTTACGATACTTACGATGATAAAATATTAAACTTATAGTTTGGATATGCGGGACCTTGATATGCTGTTGGCAGCCTGCTCACAGCCTGGGAATACGGAAGGGTCAATGCGTACAAGGACCCGTTGCTCTGATGGCAGCTCTACTGTTCCTCACACCGCTCTTGGTTGATTCCTGGCCTGCAATCATCCTGTTCGCTGGAGCTGGTAAGCACCTTACATCATTGATGAGTATCTTGTGATAAATGGTTAGGATAACTTGCGTCAGACAGCTTCTGAAACGTTGCTTTACAGATATTCCAAATCTGTAGCCGCATTAAAAAAGATAGAAGACATTTATTCAGTAAGTAGGCCGCACGGGCACTTTTACAAGTCAAAAAACATTAAAAACTGAACCTCATAAACAACATTAACGCCGCACATAAATTGATCTTGAACATATTGATCAGCTGTTTATTTTCTAAGTTGATGTATTTTTAGGTGTGGTTATCTATGCCCGCTGCGAACGGTGGTGTGGCGACTTGGCCGTGCAACAAGCTCGCACTGCGATGGAGCGGGGCAAGATGCGGGCCCTCTCCGCCGAGGTTCCGCTAGCCACCGCCCATCTCACTCACATCGACACCGTCTTTATAACCAGGCAAGTCCGGAATCACTAAACGTTAACGTAAACAATTACTGTATAACATATCACACGACACAGAAGTGACAGGCACACAATGCAACGCAACAAACTTACCTAAAACATTTGGACAGAAAACATTTTAAAACAACTATAAGGATAAAACAGATAGGTACTCGTATAAGATAACAAAAAGCAAATTTAGAGTAGTTGTAGGACTCAGGTCGCATGTGCGTGCATACGGATCGTGCTGAGCCAAAGCCACAGAGTTAATTTTCGACTGACCCCCGGCCCGGTACGTGTTTATAGATACGTAGGCATCTGAACGCCAATCTAAATTACTGTAGACCAGGGTAAAACTGGCAACTAAATCCATCATGGACGTGGTGTGATGGGAAAGCAGACAAATGACGATCATGAAGACTGAGTTTAGGATGGTTTGGTCAACTCTATTGTAACTGCACTCTAGATACTTCGAGCGAACTAAATGACGTGCTTCACTGAAGCTATTGTAACCGAACAAAGCGTATTCACAAATATAAACGGTAAGCTGTCAGTAACCCAAAAACAATTGTTTTAGATGACAAGAGGATGACTCGGATTCGAGTCTTGATAACCTGATCGACGCGGACGACGAGGACCCCGACGAATGAACAGCAGATGCCATCGTCATCATCACCTCTTAATCATCATTGACAATCATCGCATGCAGTGATAGCCTTGATCTCCATCAGACTGCTGAATTGGCTAGCTTATCTTTACATAGTATAAAAAAGTTGCTTGCCACCATATGTCCCTCTGTATGTATCTACGCTTAAATCTTTCAAACTACGCAACCGATTTTAAAGCGGTTTTCATGAATAAACATAGTGGATTTTTTGGATTATGTACGGGTGTTGCGGAAAACTCACATAAGCTTTTGAATCAAGGGCTATCTTGACGTGCAATATCTAGCTATAAATATCGGTTTACCTCATAGAGTATATTTGTTTACTACAAATATACTCGTAGTACCACGACATTTGAGTCACTCTGGGGCCGAAGTTTTACAGGCCTAAGGGCAAGATGGTATGATATTTTATTATCAAGAAGGCAATGCGCGGGGGCATGCACCGTGCGGCCCACTTAACATACGATCGCTCCTATTAGTGAACCATTTCGGTGAGTGTCTGAGAAAGTAGAGTAAGGCAATACTGCCCAGATGTTCTATCCCGTACAAATGGTGAGAATTTCCGCCAATAACCACTTTGGCTCGATAAAAGTTAGCGCGTTAACGCTACGAGTATTTTAATAAATATTTCATCCTTTCTCCATCTCCGGGTCAAACGCGAACTCTAGACGAAGTGAGTCAGCTTTGCTAGTAAAAAGGTAACAGGTCGCCTCCTAGTCAAAAGTGAAGTCTCTAGTGCCTACATATTGCTAAAAGCACATAGCAAATATAATAAATTTATGAATATATTAGGGAACTAGTTACTCTGATTTTTTTAATGTAAGTAGAGTTATCTTCGTAAACTTCAGATATAATGTATAAAAGATATCACCACTGAATAAAATGACAAACAACCATGTGGTCCCAATTGGCCCATGATGATGATGGGTCATGATTTCATGGTGAACATGGGCCCAGATCTCGCACATCCTAGACCAGACATCCGAGTAAAAAGTTTGACCTTACGAACCTGTTTGACCTCAAACGGAGCATATATAAAACAAAGAAGAGCTCGTTGTCAGTATCAATCAAGTTACTCTTCTGGATGACATTTTAATAACGACTTACATTCGTGTTAAAAGTTATACCTAAATGTTTTTATGATTATTATTATTAACGTTATTATATTGTAGAATCCTTAGAATAAGACAACAATCGCTAGCTTGACGTGATTTCTAAATTAGTAAAATATATGTATAAACGTGTGATATCATGTGATTTCGTAGACGATGAAAAGAAAAAAAGAAAAGTGTCAGGATGTCGGGTAAACTGTGTGGTTATTTGTGAGTCACGATATCCGTCCATTTATCATTGTATTAATCATTAAGACACGCTTTGCCTTACATACCGCTACACAGCAAACAGACTTAAATTCAGGAGCAAAGGAAATTATACCTCGATACTGGAGCCAATTCGATTCTAGTCTAAGGTTAGAGTTAGACGTCTTTTAAATTAGATTAACGGATGTTTAAAATTAGGCAGCTCTGATCCGAATTGGCCCCATTTTTTCACTACGCTTATGTAAAGTTGCCTTACTTAAATAAAAAGAAAACTATCTCGTTACGCAAATTAATATTTACCGTTATACGATAAGAATAAGTAAATAAGGTAGGCCTAAAGAAATACTCAAATAAAACATAGAGCCTCATTCCACACTCGTTTAGGTGATACTAAAGACGTACTATAAGGTGATGCCAACTAGTCATATCCTCGGAAAGTCCAATGAACATCCCCAAGTTCGTGATATTTCACTTTTGAATGTAATCAAAGATAGCTAAGGGAAACCTAATTGTTTTAGGATATGCAAATGGAATACGGACCTCCGGTTCATAAATTAAAATGCCATAATTTAAGAAATGTACTTAACTGTTATTCGCAGTATGTTCATATTTACATCGATAAATTTTTATGCTGGACCTTGCGAGGATATTCAATGAGTACAATGACATGACATCTCACTGTAGCTCGGTGTCATACTCGTAACATAATTCGGTCAATGTACGACGATTTCTATGACAGCCGTATTTAGTAACTTCAAACACTTTACTTACAATCATGACAAGGTTGTCTGTCAAAGCGTTCATCTTAGACTGACCCAATTATAGGCGTATACTTATTTACATTTACATGTAATTCGAGTATAGGTCAAATTCGTCAGACAATAGAATGTACCTCAGCAACATTGGTATTATGATATTTTTTTATTGTATTAAGTATTCGATCAAAACTGAAGTACATTCTACCGCCTTGTCTATTATACGTCGGCAAATTCTCATTGTCCATCTGTCAAATTCATTATGCAATAAAAAAATCTGCTGAACCTAAAACTTCTTTTAATTTTTAGATCATCACTGTTTTATTGACAACACACTTCACTTCTCTAACAAATGCATCCTATATAATTGTTCTGCCTCCTTGTCGTCGAATCGGGGACTAAACTTCACAACAATAACCTCCGTAAAACCCTCGCTCGGTGTTGGGTCCGTGTACTTATTCCTGGAAAAAAAAAGAGAAATGATAGAAATTCAAAGTAGATCCCAGATCCCACTTTCCATCTGGTGGGCTGATTGCTCGTGTGCCTTCTCCTTGCAAGCCGAATTGCCACCTTACGGTGTATTACTATTTAAATAAATTTAGTTCGTTGTTGTAAGTATAATTATTACGGTGTTTTATGTATATGTTAGCGGCGTTGAAAAGGTACTACAATCAAAATCCGAGGGGCTATTGCTTAACGCACTCGCAATCGCAATTGTTTTCATTTTGAAAATCGAAGGCTTGTCTGCGTCGCTATTGCCTAACGCACTCGCAATCTCAATTGGCTTCAAAGCGGAACAATTGTTTTCATTTTGTATGCAGACAAGCCTTCGATTTTCAAAATTTAAACAATTGCGATTGCGAGTGCGTTAAGTAATAGCCTCTCTGCATACAAAATGAAATCAATTAATCCGCTTTGAAGCCAATTAAGTTTGCGATTACGTTAGGCAATAGCGACGCCGGTCTTAATGTACTATGAATAAGCTATGTATGGGTCGAATACGCCATAGTACAAGCCCGGAGCTTACGTTTTAAATGATTTCAAAAAAGGAGGAGGATCTCTCTCTTGTTACTTTACTTAATTAGTAGCTTCTGCCAGCGACTTCGTCCACGTAGAATTCGTACTTTGGTCATCCCACGGGACCGTTGAGTTTACCGGGATAAAAACTGTTACTCAGGGATATATTACTTAGGGATAATATATAATGTAGCATTCGAATGGTGAAAGTGTTTTTGGCATCGGTCCTGTAGTTTTTGAGTTTATTCATTAGAAATCTTTCCTCTTTATAATATATTAGTCTAGATTTATTTATAAATAAAGAAATACTGGAAAAGGGCCGAATCTTAAGTACCCGAAACCGACGTGCGTGCATGACTCGATGTATGAATGTGGAAGAAGCGAAAGAAATTTGTCAAGATCGTAGCAAGTGGAAAGAAGTGGTCTCTGCCTACCCCTCTGGGAAACAGGCGTGATTTAATGTATGTATGTATGTATTTATTTATCTCCACTACAGAAGAATACTCACTTGTAACTATGAAACACAATATCGTTGACTGGCAAATGGTTCATCTTCATAAGCTCCCTGAACTTGTTGTTGTGCTGCGCGTGGGCCTTCGAGGTGGCCATCCGCGCGCAGCGGCACCCCACGTTAATTTCCTTCGCTAGCGACGTCCAACGGCCGCGAGATTCCACGTCAGGGTTGGTGCTGTCTACTATGACGCTTTTGCCTAACTGAAAAATAATAGTACATTGTGTATTAAGGGTGGTAAAGAAAGAATTACAAACGAGAGTCTGTTAGAAGCCCGAAGCCGAAGGCTGAGGGCTTTAATGACTCGAGCTTTGTATTTCCTTTACCACCCGTGTAACATACAATGTTTTTCATCACAATTGCGAGGAAATGAAATAAAATCAGACAAAAGATCATATTTTTAACTTATTAGCGGCAGACTACGTCATTGTCTGTGACTTACCACAGATAATGTCAAACGTGTTCGGAGTCCGATTCTAGTGACATATGAGATCAATAGTTTATTATGCGAGATTGTTAGGAAATAGTATTCAACTGACATTTCATCTCGAATGAAACTTCATATCGAATGGCACAAGAATTGGGGTCCTGACGTATTGTGATAGTTCGAGTCCACGTATAATATTTTTCATCACACTTGCTCGTAAATAGTGTCCTAACATGCTAGAAAAATCGACCGTAAATCCAAAATAATACCCGCGGGCCTTTTTTACCATTACGTAACTAAAGTGCGTAATAGCTTTTATTTTAAATATTATACGTGGACTTAAACTATCACAAATACGTCAGGACCCCAATTCTTGTGCCATTCGATATGAACTTTCATTCGAGATGAAATGTCAGTTGCATACAATTTCCTAAAAATCTCGCATATAAATTATTGATCTCGACTGTCACTAGAATCGGACTCCGAACCCGTTTGACATTATCTGTGGTAAGTCACAGACAATGATGTAGTTTGCCGAGACATATCCTATAATCTGTGGTCTGCCGCTAATAAGTTAAAAATATGATCTTTTGTCTGATTTTATTTCATTTCCTCGCAATTGTGATGAAAAACATTGTATGTTACACGGGTGGTAAAATAAATACAAACCTCGAGTCATTAAAGCCCTCAGCCTTCGGCTTCGGGCTTCTAACAGACTCTCGTTTGTAATTCTTTCTTTACCACCCTTAATACACAATGTACTATTAAAAAAAAGCTATTACGCACTTAAGTAACGTAATGGTAAAAAAAAGGCCCGCGGGTATTATTTTGGATTTACGGTCGATTTTTCTAGCATGTTAGGACACTATTTACGAGCAAGTGTGATGAAATAGTACATTACTTAACAAGGGCTGTAAAAGAAAGAAAGCCCGAAATCGCAGGTATTTGAGACCCGAGCCGTAGGCGAGGGTTGTAAATATGCGATAGAGGGCTTTCTTTTTTACTGCCCGTGATGAGTACACAATTTTACGTCTTCACCTGGCCACAATGCGAGTTTTACCGTGCGCGCAGCGTGCGATAAAACTCACATTATGGCCAGGTGTTACGTAAAATACTTTACTGCACACCTACAACTAGGGAATGCAATTTAACCGGTTATTAACCATTTTTGTATGAAAATAACCGGTTAAAACAGGTTGTAACCGGTTATTTGCATTCCCTACCGTTAAAGCTCCCTATTTAGTTTTATTTTATTCTTATTAAGTTCAGTACTAGGATTTCATTTGATACATGCTCTGTACTTACTTTTAGCACTATCTCTTCTTTCTGAACATTTTTAAAATTTGCAATGCCATGGGCAATGATTTTACAAGACAAATTTTATGTGATTCTTAATTAAACCTATACAAAAATAAATTGTGAAGACCTGCATACCTGCAACAACTTCTTTGCTTCTGCAGCACACTTCTGCCAACTTCCTAGGACATCTCTGCAAACAGCAACATATCTGTGATTTGACTTCTTTTCAATCTCTTTAGCTAGAAATGATTTGCCACTTCCAGGATATCCGACTAACACCAGGATCTGCAACAAATAATATTTTTACGTTTTAACCGTTTGTATTCCCAAAATGACGTCAATTTTAAAAAAAAGAAACGAAACTTAACTTGACTTAAAAAGTACTGTAGCCCTAGATAAGATGCATTCTATGAACGGTATCGTTATCGAAAATCTATAAGATTTACGTTAGCTGCCGGACGGTCGTGACGAGTTCTTATGTCAATTCCATACATATTGAGTGTTTCAAGATTGTTAACGTTAGCATTAATCATCTTGTATAGGGCCTCTATACTTTTTTAACTAACCTCTTTATCTTTACCAACTAGAGAATCATTAAAGGGTTCTGCCTGAAGCTCTTTGGCAATAAACTCTGGTTGGCTCATAGGCACATTTGCAACTGAATGACCAAGAAAGAATTGCTCTGGAGTGTAGAATTTGAGGTTAAGGTTTTCAGCCATTAGCTTGTCTGCCATGGAGTGGTCTTTCTTCTTGCCGGGGGCCCAGTTAGCCATCCTGCCCGCAGCGTCGCCGCAATAGAAGCTCAGATTCATGTCTATGTTCAGATTGTCATTTTTCTAAAAATAAAAAAATACAATTTAATGAGATGAACATATTAAACTCAGGCTTACATAGAAGGGTGAATATTCAGGCATTTAAACCACCGTCATTGTTGTCTCCTATTGAGGAAAATAATGATAACTATCAGTAAGTTTTAATGTCAAAAAAGAACACCTGGGGGTAGTACCCACTCCATTTAAAAGAACAAGAAACAGACAGCTCTAGAATTACAACAATGGGATGACCAAATATGTATGCAGATCTCTTATTTAAAAAACTGTTTGCCTCATTGCTATGGCCACTGGGCTACTGGGTACACTGGGTCACTACATACTAAATATTCGCAATGCGATAAGTACTATTACAATGTGAGCGCGGTCTGCGGAGCGTCTGTACACGCGCCGATGTGCGTGTAATGCTTGATTTAGTAAGATTTAGTAAGTTCATGGATTTGCTACTTGCCACTTGACAACAAATCTATGAACTTCGCGAAGTGTAAATTTGACCTAACGTCATCGCGTGCTTCGAACGCGATTCTTCAAAACTCATAAGTACAAGTACAGTCAAACAAATTAATGAATATCTGGACTACTATGAAACTATGTCAAAATGAGATATTAAATTAAAAAAAAGATTTGAATTACTGCACCACTTTGACGTAGTTCCATAAATACTATAGATAATGATCTTGAAATCATTATCATTGTTATTTGTTTGTTTGTCAATACTTATTTACACAAAATACTAAAATGCAAAGTAAGAACTTTAGCTTAAGCACGAAGGAGGTTGGTATTTAGTAACTTAGTAGTAAAAAAAGTTGCTATGATGATAATAGTAAACATTCTAATAATAAACTTTCATACTCTGAACAATTTACAACCATAATACTTTCAATCTGCAGTAATCATAAATATTATATATTTATTGATAATGTACCAGATATTTGTAAATAACAAATAAACAGTGTTAATGTATATTCACACTTTCGCCGGGCATCACAGTAACAATCCTACTAGCGGCCATCAATCATAATTAATCATCACCTACAGGGGAGGATATCGATACCTTAGTGCACAATCGTACTAAATGTTTTTAATTTGCCAGTCAAGTAACGAACTTATTATTTGTGCACAAACATACTATTTACAATAACTTTTCAAATGTAATTAGTACAACTGTGAACTAAGGTATCGTATATACATAGGTAATGACGTATATCATTATCTATGTATATAATATCGAGTACACGAGTAGATGTTAAAACAGATAAATTATTATACCTGTTCACACAAATAATTCCACATTCCAGTTGTAGGTTTCCTATAAAACCCCTTGCCTGTTGCTATGTAAGCTTGTATTGGGATGCCAAGCTTCGTAACTATGTTTTCAATTTTCTTCTTGAAATCATCTATTTTAACTTTACCATTCCCAATAGGTGCTTGATTACTCAGTATTACCAGCTTAAATTCTTGAGAGATTAGATCTTTTAACTTTTGAGCCACTGGAGCAAAAGCAATCTGCCAATCATTGGTGTCAACCGGGTGTACTTTGCCTGATTTGGTTTTGATTATTGTTCCATCCATGTCAAAGGCAGCAATTTTAGTACTAGACTTGACACCTTTAGCTGTATATATATAAAGCTCTCTATTATCTATTTCCTCCCACGAGCTTTCTAAAGCTTCACTCACACCTGAAGGAGCTGGATACATCTCTGTTTTTTGGTTTTTCCTATTTCTAGGAGAGTCCTCTTCTAGTTTTCTTTTGTTTGAAGCTTTTACCTTTTCTGATCCTTCAGGGGGTGGTTCAAACTCAATCACATGGGAATAAAAGTTAAGCAATATTTCAATTTTAGTTCCATGCCCCAACCTGTATATCCCATCCTTTTTCATAGCAAACCCATCAAAACCAGAAGGATTTGTTCCAAGTTGTTTTACTTCCACCACACATTCATCACAGTCAGGTTTAAAACTCACTGAAACATAATTGTGTTATGTTTAATCTATTAATATAACAAACATTTAAAGATAAAATCAAAACTTTGAAAAGTGCCCCAGATTTGTACCTAATTAATTAATAAATAGGATAATCTACAACACTTACCCTGCTGACGTGAGCAGGACTGGTCTTTTATTTTAGTGAGTTTACTGCGCCCCAATACGGTTTCGACGTTGTGCGGCAAATTGATGGGCGCATGCGAGTCCAGTAAACATCTCAAAAAGCATTGCCGAACCATTTCACTGGATACAGTGCAATAATACAAGTATTATTCACATAAGACAGACTTATTCACAATAGGCAAGCTATGAAGGTAACTCTACCTTCATAGCTTGAAATTATAAATCAAAGTTTCTAGGGTTGTTTTTGTTTTGTAGGCTACAGGGCTACAACAGCAGGCCTGTGCTGTGCAGTAGGCTATTGCTGACATCATGCTATGGCAACTTAGTACATTTGATATGGTTCGCTTTTCATTCTTCTCTGACATAATTAATATGGCGCGTGGATTAAACAATAACAGACTCTTGGTCAACGGTGTAAGCGCTTCAACGACCGCCTTATGATTGACACAGATTATAGGATATGTCTATTAAAGACAGATAGGAATCAAACTTGGAACTGACATAACGTTAGTAGTAGTTGAGTCCCGCACCGCAGCGTAAAGCAGTGGCGCTAGTATGCAAAAAAAAAGAAAAAAAAAAATGGAGGAATGGCGGCAAATGAATTCTGAGAGCAGTTCATTTTCGTATTGAACGAAGTAAACTTCTTCGCACTTTTGGTTGATAAACACGAATAAGTTAACTTCGTTCAATTCGAGAACGAACTTTTAATTTCTGCAGTTTGTGTATTATAGGAACTCATGTTTTTTTCCCGTGTGAATAAGATTGTTTCACTGATTTTAAACGAGTTAAGTATTAATACATTTTCGACAATAAACTGATGCAGTGAAACAAACTATACAAAATAGGAAAGTATACATAATAGGCGCAACTATTGTTTCCAATCCACAAAGACACACACGTCTCAACATCTAATTTAGCTGTTACGAGATTGAATTATGAAATCAAGCAGCTGGGTGTGTCTTTGTGAATTGAAAATATAATACCGTAGAAATTATAAGCCGTATTAAATTAAAAACATTTATTTTGCAATTAAGTCAAATTTTAAGTCACGAGTCTACCAGCGTTTCTTAAGAGTAGGTAAACCATTTTTGCGAAAAAACGCCGTACAAAATCTCTAGTTAAAAATAACTCTTACTAACAAACATTATTTCATTGAAAAGATACAGAAATGAATAGTGTATGCACTGTTCCGCCATACTGTAAGAGACACTGACAGAATCTCTTCTTCGGAGAAAAGCGTAGGACACGCCATTGTCATCGTACGGGGCTTTGGCCGTCCACAAAATAAATATTGTTTTTCAAAATGGTAAAAAACACACACTTTTAAATTTTCCGAATCTGAATTACTTTTCGACACTAAATTGCCAGCGTGTGGCGTCAGCAGGTCACACCAGATACCTTTTAACCCTGCGTTCCCAGGGAACCGGTATAACGTTTGATTATCCACGGTCGAGTTGCAGACGGGAATAATACATTTTATTGCACGGCAAGATTTTGCGAACACAATTTCAAATTGGTGGATGGAGTGAACGTTAAACTTGGTGGAAATGGAAATGGAAACTGGAAAAGATTTAAAAGAGAATATTATTAAGTATTTATTTTAGATAGATCTTTATAACACAAAACCAATTTTTTGGCATACACCGTCAAACGCAAAGTCACTTCGAATCTTTCATTTGAAATTATTGAATGAATGTAAAAATGACCCACAGATAAAGCAAAGTTAACGAGTAAACTATTCACGCTTTGTAACATCATTCAATTACCTGAACTGTATAGGATACCTTATGAACTTCAGGTCATGATTCCCACAAATCAGTAACGTAAAAGAGTGAATGAGGTAGATTCCAACCCGTGATGATTGAGCGCCATCTTCGATACATGACGAGTTTTTTTTCGTATCGCTTTTATGTCAGTGTTGCTGATGGATTAAAAAAATGCACTTTAGGAACCAAACAAAAATGTAACATTAATACAAAAAAGGATATTTATTTACTTTTGTTATTTTGAAATATATGCTTTATAAAAATGCAAAAATATATAATTTATGACAATTTGTATTGAATCAATATGGCAACACAATAAGTAACTGTCTTGACATTTTTTGACATTGTTTAAAATTTTTGTTTCAATTTCAGCGAGAAATTCATTTCCGAATTTTTCATAGAATTTTTCACGTTGCATGATGTGTTATGGTGTGCTTCGTACCTGGCTGCAATAATTGGACCGTAGAAGGTATTTCACATGAATGGGTCACGCACAGATTCCATATGTTCTATTGATTAAATTGGAAAATGTGTCTGTCTCTCAGCCTTTCAGGCTTCACTGAACTGATAAAATCCCTACAAAATAATACCCATTTACTTTTCATTTCCGATTTTTACAAGCATTTATTTAACTTGCAATGTATGTAGGTATGTACGGGTCAAATCTTGCAAATTAAATTTGACCCACTTCCCGTTAACGGAATGGGCTGAAATTTGGACCACATAGGTATGTAAACTCTATGAGAACGCAATATTATCGTAGCTAAGAGGTGATCTGATGATGGAGTTGGAAGGTGGCGACAGAATCTCCGCTATTCTTAACGTAGACCCACCGTATTGGAACTCAATAGTTTGGCCTCGAAAACAGGAGACTTACTTTAATTCCTAATCCCCTAGCTGGGGCAACCACAGAGCGTTGCCATTGGGCTCTAACTCGCACTGCGTGCTTCACCTCTAGCGATATAGACGATAGCGAACAGCGATACACGTGTTCTACAATGACGTATACAATTTAAATTAAATAAGATTTAACATAGTTGAGATACCTTATTTTATTACAGAATATGAAATATTTAATAATTTCAGGGGGAATACCGATTTAAACGAGTGTTCTAACTTCTGCGATATCCTCAGAAATTATCGTCTTAAGCTGCGATCCCACAGACCGTGCTTAAACGGTCACATTATGACATAACCACACAGGCAGGGCAGGCCCGCGAAATTGGTCGTGAAAAACGTTATTATTTATCAATGGCAGCGGCCGCGACAATATATGAAATCGTTTTTTACTTTTTAAAACCATGTTTGGACTAACGGAGCAAAAGACTCGTACGTAGTACAATCAAAGTTCTTGCAAGTTGATTTTACGGTGTCTCCTTGTTTCACCGACACGTCACTTCGCAGATTTTCTTTTCGCGCATATGATTCAATTTCTTATAAGTAAGCATTAAGTAAATATTTAAGTTTTTGAAAAGACGTAGGATATTTCCAAGGGAAAAGCGATAAACAAGTTTCACTTACTCTATCCGAGTGGATAGAGTAACGCGCAAAGTCTTGTGTGTTATTATAAACATGACGTGTCGCTGTCTGTTTGTTTTCACTGTTGAACAGATACTTAAGTAGGTACCTCTTTAGGGATCTGGGGGTCATTATGACATAGCTTTGCAGTTCATTTTATGGGGAGCGTAAAGGACAGAGCTATAGAAACTATATAGCTCCGTCCTGTTCTCTCAGCGTAAAAAGAATGGCATAGCTATGTCATAATAACCCTCCTGAAGTCAAACTAGGAACCCTTATAGTTTCGCCATGTCCGTCTGTCTGTTTGAACCTATGATAGTTACAAAGATGAAATTTCGTCCATAGGTAGGTATATAGACATTTACTTATACCGCAGTTCGGATGCAAGCTCTAAAAAAATGGAAGGATGTTTATCTTTCAGACACGTAATGGCTGAGCGAATTTGGATGAAATTTGGCACTCAATTATATACTATCCAGGATTAAAATAAAATACAGTTTTATCTTGATAATGGTTCCCGAGAGAAAAGCGATAGACGAGTTCTACGCAGATAGAGTTGCTGGCAAAAGCTAATTCTAATGCTGTTTGTAACTAATAATATTAAAAACATTTCTTAAAACGTACGAATTCCTTTGTTCTCTTTGAGACGAACCCTGGCGAAGTGTTCCAAGTCCTAATGAACCTTAACTCTGGAAGTGCTCCTGGCTGGGATGATATCCCTACTCAATTATTGAAAATTGCTGGTACTACCTATACTATGGTCGCCATAATAACTCACTGGTGAATTTGTGTTTTAGCCATGGTGTCTTCCCTGATGCGTTATTAAAGCAAGTAATTATAACCCCAGTGTACAAGAGCGGGAACCGAGACGATGTCTCGAACTATCGCGCTGAAGTTTTAAACAGGTGTAGTATTTAGTACTAAATTAAGTATACCTTATCATTAGTAATTATTTATTTAGATAGAACAAACTTGAGTCACCGAAAATAAAATGCTTCAAACATTAGAAAGCTATTATACGAAAGCTCTTAAGTGATGTATGATATGTGATATTATATTATTTATTTCGAAGACTTGAGATATTTAGGTAAGTGTGTGTAAGGTGAAGAAGTAACATGATCAATATCCCACTTTTGACACCTAGTTGTTTTTGACGACTTGAACTTTAACCTTTTTTATTTTCGGATTTATAACATTCGGCCGAAAACAATTTAAAAAACACTGAATTTTATTTTAGCTCTCGCAATGGCATAATTTTGTCTTGATGGCACCGATGATGGTGCGGAACGAGAGCGTTGTTGTAGTGGATGCTGCACAATTGGCTGCGGGTATTCAATGCAAGAGCCGTAAATTTTGCTTCACGATATGGCTTAAAACACAGGTAAAGTTAAACGGTGATTACACTGAGTCGTTCCCGTAATGCGGTCGCCGAAGTTGTTTCAAACTACTGCGGCGAATGAACGTCGTCTTTACATTACTTTAGGTCTGTCCGCCTACTTCAATCACGTAGCTAGGCGGTTGCAGCTGTCGATCGCTGAATTCAGTCGACTGCCGTATTCTTTACACCGTTGCAGTCGCCGTATGTAACATGGGGCGGACGACTCAATGTAGTTGCAACAAAAATAAACATTTTACTTCTCATGGGAAGTTACATATAGGCGGCATAAAGTTAGGTAGGTATATGTTTCCTCTAGGGACATAAGTCCTTTAGCTTTTGGATTTTCTTGGACAGCCACATATTTAGAGCCAAATACGATACCTCTATGTATGTCTGTGTGTATGTGTATGTATGTATGTACCTATGACGTAAACAAAGCGTATGATACGCAAACAATCCACTAAGTTCTTGTTCGAAAGTTGTAAAATTAACCCCAACGGCTGACTTGGTTGAAGCACCCCTATCATCATGTTAAGGTTTACGTAACAAAATGGTAAGAAAAAAGTATCGTTGCCGTTGGAGACGTTTGATTTTTGCTATGTAGGTAATTTTCGCCCCTTGGAACTGAGACAAGAGGTACTTTATTATAATACATTTTTATTATTTTTAGGTTACAAGAGATTCTTGGAGGCGGTTTTGTGTCCAGAGCAAGGAAATATGTCCCAGTTTTAACTAGAACACCTACTTATCTGCACAAAGATTCTGTCTCGTATTATCTGTGAGATTATAGAAACCAAATAATACTTAAGCTAGAAAAAAAACAAAAGATTGTCATAATAACCTGCAGTGAAGACCTGCTGAACTCCCATTGTGTAAAAAAGAAAAACAGTGACTGTCGCCTCTCTGAAGATGAAGATGAAGCGAAATACCCGACTCAAAGAACAATTGGCTGATCATCATCTAAATCATTATTTCTAAGAACTGTCTTTGAGGCTATTAAAACCAATCAATTTATTTCTGTTAAATGAAGTGAAATGAAATTTATTTATTTGCGTTAGACATAGTTACTATACTTACATATTATGATGATCTTAACACTAAAAATTAGAACCATACATCTAGACAATTATACTGATATCACTAAACTAGAGTTGAGTGTACCGTCTGCAGTCTTAATTCTACAAAAAGCTCCTACAAGATGTTCGGAAACCGATATTGGTAATTGCTCTAATGCATTAATTAGTACAAAAGGCCACAAAAGTGCGAATAATGTGTAGGTACAGAGTTTCCCCAGTTCCATATCGTGCCACAAAACCGTGATACGCTTTTTAAAGCAGTATTTTTATAGGTAATTCTTGATAACCACCATAAATAACACATATCCAAATCTATTAATCTTAGAACGAACTTTATCAACATGCAATTTCCAAGTACAATGATCATTGAGTTGCAATAAATTGAATATGAATATGAGTACTTTACTATACCCGATATAATTAAGTCTACTGACAGGTGTTCTGTTTTGGTTATATATATATATATACATATATATATATATCTTAGACGTCGTTTAGTTTTTAAGGCGTTTCTCAATCCCTCCGTTATCCATGTAACATCTTTACGCGAGCTTTTAACCTTTACCTTTTTTTTATCTTCATAAAACAGGATTTATGGTGTACTAGCGACCCGCCCTCGCTTCGCTTCGATTTATGTGCATTTTCGCTAACACATAATACATTATTTTGTATCAAAATCACAAGTGACATTCATAAATAGTCTCCCTGAACTGTAGGTATATTCATTTCAAAGAATCTGATAATTTGTCATGACCACAGTTTTCTTTTTCATCTTCTGTTTAGCAAGTATAAGCAAGTGATGGGGTGTAAAAGTTATCATCTAATAGGCTAGACGTTTTTTCCATCACATGGGACCAACGGCAATCAGACCACTGCAGAAATCAGAAAAAAAAAGTAAAGTCCAACATTCTTACTACGTGTTGAAAACACCCCACCGCATACAAATTGATACTCAATTATGACGTCAAAATTGATTAAAACTACACTAAATTTATGGCAAAATCAAGTTCTTACGTACACAAGATCGTGAAAACTGCTCAATTAAAAAGGCTGTCTAAAAATCTCAATTTTCGGAACTTCGAAGTCTTACGTAGGTATTCATAGGTCGCTCCTATAGGTCGTCTTTGTTTTATGATAATTTCCAGTTTTCAATCGATATTAAGTACTAGGGTAAGTGTATAGTAAAGTTCCTGTGTGTATAGGAAAGTTAAAAGCCCCTCACTAGTTTGTAAGTTGCTGTGCCCTATAAAGATCTCATACCTTATAAGTAGTTATAACTTATAAGTTACCTAACACCTGTATATTATGAATAACAGCTTATGAAAGCAATAAAAAGTTGAAAAATTAAGTTCAACAATGTCATCATCCTAATTAGGTACGCTAATTTGTTTAGAAAACTCGTCATAATTTTAAACAAGTGTATCTAAACATACAATACAATACAATACAAATACTCTTTATTGAACACCAAAAGAAAACAAAACACGGAACAGTACATTTTAACTATAGGTATACAACAGGCGGTCTTACCGCTAAATAGCGATCTCTTCCAGACAACCTTGGACAGAGAAATAATAAAAACAAAAATACATGGCAGGCGGTGTAAACTAAATTATACAGAACTCAAACTAAACTACAAGAAACACTTCTGATATTGTAAAAATTACTTACACAAATATAAACTAAGTACATGTAAATATACACATAAACAAAGTAAATTAGTTAATAAATACATACTAAATACACGCTAAATACATACTATTATACAAATAAAAAAATAAAAAAAATATATATAACTACATAAATTCTAGAAAACAGCCAAACAAAGGTAATACACGAGGTCGTAGGATGGTAAAAATAAAAGTAAAGGTAATCATAGAAAAACTACGGAAGCGATAGATAGTATTCCTTTAACTTGTTTTTAAAAATAAAAATAGACTGAGCACGCCTTACTTCTGTAGGCAAAGCGTTCCATAGCCTTATTGCCTGGATTGTGTAGGAATTGGAGTAAAACTTAGAGGAAGAAAAGGGGACTGACAAAAGATGGTTTTGGGAAGCTCTAACTGAATTAAAATAATTGAAACGCTCCTTAAGGTAACACGGGGTTGCAGGGTTGAAAAGTATGCTGAAGAGGAGACTTAAAATATGAAAGTTACGACGAGCACGGATTGGGAGCCACTTGAGCTGATTGCGAAAAATGGAGACGTGGTCATACTTGCGTAACCCAAATATGAACCGTATGCACAAATTTTGAATACGCTCAAGTTTATTTAGTTGCTCCTCAGTAAGATCCAAATAGCACACGTCAGCATAATCTAAAATAGGAAGGAGTAAAGTTTGAGCAAGCGCAATTTTAGTAGAAACAGGCAGAAAGTTTTGAAGCCGTCTTAGAGATCCTACAGCTGCGAACATCTTCCTGCTAGTCTCACTTACTTGAGGTGCCCATGACAAAGAGCAGTCCATAATGACACCGAGATTCTTAACCTGTAGAGAGTAAGGAATAAGAGCACCGTCGAAATAAACTGGGGGAAGATTTTCAAACTTGACTCTAGAAATAAGTTTGGAGCTGCCTATGACGATTACTTGAGTTTTAGTAGGGTTTACTTTTAGCCCAAACCCATTACACCAATGTAATATACGCTTTAAATCTTCATTGGCAGCGTCAACTACCGAAGAAAGATCGTCAAGCGTACCCTGGGAATAAATTTGAAGGTCGTCAGCATAAAGGTGATAAGAAGAGAGAAGGTTTTGCGTAATAGAATGAATAAAAATAGAAAAAAGAAGCGGAGACAGCACGCCACCCTGCGGAACGCCGGCTAGCGTGCTGCACCATGAAGATCGGGAATCACCCACCTTAATTCGCTGCCGACGACCGATTAAGTAGCTATGAAACCATTCAATTACTGCAGGAGATATGTTAAGGGAGCGTAAAATTGCAAGCATTATGTCAAAATCAACGGTACTAAAAGCATTGCTAAAGTCCAACAGCGTCAAAACCGTCAGTTTTCTGTTATCCATGCCAGCGCGAATGTCATCCGTGATTTTGACAAGAGCAGTAGCCGTGCTATGACCTGGACGGAAACCGGACTGAAAGGAGTTAAGGAGGTCATATCTGTTTAAGTAGGAAGACAATTGCTGATGAACAAGGCGCTCCAGGATCTTGGATAGGAAAGGAAGAATGGATATGGGACGATAGTCAGAAAAAGAAGCGGGATTTGATTTTTTGGGGAGAGGGACAACTTCAGCATCCTTCCATGACGAAGGAAATTCATTGGTCATAATAGACCTATTAAGGATACTAGAGATGATAGGAACGAGAAGGTCGAGCAAGGGAAGGATCATGTTACGACTAATGCTATCAACACCAACAGCATTGGAACTGATGGATAGTACGCTCTTCTTAACATCACTGTCAGTGAATTGTGAGAAGGAAAAAGTTGAAGTATCAGGAGTTGAGATGTTAGAAAGACATTTAAGCGTATCGGCTTTAGCCGGACCATTAAATAAGGTAGAAGAAGAGAAATGCTGATTCAGCTGATCGATGTCAATATCGTTGCTACTAGAATTTACTTGAGATTTTCCAACTCCTATTGATTTAAGAAACTTCCATACTTTAGCCGGATCACCATTAAACATAATAAGCTTAAATGCAATAAATGATTTATTTACATATTCATATGTTTACATGACAATGTAATTAGTTGGATTCCTCGAGCTCTGAAGATAGATAGGTACACTGCGGCCACATCTGTGAGATTTGAAAATATTCGTGTTAATAGTAGTTAGTTATTACTAGTTATCTTTCTTTATTTATGTTAAAAAAGAGATGCCAGTTGATTTGGCCGCAGTATTAGGAAGACCCATTAAATATATGATCCTCACAGAGTACTAGTTATAAAAAACATTTTTTGGAAAATAAATTGATCTTGAGGGATCCTGTATTGAGTGGACTTTTTCCGGCTAAAATTATTGACTTCTCACTGATTTATATGCAAATAAGAACTGATCTGGCGCGGCGGCGCGGCGTAGCCCTAGTTACTAATTAAAAGCCCGTCGTTTTTGCGAGTTTATCAGTTCTCAATGTAAAACATTGCCATCACGCCTAATATGTTCTTTTTTACAGTACTTACTCTAAATCAAACTTAACCCCTTTTTCATACAACATTATGAATAACGGTGTTTAAAGCCATAATAGTTAATATGTGCCCAGTGTCTTAACTATCATTGGTCTTTAAGTACCTGTTGTGATTTTGTATGAATAAAGGGGTGGAGAATAGCTTACGTATGTGGTTATGTATAAGCACATGCTTACACACACATACGCATAGAATTAGTTTAAAGAACATGAACTAGATGGCAGAACAAGCAACCTTTTTTTTTTTTTTATTTGGACAGAAAACAACGCCGAGTTGCCAGTCTATATCCAGTGTACAATAGTAGTCTTTGGCTGACATAATCCTATAATCTGTGGCTGAGCCTGACACATGATGGACACAAGGCTGCTGTAGATTTTTGACAGAACAGCTGACTTAATTGTTCAAGTCATCGTTTTTCCGGTCTTGATTTGAATTGAATGTTATGTGGACGTGACTCCGACAAGACCACAGTATGAACATGCTTTATACTCTGACTAATATTATAATATGTTATTATTTTTAATTTATGCCATTAATATTCGGAAACCTTGATAACTTACCTCTTTCACTCTTCACTCATACTTGCTTAGAGAGAAAGAGATAGCTGGTTTCCTTTTGCTATGGAGTAGGGTGAAGCAAATAACTTTTTTATTTTACATTATCTGTATTCTTATCATACCCTTAGTTACAATCTGTGTCATTCTGCTTCTGACGGTACTTCTGACGTGTAGTTACTGCTCGCCGCAAGTTCGTCCTTTTAAAAATATTATTCTTGTTTTCCACGTAACCCAACTAAAACATATTCAGTATAGCTAAGCGTGATTAGTAAAACTAAAGTAACTCGTTCGCGAGTGTTAAAATTAAGGTCTGTGTTAAGTTAAACCCGCTTCTCACACTCATTCAAGAGGGGCACGTCGAATAAAAATATTTTTTTCTTTTATTTTTAGGCCCTACGAGCTTTAATAATGTCTGTAACTAAAAGAAAACCTGTACCGGAGAAGGAGGAGTTGATTGAGAATGGTGAAGCTACTTTAAATACTGGGCAAAGTAATATAAAAGGCGATGAACTAAATATTGCCGTATTATTATTTCTGTACACATTGCAAGGAATTCCACTTGGATTGGCGGGAGCCGTGCCCATGCTGCTGCAGAATCGGGGCATTACTTACACCCAGCAGGTACACAATACCTGGTTTTAGTTATAAAGGAAAATACCTATACTTAGTTAAGGAACCTTGAATTTATAATTGATTAACTTTGCTATCTAGTGTTGATCTGTCAATTTCTACTCGTGTAATTATTATTTATGCATGCACTCAAATTGAGAATTGTTTAACGAGGTATGCAATTTTACATTTGATTTGTGTTACCTATACACATGATTACTTATTTTTATCATTTTAAGACAATTTCATTTAGGTTTTAACTAATTTTGGCGAGGTATTAGAGGCAGAGGCATAATTCAGATTCAGATTCAGATTTTATTACTCAATATAACACAGTATAAATTACATTACATGTCAAATTATATGCAGTTACATTGAGATCGTCAGAAATAGAATTAAATTATAATGGAATGGATGGATGGATGGATTATAATTAATTTATTTTACATTTTACTTTAGGTTATCAAAAATAAAAATAATATTATTTTATTTCAGGCAGAATTCAGTTTTGTTAATTGGCCCTTTAGTGTCAAATTGATATGGGCTCCAATAGTTGATGCACTATTTTGGCCTAAATTTGGCCGACGCAAGACCTGGCTGGTACCTGTACAATATCTGATTGGAATTGCCATGATTTTCATGTCCGGCAGCATAACGGACTGGCTAGGGTCTGATAACCATGCACCATCTATGATGCTGCTTACTATTTCTTTTCTGTTTTTAAACTTTTTGGCTGCCACTCAAGATATTGCTGTTGATGGATGGGCATTGACAATGTTGAAAAGGTAAAAATAATTATCATTCAGTTTATTTACTAATAAATAAGTAACTTTAAATCATCTAAAACTCCTATAGCTGATAAAGCATTATTCCCATCCCACCACCACCAGGGCCGGACCGTGAGTTTTAGGGGGCCCTGGGCTAATACTACTGTGGGGCATGTAATAATGCGGGGGAGTTTTTCGCATTATCGTCCATCGTCAATTTGTGACTTTGACTTGACTTAGCTGAGGGGCCCCTTGAATCCACGGGGCCCTGGGCTGCAGCCCAAAAAGCCATTTGGTAGATCCGGCCCTGACCACCACAACTCCTTAATCTTGCATAACCATATTGGGTTTTAAGGTACAGGCTCAGCCTAGTTTGAAATCCACCGGATACTGCTTTATTTGTAACTATGTGTCTTGTGTAAATAAAAATTATTCTTATTCTTATTCTTATATGTGACAATGCTGAATCATGCCTAGGTTGTACTTATTCACTCTAATTGCAAAGAATGAGAACAATGCCTACTAAACAGATAATTTAATGAATTTAAAAATAGTAGTTGTCAAAGCATGTCAAGGCTTACAACATAATTTGGATAATTAAATTGAGTTGCTATTGATTTTTTATTTTTAAACATGTAATGCACCTTAAAAATAGTCTAAATATTTTTTCAGGTGTAATGTCGGGCATGCCTCAACTTGTAACACAGTTGGACAAACTGCCGGTTTCTTCCTTGGTTACGTCCTGTTCCTAGCCCTTGAATCTCCTTACTTCTGCAACAAATACTTGAGAGTGGTCCCAGAGGAAACTGGCTTAGTCACACTAGCCAGTTTCCTATTTTTCTGGGGCTGGGTGTTTATTGTCTCAACAACTTTAATAGCATTCTTAAAACATGAAGCAAAAGAAACTATTCAAAGGAATACAAGTCAAAGCAGGGGAATGAGTGACATTGTAGATGCGTACAAGCAGTTGTATACTATTGTGAAACTGCCAGCTGTGCGCACATTAGCCCTGGTACTGTTTACAGCAAAGGTAACTAATTTACATTCAGGTTAAATTAAATTAATATAATTGAGTTGCTATTGATATTTTGTTTTTAAACATGAAATCTGACTTGAAAATAGTCTCAATATTTTTTCCCATGTAATTGAATTAATTTACTTATTTTTTTCTATTCTCAATTACCTTATTGATGGATACTAGAGTCAACTGAGAAAGCAACTGATTGGAAATGCTCTTATTTATATAGAAGCTTTTCTGACCAAATACAATGTTGCATGTTTATTTACTACATCTGTAGGTACATATAGTCATGGTATAAAATGGTTCGTCACTTTTATAATAATAAAAATAATAAAACTCTTTATTTCAGACATAAAGTCCATAGTAATTGTTAGTATACATAAATTCTGAAATTTTAGGCCTTTAGGCTGCGTTTCGACCAGAGATGTGCGAAGTAGCTAAGCAGTGCGAGGCTGTGTAACGAGTAGTTGTAACGGTGTGAATGTTTCCACCAAAGATGTGCGCCGTAGCTGAACGGTTCGAGAATGCGTAGCGAGGATGTGTAGTGGGCTCTTTTTAAATAAGAGCCAGACGCCGCCTCGGAACACATCCCTCGCAACACATTCCTCGCAACACATTCCTCGCAACACATTCCTCGCTAACATCTTTCCCTTCTTTTGTAGTTACAAAAACCTTGCTCCGCTGAGCTGTTTCGACCAGAGCTAATCTAAGTGGGGATAGGTAAATGAAGTGTTTCTATTGGTTCATGATAAACTCATCCTTCGCAACGCATCCTCGCGCATCTCTGGTGGAAACGCAGCCTAATATCCTTTTTCAAACCGTGACTATACAGATTATGCCTCAGTTTATTATAGCAAGAATTAATTTCAATTTTGTTATTGGTTTTTAATGTTTTACTTGCAGAATTAAATGAAACGTGTCATTACTTGCTAGCTGTTGCTTCAAGAATTATTATTTCCAAGTAATATGACTTGAATTTCAGTCCATTCTATTGAATTTAAGAATTAATCTGTCTGGTTAATCAGTATTGTAGGTGTAAAGTTTTTTAATCATCTTTAATTTTTATAAGCTTAGTACAAATGAAGGTTTATGTAAATAAACCTAAAGAATAAAACAATTAACTATCGATTTTACCAATTGGAATAAGACTTTATCCGAGATTAGTCCATACAAATTCGGCGTTTAATCTAGATATAAGACCTTATTCTCGTTTGGTCGAATCCTAGTTTGAGAAATTCGTCAAAGTTATTCTGAGCTCTAGCTAGGCATAGGGTTCCAAATTCAAGTATTACACTTACACCCGTATTTATAGTCAAGAAAAGTAATTACTTGAGTAAAAGTAATGACTAAAGTAACGATTTTTATATGACTTTTGACACTACTAATACTCAAGTAATTACTTTTCTTGACTATAAATACTATAAATAATGTTTAATATTTCAGCTTGGTTTTTGCGCCAGCGATGCTGTATCAGGTCTTAAATTAGTGGAAGCTGGCGTTCCGCGGGAAGACTTGGCGTTGCTCGCGGTGCCGTTGGTTCCGGTTCAAATCGTGTTACCAGTGGTAAGTACCTCAATCAATCATTTATTTTGTTATTATTTTTTTTGGGGACGATAACACGTATTTCAGTCGTCATATATAGATAACGTAACCACTGACCGCAGGCAGACCGACATATTTGGCATCAGGGAGTTGCCACCTATCTATCTAACTTAGAACAATCGATTTCCGAGATTGTTACCAGATTTGTTGTGACCTCCTGTTATATTACCACAGACTATGTCTGCGTAGAACTGGTTTATCACTAATCCATCAGGAACCGTGCAATTTTTCAAAATAAAAAGTACTATATGTCCTTCCCCGGGACGGGACTCAAGCTATCTCCATACCAAATTTCATCTGAATCGGTTTAGCAGGTTGCCCTGAAAGTGTAACAGACAGACAGAGTTACTTTCGCATTTATAATATTAGTATGGATGGATATGCACCCTTATTTTTAATATGATTTTTATTAAATATACTACAATAGCTTATTTTGTTCTCAGTTGTTAGCGCGGCATGTGACGGGCCCCGCTCCGCTGTCCCTGTGGCTCCACGCGTTCCCGTTCCGCCTGATAGTGGGCCCGCTCGCCGCAGCTCTAGTGGCCATAACCCCATCTCTCATAGGATCTTCTGGACCTTCCTACTCGTACCTTCTGGTGTTGATGGCGCTTTATATCTTTCATCAGGTAAAAACAACCTTATTACGTAAATGATTCGAAAGCAAGGTATAAAATCAAATCACGTAATGCGTGTAATTAAACATACATTCGCGATATGGCATGAACGCTACGCGTAGACTATGTCTTACTGCAATAAATGCAATAAGCCTACTGCCGAGTCAAGGAGCGACCTAAGACTAGTTTTAGTGCAAAATTAATGCATCTAACAACACTAAATTTATATTAAATAAAGCTATAAAGCGAAACAGCTAGATACCGTGGGTAGAAGTACCGTTCGTGGTCACTGTACCCTATTTCAAGAAAAATATGCTTGATGTCGTCAATGTCATTAGCGATGTCAAGTCATTTGTAACTTTTAGGAAACTCAACCTTATTGTTATAGAATGTGAGATTGACTTTTAAGTTTTTAACCTAAGGTTGGTACGAAATTTTATCTCGTGACTTTCTTATAAATTTTTAGATTTGGGTTACCGTTTAGGAAATACTTTATCTCGATATAAGTTTCGCTAGGGTTGCGCATCCCTTCCCCCTACAGCTAAAACTACAAGTCCAAAAAAATCTGAAAAATATCTTAAATGAAAGCACATATAACAAATTTTAAAGGAACACTATAACGACTAAGTAGACTTGATTGGTTCCTCAGATACGGGCGACTAAAGTGTTTTATACCTACCAAAAAATCATCTAACACACCACCAAATAAAAATTAGTTAGTACTTTTTGTTTTTTTGAGATAGTTTTTTTTGCTTGTAGTAACGTAACGTAATAATATTTCACTCAGACCTGCCTCTACTGCATGTTTGTGGCCGTGATGGGATTCTTCGCGAAAGTGTCTGACCCAGCGGTGGGCGGCACGTACATGACGCTGCTCAACACCGTGTCCAACCTCGGGACCAACTGGCCCAACACCTTGGCTCTATGGGCCATAGATCACCTCACTTTCAAGAACTGTTCACTGCCGGAAATGGGCGACAACACGTGCTCTTCGCAATCGGAAATTGAAGTAAGTCTACTTTATTCCAGATATTTATTGAATTTTCTGTAAATTACCTAGGTCTACTTTTTTATTATTACAGTTTGCAACGCCATCTTACGTACCAAACGAGGTGCCCAAAAATATCTGAACACGTTCTAATTAATACCTTTAACTCTCTCCACTAGTTTGTCATAGCAAAAAATGTAGATCCGGTGTCAATAAAAGAGACATATATTAATAGTTGATTGCTGACTCTATTTATAAGGACAAGAGCCTTAAGATTTTTTGAACAGACAGCTTGAATGTATTTGGTGGTGACTGCATGTCAAATAGATACCAGAAGTTACATTGTCCACTCCGCGTTTTGTTAATATAGGCGAATACACCCCCGTACTACCCCGCACCCACGTTTTGTTGGTTTTGGGCTTTACTATATCTAGATGTCCACAGTTATCGCCAATATCTGTCTGGCAATTGTTCAATATATTATTATTATATTCTTTGTTAATTCCAGCTGTGCAAAAGCAATGGCGGTACGTGTGTTACCCGAATCGACGGGTTCTACATAGAAACAGCGATCTGCCTTGTGGTCGGGTTCCTTTGGCTCCAGTGGGGCCGCCCGACCATCAACCGACTGCAGCGGCGGCCGGCCTCGGCCTGGCAAGTCAGCGCGGTCAACAGATAAGACCACCTATATTATTTAACTAGTGTATACTTAAGGTAAACTAATACTGGGAAACCGAATAGTATTTTAGACGATCCTCTAGCGAAATAAATTGATATTTATTATTAATTCGCAGGATAATTGACCGTATTTAAACGATTAATCTAAGGTGTAGATTCAATATCAAATGTGGAATCTTTCTCGAGAATGATGATACTACTAATAGTATTGTATGTTTGATTTATTTTCGGTAAATGTTGAAGGCAACAATATTTAATTTTATAGAAATTAAATAAAGGTGATTAAATCACCTTAGGTCGCGAATACATCAGTTAAATCTTGTAGAAACCTCCCGTTACGTTAGATCGTCAATACACGTGACATTGAAACAGCGCCGGCATGGTTGCATCTATCAACAGGGTAAACCGTTTCTTAAAGCCTTCACAGACATAGGACAGTCCTGGGGCGTATTTATTGCGCCTTCAAAATATATATGAAATGTATCAGTACGACGCACAAAATAAAAAGAAGGCATTCAATAATACGAGTCTAAAAAGTTCATCTTTTAGAACTTCTAGTCTGTCTTCGGTTGTCTTTACATTTAGGTATGGTCACACTTTTTTTGTGTACTTAATCCCTAAGAGTGAGACAGTGACGTTTGTAAAATATATTGTTAATAACTTTATTCATTTATTAAGAAATTCGCGTAACTCTGTATCGTATGGTATTTTCCGACTGAACTCACATAAAAATGCCCTTGAACATTTTTGCTAGTTTGTGCCTAGAGGTTTAAGTATGTAGATGAAGTTAGCTGTAATCACTACATAATTATGTCAATAAAGTAATGTTTTATTATAAAATTTTTCTTATGATTTATCACAGTAATTTCAATAGTTACAGTAAGTACAGTTGTTTTTACTTTCTATGTATATGTTATACACAAGGTTCAATCATGACTTATTTCATAGTTACATAGACTACAACGACAAACTATCGCAATTTTAACCATTATTTGGCTCACGTAATTTTATTAGCCATATTATGTAAAGCTCGATAACATACTATGATTGTCTCAGTTGTATCTCATTCCTCCATACGGCGACCCCTTCAATTGCAAGATGCTGGAGAAAGAGGGTAGGGATGCGCTACACCGATCAGTCGGTCAGTGTCTCAACGTGTGACCTCATCGGGGAACCAAGCTATAGGTAAAAAACTCAAGTAAAGGTTCGACATTCTAAATTTGACGTAAACCCATTAGTTTTGTATACAATGCAAGAGGACCTTTACTTAAGTTTAATACATAAATAGTTCTGTGGTAAACATCTTAGCCTAATTCTGCAAAATGTGGTTACAGAATTATTAACAAGTATTTAGAGTTGTTGGTAATTCTGTAGCTCTGCCTACTCCACTCTGAGAATGAAGGTGTGTTTTTATGTGTATATATGTTGTTCTCGAGTTTTTGGATTTATTTAAGTAGAAAAATTTATGAAGACAGTGTTTTTTAATTATAAGTTTCATGTTGTACTTTTTAGTTTAAAAAATTTTTATGTGTTTTGCTCTTTTACTACAAATTATTATCATTCCAGATAAAGCAATTACGACATACCCTTTTAAGATTTGTTATGTTTTTTGAAATCACTGAAATGTGAAATGTCTGTAATGGTGTCACTATCTATGGTAGTTGTTTAACTTAACTTAATTTGTTCGTTGTAATTACTAATCAGCTCTCACTTATCGCTCGGTTCGCTGTATTTAATTTACCTGTATTTCCATTAATCAAACTTGCAAACATATGCATTATAGCTAAAGACACAGCAGCCTCCCCGTCCACTCTTGTCAATTAGTTTCAATTTATCCGTAGTTTTTTCCCCTCAGAGCCTTTGTGCTTAGTGATCAGTGACCAGAGGATTTTTTTTATATTTAAAACTACGATGAAAAAGATACTTTATCTATACTACCCGTAATATTTCTCCTTGTTGCCAAAATACCTTCACTCTATTGAATGATCATGTATGTATGTATGTATCTAAACACTTTATTGTACAAACAAGAGATAACAATTATAAGATAGACAAGAATATAACAGGGATGTACAAAGGCACAGGATTTTGAACATACTTTACTTACTTACGTACTTTCACAAAGTTTTCTCGCACATTAAAATCATTCAACCTGCTTAAATGGTTCTCTATAATTTTATATTTGTCAATTGTAAAGCATTTATTTATTATTTTATTGTCAAAGGGTTTTGTTGTGATAACACAAAAAAGTGTATGAATTTTATTAATAAAATAAAGATATTGTGACAAATTGTCTTATAATTTATATTTAAATATATTAAGGTGACGTATCGGTATACATTGCAAAGTCGACGAGTTCGTACAAACTGGGCTTCATCTCAGCTACGCAGTGGACACCGAATTCTTACTAGTCAGCTGTCATTATCAGCTTAGTGATATGGGGGCAGGTCTTCCTCCAGGTGCCGCATCAGTTGTTTTTTTATACGAAGTTCGCGTACCTACTGTAAATAAAAAGTACAAGTGGCAAAAGTATGTCGGACCATGGTCAGTGTAGGAGGGCTTTTCTACAAATACGAACAACTTTGCTAAAACTATAAGTATAAGATATTTAAATATCACTACTACACTTTGAAGTCAGTTGGATTTATTTATCTTTGATGATTTTCGGTAGGTATAGGTAAACATTTTAGTCCTGTGTAACTCGAAAACCAATGAAAACCACAGTGTCGTAAGTGGTCCTTTTAAATTCGTAATATGTCCTTATATGATATTTTTCAGATTTGAAATATTTGTAGTTTTGGCTAAAGAGCGTGGGGACTAGCGAAAAGCAAGCTTTTAGAGTTCAATATGTCCAATTTCTCGCAAATCCAAAAATTTCAAGAAAAAGTACTGTGTCATACAAACAGACTGACATGGCGAAATTATAAAGCGTCCTAGTTTGACTACGGAACCCAAAAAAGCAGATACTCGTTCAAGGCACTGAATAAATTCAGGAAAACACTCGTATTTGTTGCCAGCGGTGAACTGTCGTAAATTTTTAGGTAGGTAGGTTCGACCCGCCCATCCCGTGTTACAAAAATAAATGTATTTAGAAAATTATAAATTGGATTATAATTCTATTAAAGTAAGAAGTTGAGCAAAGATGCTAACATGAATCCTCGAAAATTAATATTATTTGCCATCTTTAATATTGAATGTTTCGTAACACAGCATGGGCACTTCAGGCCGCTTGTTAACCTCACCCAGGTATAGATGAATTAGCGAGAGCGTGGAATTGCATATGTAGTTGTAAATTTATTTAGTTGACTAGTAAATTAACACTCGATTTTAAAATAAAAGCCTTAAAGTTCATTACAGTTTCTTTATGTACACATCAACGTTTCTTAAAATATGTCGTTAGAGTATTAACAATATAATATATGGAGATATTATAAACGTTTCTGGTAGTTTATGACAACACAAATAACTAGTATTCATAAAAACAACAATATTTCATCTGTAAATTTCACACTATTTCTTAAGATCACATTTTGGTGTCACTATTAATTAGCATAAAATACAGTTTTTAATTGATTTAAGAAAAACACAAATTTCTAGTAGGATGTCTATATCTAGCTACAAACAGATATGTACCTACGTACTGGCTATTCTGTACCCACCCAAGGAGTTAATTCCTACTACGCAGCAGTTTTAGCTTTTTGACTGGATACAACTTGCAAAATGCTAACCACTGGAGACTTCTGGAGGTACCGTTAGGATATTATATAAAAATAACATATCGAATATTACCTATATCTATTATTTTGACTAGTAGGGGAATCAGGGGTAATACCAGTCACCGGGTAATGGCGGTCACCTCAATAACTTGATAAAACTAGTGCGTGTAATGGCGGCGTGCGGGTGGAAGGGAGCGGGGAGTGACGCTTGAGCCAGTGGCGACCGGCCCCACCAGTCCGCTCGAAGAACGTGAGAGTGACAGTTGTGTGTTTGTTTGGAGCTAATTCGATCTTATTTTTCACTGGATGTTTTTGTCGGTAAGTTTTCATATTACACATTTATATATTGTATTCCTCGTTATTCTTATTGTTAAACAACTAAAGGTAAAGCTCAAGTTGATATTATTGCACAATCTTACGAGTATAATTTTAATTTTAAATTTTAATACGAAACGGCCGTTAGGGGTAATAGTGCTCGGATGAACGCCATTTCCCCTGAGTGAACGCCATTACCCACTTACTTTTTTCTTACAGAAATGCCAAGAAATCGTCAGAGAACCACCGCTAAAGCGGCATGGAGTGAGCAAAACTTAATTAATGCAAAAGCCGCGATTGAAGGGGGGATGTCTAAAAGAAGAGCAGCGATTACATTCATGATCCCATTTTCTACATTGAGAGAGAGACTGATGAACGACAACCTTGTTAATCCCCGACTTGGACGTAGACCAGTGTTCACTCAAGATCAAGAAATTGAAATTGCTGAACAGGTAAAGCTGTTAGGTTCATTGTATTATGGGTTAACAGTCACAGATTTGAGAAAATTGGTTTTTAAGTACGCAGAGATGAAAAATATCAAAAATAACTTTGATAAAAATAGCCAGACGGCAGGATTAGACTGGGTAAAAGGCTTCATGAAACGCAACTCTTCCGTAACTGTACGCAAAGCTGAAGCTACGAGCTTAAACAGGGTATCTGCTTTCAATAAGGAGGAAATTACTCGCTTCTTTGATATACTTGGCGATTTGATGGAAAAACATAAGTTTCTACCTAACAATATGTATAATGCTGACGAGACCGGGGTTACAACCGTTACAGATCCAGGCAAGGTACTTGCAGAGAAAGGCCAGCGAAGAGTAGGAGCAGTTACGAGCGGTGAACGAGGCAGAAACATAACAGTCATGTGTGCTATGAGTGCAGCTGGCAACTTCATACCGCCTATGTTTATTTTTCCTAGACAAAGGATGACACCGTTGTTAGAAAAGGATGGACCACCTGGTGCAATATACACTTGTTCTAAAAATGGTTGGATTAATGAGGATTTGTTTGTTGACTGGTTGAAACATTTTGCTGCATATGCTAAACCCACGCAAGAACACCCTGTCCTATTAATACTTGATAACCACAGCAGCCATATATCACTTCCGGCTTACAATTATTGCAAAGGGAATCACATTGTAATGCTTTCTATTCCACCACACAGCTCTCACAGGACTCAACCTCTTGATGTTTCTTTTTATGGACCTCTGAAAGCCGCTTACAGGCATGAGTGTAATAGACACATGAAGACACACTTGATGGCTAAAATAACTCCGTATGATGTTGCAGCTTTATTCAACAAAGCCTACGCACAAGTTGCTAATATAAGTAAAGGAGAAGCTGGCTTCCGAGCGACGGGAATATATCCGTTGAATCCTAATGTTTTTACAGAACAAGACTTCTTAGCGGCATCAATGATGACCGAAAACTCAGACCAACTAATGCAGGCTGTTGAAGACACTACAATCGACAGTCATGTCCTAGCCCAGACACCTGGCATGACAATGAATCTAAGACCTACCACTCCAGTGCATCCATCAATGGTTACGCCCGCTAATGAAGTGCAATCTCCAATCCCTGGCTCGTCGAATGATCCTCGGTATCGCTATCAATCACCTGTTTCTGATTTACATTCACCTGCTCCTGATACAGCTACTACAGCACAGGTTGACGGTCAAAGGCGAACTGATGTGCATTTCGCTGATATAGCAACCACTCCTATAATCCAGCCATCGTTACCAACTCAAAGAAGAACAAGGAAACAACATGCTACCATACTAACATCAACACCATTAAAAGCTGTCTTAGAAGAAAAAGAAAACAAAAAGAATAAGAAGAAGAGTGCTCCAACTAAGAGAGGTCTTAGGAACAAAAAACAGGATTCTAACACATCAACAGTAACAGTTTTGAAAAATAAGAATAGCAATAAAAAAGGCAAGAATTGTGAAACTCAGAGAGCAGCAAAAGGAAAGAAAGACAGTGGAAAAAGCTACAGACGTAAAGTTTTACAAGAAACTTCATCAGAGTCTGATAGTGAGTCAAATTCCGTTATTTGCAACGACAACAGTGATGATGACATGGATGATGAAGGCAACAACGATAACATGTGTAATCTATGCAGGGAATTTGGGCGAAATAATGAGATATGGTACCGCTGTACCGTATGCGGGCTATGGAGCCATGCTATGTGCTCAGGGTGGGATTCGGCAGAGGGGTACATATGCGACTTATGTTCCTAAAGTTAAAGTAATATTAATATGTTGATTGTACCAAAAAAATACCGCTTTACTATGTATAATTTATGCTTTAATTAGACAAGCAATGTTAATTTAGTTGTTAAGGGCTGATCTCATGTTATTAATCAACAAAAGTTGATCTCAATTATACTATTTGGGCTTATGTCGGTTTGAGCGTTATAACCCCATTGCCCGAACGGTATTACCCATAGCTGAGGGTAATGACGTTCAAAAGTGTTTTTTTTTTTAGATTTTACTGCTCCTTATCTAGGAGTTATAACAATGTTTCGTGTTCAATTTCTAATGACTGATTAGTTACACTTATGTTATGTTTGATTTTCTCCTAATAAAAATTGATATAAGCAAAAATATGGACATTTTACTTTAAGTGAACGCAATTCCCCCTGCTTCCCCTAAATCAACACTCAGGACAACAACAACATTTAAATCGCGGTCATCAAGAATTTACGCGTAAATACACACAATGAACGCGATTTGTAATAATACAATAATTAATTTCGAAAAGCAAATGCAATATTTGTACGCAAATTAAGTAATTAAACGTTTTAATTATGTTTACATAAAAGCTAATAATTTTATAGGATTCACCTTACTTTGTGCATAATTAGGTATACAATAGTATTTGGCATTCGTATTATTTATAATTTTAAACAGAGTGCATCGTTTAGCTTCGTATTTTTAAGGTGCCTAAATTCTTTGTGTCAATTTTTGATGCCATTTACCGTATCCCAATGTTTTTTTCCGTCATACTATTAACAAATAATTGACCCTGACTTAAAATTGGAATTTAAAAAGGGTTTTCAGTTGTTGGGTTCACAAAATAATCATGTCAATTTTTTGCATTTCGGGTAGAAGGAAAATGGATAAGAATGTGCAAAATTAATCCTGATGCCGTGATTACAAGCAATATTCTATCGCACTTAGAGACACCCTTTTTCGCTGTAAAATGACACACTTACAACTTACAAAACACACGAATTGGTGTAAAGTTGTTTAAAAAAAACTAGCTTAAATATTAAACGACTGTTATATTAGCACTTGCTATTATACATTCCATCTATATTGTATACTATTCCTTTGTTTTGTTTAAGCTAAAGTGTCACAATTAGTTATGACTTTCAAATGCGACATTGTCAATCGCTACATCATCGCCTCGCAGCGCACCAACATAACTTCCATAATAATATGAAAAGCGTAGGTAAGTACATCAATAGGTAACTTTCTTATATTGATTTATTTGAACTGGATACACCTCATAACCTCAGGACCTCACTACTAATTGTAAGTAAGCTAATACGTTTATAAATTAATTAGTTAAAATGCGTAGGGTTCTAAAGCGAGGCGATGCCTAACCGCCATATAATAATTTATATTCCTATGCGACGGTTGTAAAGCTGAACACAAACTTCAAAGCATTTCTGCCCTCCTTAGAAAAAAGGTCGTATGTCTCATAAAACCGCGTATTTATTAGTAACCTGTTTTCTTAACATGGGGAGTTAAATTTGCTTTGACTATCAAATTGAGCATATGTTCTTTTTAACAAGCAGGGCGGTTTTGTACGGGTGTCCCTCGGAATACCTAACACATCGTTTGTCCGAATTTTCATTTGCCCTAAACTGGTTTTCAGATGAGTCAGGCAACTTCTTGAGTTTTCCAATTTTATATTCGGTTCGGTTAGGTTAGGGTTGTATTATAACAACACTAAAAAGTTTTGAAATTTAAGCGGAATTGGCTTTAGGATAAACGAACATTCGTCCAAACGATGCATTATGACAAATGACGATTTGGGATTCCATAGGGGAATCGTTTTGTACATGCTACAGTACAGACTTAGAATCACGGATCCCGTCGTGCCAGTTCGTCGTCGCTGATGATGGGTTTGCGGTCGTCGCTCTTGTCGCGGCCGCAGCGGGCGATGCGGCGCGCGGTGCTGTCCACGGCGCCCCAGCCGCGCGCGCCGCTCGCGGAGCGCGGCAGCAGCCCCGCCACGCCCTCGCCCAGCTTGCTGTGGTGGATGCCGTACAGGAAGTACAGGAGGAGACCTGGAACAGTTGTGGAAGTCATAGGTGTGGGGAAAATTAGGTTGGTGACTAATCATAACTTTTTCTCAAAGTTATACAGGTAAGTGGATTTTGAGAAGTAAGTACCTATACTTACATATAGTCATAAAATAATCATAATACATTCTCAAAACTGCATTTTAAAACTGATACCTTTACAGACTTAGATTGAATGCCTCTTTGCTAGTAATAATCCTCCCGTCGTAATTTATTTACTTACCTACGTTTTGCAGTCGATGCTTAATAATATGATATAGTTACCTACTATAGTAAATTATCTAGGTACCAACTTATTTCAATTCTGCAGCTTTTTGTGAATTTATTTGACACCACACTACAGAAAACTAAACACATAAATGAAGTAACCTAACTCAGCGTTCTATTTCATTGTTAAGTTTTTATTTGTCATTTAATTTACTTACAATAACTTACATATAAAACTTGGGCATCACAATGCATACAACAAACTGATTAAATATAGATAGATATGATTAATAATTATAGTACCTACCAAACCTAGGCCCAGCTCAACGTTGAGCAGCACGCTGACAGCCGGCAGCAACGGCACGAATGGCACGCGGAACGGCAGCCGCGCCGGGCTCTACTGGCTCAGATTATGAACTACTTGCAAACTTACCGAAGGTGATCCATATAGCGAACCGGGCCCAGGTGAGCGCGTTAAGGTTGACCATAAGTTCGACGTTGAGCAGCACGCTGACAGCCGGCAGCAACGGCACGAATGGCACGCGGAACGGCAGCCGCGCCGGGCTCTGCTGGTGCGCCCAGATTATGAACACGCCTGAAAACAAATATGTAAGTACACGATTCTTTATACTATGAAATTTAACATAAGTAGGTACCTACGTATCATAACGCAACAGGTTCAATATCAAAGTTCAAAGTATGTCTCATGTCATGAAATATATTAGAAGCCCCTATAAGTAGGTATCTAAGGTTCAATTGGTTCCTAAAACCAGAATTGCGAGGTCTCACTGGGTCTTTATTTCTATAAAAATACTACTTACAAGAAATAATGATGAACGTGAGCACAATATCAGGTAGCAGCGCCCATAAGCCCGCCGGTTCTGCCAGAAAGTGGTTGTGGGCGCACAGCGCTGCCGAGGCTACCGTTAACGTGTACACACAGGCTGAAACGGCGGCTCCCGGAGCCCTGCCCCCCACCAGGGGCTCCAACCAGGCATATTGCGGACGGAGACGCCCCACTGTCAACGCTTCAAACATCTGAAATGTCAACAGTCAAATGGCCCTTTAATAATCTTCCTTGGTTCTTCAAAAGTCAATTGGTAGACAGAAATGTAATGTAATGTCGCACCTCTGACGAAGAGGACCCGCCATCTGTTCCTGGAGTACCAGTTGCAGAACTGTCCTCGCGGTCCCCAGGCGAATCCAATTGCGGAATCCCAAAGTTCTTATCGTCGACCGTAGGAGAAGGTCTATAGCGAAGTATAATAACAGCGGCACTGACAATAGTATACGCCAACAACGTTCCAATCGACATAAACTCGACCAGCTTCTCCAGGTCAAACAACAGCGCAATCACTGCCGATGATAAACCCGAAATAATAAGATTAGCTATCGGAATCTGAGACTTATTACTGACATCACTGAGAAAATCAAAAAGTAGACCGTCGGTGGACATGGCGTATAAACAACGAGGAAGGGAGAACAAGGAGCCTAGCAGAGTTGTAGTCATGCCACACACCGCGCCCACTGCAACTGCGTACTTAGCCCAGTCGGCATGCACGGCACCGAGGGCGGCAGGCAATGCTGCTTCAGGATTAATAGTTTGATATGGCACCATTAGAGTTAGCGCTAAAGCGACGAGAATGTACCCAATAGCCACAATCGCCATAGAAAGGATGGTCGCGATGGGAATAGACCGTGACGGATCCTTCGCTTCTTCGCTTGACGCAGAAATGCTATCAAAACCGACAAAGGCGTAAAAACAGGTGGCAGCTCCTGCTAGTACACCGCTGAAGCCAAATGGCATAAAACCGCCATTCTCTGCCGACCAGTTAGCGGTATCCGCATAGTAAAAGCCGAGAAATATGACCAGTGATATCACTAAAAGGTTAAGGACGGTGAGGCCGTTGTTAATATAAGCCGAAGTTTTAACCCCTACTGCTAAAATTAGTGAGGCTACGATGCAAATCATGAACGCTAAAACATCCGGGTATTTGCTGAGAAGGGTTTCGTGCATTTCTCCGGTAACTGAC
The DNA here is from genome assembly GCA_963966035.1 of Acleris laterana. Classification (NCBI taxonomy): domain Eukaryota; kingdom Metazoa; phylum Arthropoda; class Insecta; order Lepidoptera; family Tortricidae; genus Acleris; species Acleris laterana. The sequence continues at coordinate 9,841,700 of OZ014443.1, read as the reverse complement.
TCAGTAGCATTGGTAATAGCTTTATCTAAGATCGCATCTAAGTAACCGGACCACGCCCTTGCAACCGAAGCAGCCCCTGAAAAAAAAATACATTATCAATATCCGTGTTTATTGACAAAGGAAATAAATTTGATTCATATAACTACTCTCCCTTATGAATTATATTTATCCATGTTAAATAAACCGTAGCGCCGCGTATTTTGCTTTAATCAATGAGCCGTATGAAGTGTAGATAATTACATCCGTCATACAGTAGGGTAATACAATGGACTATTAGAGAGACTTGCGTTACGTCAGGGGACCGGCTATTTTCACAACTCACCTATCATATATTCCAATACGATGTTCCAACCGATGATAAAGGCCCAGAATTCACCGATGCTCACATAGGTGTAGGCGTACGCGCTGCCTGCTCTTGGTATCCTAGTCCCGAATTCGGCGTAGCAGAGCGCAGCCAGGGTTGAGGTGATGCCGGCAAGTAGGAAGCTGAGTGCAGTGGCCGGCCCCGCCATGCTATGGGCCACTGCCCCTGTGAGTACGTATATACCGGCTCCGACCATGTGGCCCACACCTTAAATATAATGATGGAGTTTTCAAAAATTGATTCTTAATCTAGTATGAGGAGACTGCCGTTCTAGTGGTGAAATGACAAGGAGTGATAAATATCTGTTTTAGATAGGTATATACTTACCTAGAAAAGGGCATTTATCACTAATAAGGTAGCGTTAGGTTAGGTAGGTAGTTATTTTAGATATCGCGGTCTCATTATTAACCGCAGCAACCATACCAGCATGTTTACAGCTTGACTTGCCTAGAGTTTTAAATAGGTATACCTACTACTTAGGTTAGGCGGAAATTTACCTACCTATTAATTAATAGTGGTTCTAGTCTATATTTGCGTTATAGAGTATAACCTACGGTTCTGGTTTTGCACTTAATTTACAAAATTGGGCCTTCCTTTTTACCCGAATGCCGAAGTATGAGAGTAATGTTTTGGATCTGTATATGTATATGTAGGTATGTTCTTTGTTCCCTTGAAAGGCTGAACGGATTGCCCGATTTCAACAAACGAGACGTCGTTAAATTTGTCTTAGGGCCTGTTGTTTGATCAGTAGTTATAATTGTTAAAATTCGAAAAAGGAATTGAATATTTGACACATCATCAAATTTTCCATTACTTAGTTTAACTATATACTGATCAAACAACAGGGTCTTTAGTGTCACGGGTCCCGGGTACTAAAATATATACTTGTTGATAACATTGATATCTAACATTATACTGACGACATTATCCAAATAGCAGCTGGGTTTTAAAAGCTTGCTTTTTGTTATTCGAGTGCTTGTTGCAGCTTCTAAGTACACTCGGCGTCAAAAATATCGCACCTTCGGGAAAAATATGTTCAACCGACATTATACCCTATTTAATCAAGGGTAAAGGTATGACTGTTAGGTATTATTTGAAAGGTAATAAAATATACTTTTTAAAAAAGCTAAAAGAAATATAATTATTGTAACCAGGTTTAAAAAAAAAGAAGTTTAATGCGAAGACAAGAAAAATGTTTATTAAATTTTAAATTAACATCAATGAAATGGTTAACAAACAAACAAAAAAGACACTTAAAAGTAACCTAAAACCTAGTGTTACCCCCCCTTGCCCTAATTACTGCTTCCATACGGTCTCTCATTGACCGAACCAACTTCACATACGTCCGACTGAGGAATGAGGTCCCATTCTTCAATCACGGCGTCCTGGAGTTCTTGGAGAGTGGTAGGGATGGCATCACGTGACCGAACACGTCGCTTTAGCTCGTCCCAAAGGTGTTCGATTGGGTTCAAGTCGGGACTTCTCGCTGGCCACTGCATAACAGGGATCCCAACCTCTCCCAGGTAATCACGAACGAGCAATGCAGTGTGGCTGCGGGCGTTGTCGTGCATTAAAGTGAATCCAGTGCCGACAAAACCCGCATATGGGACCACATGCTCTTCCAGGATCTCCGTGACGTCCCGGTGAGCAGTCAGAGACCCCTGCCCGCGAGTGCCCCCGTCCGGGAGACGCACAGAAGGTCGGTCTTGCCATCTGTGGACATACCGCCCCAGAACATGCACGAACCACCTCCGTAGGCCACCGTTTCTTCAATGCAGGCTTGAGCAAATCGTTCTCCCGACCTTCTGTAGACTCTTCTACGCCTGTCGTTGCAATAGAGGCAGACCCTCGTCTCATCGGAGAAGAGAACCTGCCTCCACTGGTCGAATGTCCAATCGACGTGGGCACGAGCAAACTGCAGGCAGTCTCTGCGATGCTGTGCGGTCAGTTGGGGACCTGTAGCAGCCCTGCGGGCCACAATCTTCTTCTCCCTCAACCTTCTCCTAATGGTGGAGGTGCTAACAGAGGGTCGTCCGAGCTTCTCGGAGACGCTGTTGCACCTCAACAGCATTGGAGAAGCGATTGCGTAGAGACGACGACACAATAAAGCGGTCGTCTCTTTCAGATGTGCAGCGTCAGCGGCCAGCTCCATGCCTCCTAATGAAGCCTCCAGTCTCCTGGAACCGCAGGTATAATCGGCGGACAGCAAACCGGCTTAAATTCAGTTGCCGAGCGACATCACATTGCCGAACTCCTGCTTGGAGCAGTGCGACCACCTGGGTTGATTCAGCAGCAGTGGTTTCCATTTTTGAGGGTCGTTTTTTTGCTTAAGCTCCTTAGGTGTGTTCTCTTTAACGTCTGGATAGCGAATGATTGACATTTGACCTTTACCAGACTTTTTATACACCTGGAACACGGCACAACTCGCGACCCTTCAAACGCGTAATTTGGCACTTTTTTTTCGAAACTCTCAGTTTGCGAAAACACTTTTTTTTCTTTAAATTAAATATTGTTAATTTAAAACACATTAAACGTGCTTTCGATTGATACTAATATTTACGAGGTGGGATAATTTTACTAAGGGCTAGATGTGCTTGAATCTGATTTTCGACGAGGTGCGATATTTTTGACGCCGAGTGTATTTAAAGTCACGAGGGTATATTTAAGAGGGTCTTACCAAGTAGAGTGATGTCCAGGGTAGTGAGACATCGGTTGAGAGGGGTGTCCAAGACATCCCCATATATCGGCTTACGGCGATTCATCTTGTGGCAGAATCCTGAGAGCACGTGCCCCAGGATCTTGTGCCTGGCGCCCGGCATTTTGGAAACTAACGGTAATTCACACACAATGTAATTTAAAGAAATTCTGATGCTTATAATTAGATCATAACAAATACTACAGTAAGAAGATAAGCGAGTATGTTAGGCGAGTCTAGAGTTTTCTGCAGCGCTTCTCGCCATGTTGGTCTTGTCCAAAGCGCTAGAAGATTCACTCCAAAATATGGACAAGTATAGGCCAATGAAGGCAATTTACTGAATAAATGATTTGAATTTGAATATGTGAATATGGAAGAGACCAATTATTTGAGAGATATGTCCTTAATTAGAACTCATTTGCATAGCAAAATGTAAATGTAATATATCTTGTTAGGGTACAGTAATCAAATGATAAGCAATAAACTTGTAACTATTTGTCTTCCTTGAACAAATGGTGCTTATTTTATTCGGTTTTTAACTTTCAATGTTACCTTGTTATTCCCAGAGCCAGCTGACTATTTGCGATCGGTTGCGCTGTTACGGACAACGGAGAGCTCACTGAAACGATATGCGGGCGGCGCGCGCATCTAATCGATCCTTGGTATACAATACAACCTCGTTTATATAACGGCTATGTAAGTAATGTAGAAGTATCTACATATTTATAGTGGAAGCGCACATATTAAATTCTTTGTTAATTGGAAACTCCGAACGTGCGGATTACGGATTACGGACTAAAGCGTCCAATTTAACTGCACTCTTGTTATTTGGTCTTTTTTCCGGTTACGGCTGTATTATTTGCAGATTTTAATAAAACATTTTCCATAGGGCTACCTACCTAATTTAAATAAATGTCGTTTCCTTAGTGGATCCGGAGGATTCTTATCGGAAAATGTTCGACTGAAAAGTAGTTTTTTGACTTTGAGCGATGAAGTGTAAGCTACAAGACTCGAGCCTCAACTGCTGAGCCTAGGCTCCGAGGCGAGACTTCTAGAAGTTTCGAAATTTTAAGCCCGATCGACTAAATGTAATTCGGGCTTAAAGACTCGAGTTGCCTCAAATTAAAAAGCCACCGTTGCTGCTGCCGAGCGAAATATCCTAAAGACTTTAAAATTTAAAGGTTCTAAGCTAAGCCTTTATGCGTAGCTACGTAATTATTAATTCTATTGATGTTATTTAGTTAAGAACTATTAAAGTTTTAAGGCTCTAATAATACTCTAAACCATAAAGGCTTAGCTTAGAACCTTTAAATTTTAAAGTCGCGTAGGTACTTAATTAAGTATAACCTATTTGTCAAACAGATAAATATTAATGATCAAATCATGTTAAAGACCTATTAGTAGTCTTTTATAATATGATTTGATCAGCAGAATTTAAAACGGGCCAAAGCCGCTGGTGGGCAGTTCGTTCATAATAAAACTACCTAAGTACGTAGAGAAAAAACTTATTCATAAACTAGGTTGTTAATACATAACTCAAAAATACAGTCAGTACGTAAGTACTCTTCTTTCAAAAAGTTTCCTCCAACTATAGCTACAGGAAGGCATTACCCAATACCGCGTAGGTACCTACCTACTACATACTGAAAGGCGCTATCTGAGACAGAACTCCTGAAGCAAGTGCAACCTTATTAATAAAGGGATAGAATCGAATCTGCTTTGGCTACTAAATTTGAGATAACGCCTACAGGTTTACCAAGGCAGAATATGGTTCAAAGGCTCAGGTTCGGTCACCTGTTGCACCCCTTTACATGAAAGCTTAGCGTTCCAAAGTTCTTAAGTAGCTTTAACGTTCTTTGGTCACTGACCCGAAACTAGTAACTTAAAAGCATTCTATTGATAACTTAAGCCTGTAGTTATACTTAGAGGTAGGCATATATATCTACGCGTGAAATATTAGGAACATTCGATGTCCTTTCCATACCTAATCAAATATATTATCTAAGGGCGTAGTTTTTCAAAAAATGTGCACGTATTTAAGGACTAAAATTAAATGTCATGTCATATCATAGGTGTAGATATCTACCTATATGACATACCTACATTTATTCGCAGACACATTCATAATACTTTTGTCATTTGTTTATTTTTATTTTCGGACATCATCAGCATTACAGTTTAATGTCATCGCAAAGATTCAGCGTGATTTTTTGCACAGAAGTGAAGTTGAAACTTTCAGTTTTTATGAGTTTTCTGTAGGTACAGTTTGTTTGAGTTTTGTCACAGCCTGTACTTAAACATCTATTAATTATTATACCTACATAAAAACCTTTCGTGAAAATTATCTAACTGATGGTGAAAACCGTATCAAAATTGGCGTTGGTAGCGTGGTTGGAGTTAGTGTATACCTACAGACAGATAGACGCTGGACTTTTTTTTAATACTAGGTCTAATAAGATTAATACGACGCGTTAGCCTAGCTAGTTGGTAATGACCCTGCCTACTAACCTAGTGCTCCCGTGTTGGATTTCCGGTATATTGTGTGCTGAGCACGGGTATTTGTCTGTAAGTCTTGGATGTTTTAAGTGTTTAAATATTTATGTCTCTACATAAGTTTTTATATCGTTGTCTAGTAGGTACCAATAGTACAAGCCTAGAGCTTAGTTTAGGACTAGGCAATTTGTGTGTGACTGTCCCCTGATATTTATTTGTTATATTAAAGAAAGATGGCCGACGGTAGGCCACCTGACGGACTTACAATTGCAAGGTACACTGTTAGTCTTCGGATATGATACAAGCATAGGCCAAAAAAATAATCTTCAAAAAATACAAAATTATCTAAACCTTCTACACATTCTAGGGGTTAATAGGTAACTCTACGACCTTTCTCTAGCTAGAGATTGTTTACCTAAGGCACTTGTCCCACCGCCGACGATGAGCGGGAAGGCGAGTTTCAAAAAATATCACACCCTTGACTTGTTCTTCAATTTGGGATAAAATCCGCAGGCTCGTTGTGATTATCATTCTGAACAATAAAAATAGTAACTACTCCCGATATGTCCCCAAAAATATGTATGGAATTGTCTGTTTTGTTACCAAGAAACGTACCTATTGAATTTTGAGAGGTGAGGTAGGTAGGTACTACTTTTTCTTGTGCAGAATGATGATCCCAACCAACGTGCAAATATTCGATATTTGCCGACGGTTGGACAAATGCCTTAACGCCATCCCACGCGTTGACTCCTACGCTTTTGCCGGCAGCGGTTAGATGTTTAATAGCTTTGCAAATACGTACCTACATAGGATGGGGATAGGATGCCGCCGGGGATGTCTAAAGTCGAGATCAATAGAAATAATGACAAAAGATGTAAACAAAATCATTATTACACCATAATCACGGAGTTTTGGTCATCGCGTGAGGTATTTTTGATGATGTACACGCTTGATTGTTACTTTTACGTTTAGTTTAAGATTAAATAAGTCAGACCTATTAACTATAAGTTTTTTAGAATCAAAACTCGTATCCACAAATATTGAGGTTGTGTCAAACAATATGTACCTACTGATTTGTTTACATCTTTTTTAATTTCTATTGACCCCGACTTTAGGGGTGTTCATTTTTTAACAGCTCGCCCATGAGTTTGTTTGTTTATAACCATACGATTGGCTGGTTTTGGGCGATCGCCATCTAGACATGAACTGATAGTTTGGAAGGTGGGTAGGTCAATAAAGGGTGCCTAGTCTAAAAATAAACATAAACAATTATAGTTTCAACCCTTTATTTAACCCTACTCTACGAACCACTGCGTAATCATAGCAAACAAGCGTAATTAAAACCTGTTAAACATTAACTTATAAAACAATGCAAATTACATTTAACATACTATACAAATAAAAATATTAAGAACTAAATTCAATATTACTTGTTTGTACAAAACTAAGACGATGAGACATTTAACTTAACACATCTTTCCTGTAAAAATAATCATAAATCTAATTTAAAAAATCAAATCGTGATGTGATTAATTACTAAAATATTTTATACCCGTAAACATCCCTGATAGTTGTGGATGGTCGCATTCCCGGACATAATTTAGCTTGGATTATTTACATTCACTCATTCAATGAAAACTCGTCACAATTAGAACAGTTATTCATGTCCTCATTACTTTAATCCTAAATAAGTACAATATTACATAAAAACGACAAGATATTAAAAATAAGACAGAATTGACGTAAAAAGTTTGCAGGAATCTGTTACATATTATAACATCTACACGTGAAGATAATTTCATTTTATTATGGCCATTTACATGTCAACTTCGCGAGGCATCACAGCTACAAATTAGAATACCAAAATCGAAAAAAGTCAATCAATACTTAAATTAACTATGTATCTAGAAAATAGATTGACCCTCCTAATACAAGAGCGCCTTTTAACATTATTGAACAAAAAAAAATAATTCGGAAACAACGTAAATTAAATTATAATTATAGGTAAGTACCTACTTACAAATAAAATAGTAAAATTATAAGAAGGTACGCTTATTAGCCGCCAAGTTCTTGAAACATGTTAAACACACTTTAAAAAACAAAAATCTCAAATAAAATATAATCTTTCCCAACATGCCATCGAAATAGTTCTTAAAAGTACCTACCTAACTTTGTTAAATCTATGGCACAATAAATAAAATCTTTCATAACCGCGTAATGACTAACATTTACAATCCTAATATGTAAGTAGGTACTTTCTGATTTAGGTAAAGCTTTCTCATTTATATTGCTTACATACCTATTACAATGTAAAGATCTTACTTTATTCATACCATATTTACGTCATTATATTGTAAAATTTAATAAAATTACAAAAAAATATAAACCTTAAAAATCACATAGATAAGTAAGTACTTATAATTTGTTTAATATAAATTTGTGAATGGAACAATATTGTTTCACATTATTAAAATGCTTATAATTAAAATTAGTTATACTAAGTTATTGTGTTTGGCTATTAGTCGATCTTCCGGGTAAAATAAAGTAAGGCCAAGTTTTTACGATCAATAATTGCAGATATAAAAGAAAGAGAAGAGCTCCAACCGTGAATAATGAATGGGTACACAGTTTGTACCCCGTCTAGTTTTTGCTTTAGGAAATTGCGAGTTAACCGTTAACTTAGTTGAAGGTACTCGAGGTCGAAGTAAGCAGTATTTGTATTAAAGAAAAAATGCGTTGAAATGCACAAAAAGGCATATGTTCTATTTTGTTGCAGAATTTTTAGACTCACCTTTGTCTGATAGGATACGTCAATGTATCTAATCGCTAACAGAAACCTATATAAGCGTAACCAAAAAGTAAAACGTTACGTAACTGCTTGTAATTTCACTAATTTCCTTAAATGTAAGAAATAAGTAATAATATAGTATGATACCTCATTCTCATAACTAAGTATAATAAATTAGATATTTATATTATAATTTGCGCCATTAGATTATGTATCTTCCCTACATGAGCTTTCTTGGAAATTATCCCTATTAAAGTTTACAGAATTACATAAATATTTATGTTTATTAAAATCAGAGAAATTGTGTATTAAATGATATGTTTTAGGTTTCAGTCTTCAGAGTGTAGCGTTTTGGTATTATAATAATATTATTATTTCGTACCATACAGGTAGCAAACAAGCATTAAGGGGCCCACAAGTTGGGAAGCGGTTACCCTAAACCCTATATATACGCTTGCAACGCCAAATAGGTAAGTTTGTAGATCGAAAAGTATTACAGTTACAATTAAAGAGCAGATAAGAAACACTAAACAGAATATTATATGATAAACCGTTAATACATTTTTTTATTTTTAACGTACTTATTTACTCAGTTAAATTGACATTTTGAAAACGCTCCAATCCTTGTCCCTACTAATATTATATGTTTATTTGTTCCGTCTTCGCGGTTAAACATCTTGTCGTAAAAAATGGTTTAGGGGACCGGAGACGGACTTAGGGAACCTTTTGAGCTGGAAATTGGAATAGTAATAAAGGAAAAAAACGATAAAAAAAACTTCTGCTCGGACGGGGAAAACCGGAAAGAGTGTATAAATTAATCTTCTAAAGATCTTTTAACGATCAAAAACACTCGCAACATGCGCGATAATAATTAAATTTTGAAATTTATTGCAGGATAATTTGTAAGGGGAAGAAAGTAAGATTATTGAACATAGACAAAACAAATTCTGAAAAGAAAGAACTCTCCATTCTAAGGTAAGAAATATATGAGCATTTAAATTCTAAAATATATACAGTTGTTGTTAAGTTTTCTCCGTGATATTAGCGGAAAATTTGACGTCACGCATTATGTATCAAACAAACAAGTTCACACACCAACTAGCAGGTCGCAACCACATGTAACTAGCACCTATTTGTTAAATTACCTTAACCATACTTAGTTATTATTAATTATAGAGAGGTTAATTTAACAGTTTTGAAGTACCTAATATACAATATTTCTCCAGCACGACAGTAGTGAAAAATTTCCCTGTAATTTTGTTAATGGCTAGCATTTCTTTTTCAGAGTTTAGGGAACTGTCTGCAGGAGTAGCAGTATCTATTCCAAATGGTAGGTATTCATTGATTTTTTTATACAAACGAACGAAGGTACTTATTAAACTAAATTAATCTGATTAAGAAATAAAGGCATGAAGACCGGGTTACTTTTTCTTGACATTTGCATTTCTGTACTGTAAGGAAATAAGATGGTACAACGAAAACAAAAAGCCAAGCCGGACGAGAGCCACACAAGATTTAGTTTCGAAGCTGACAAAACAGTTGATTGGCTCAATCAATTATCATGAAAATTTGCTAAGAACCCTTTCGGTATAAAACACTTCGGTCGATATTTTTCGGAAAATCTGTTCTCCTGTTCGTGTACTATATGCGATGACAATCAGAAAGTCTCTTATAATAACGTTTTCTTATATTTCTAAAATATGAGTAAATAGTGGCACTTTCGAGTCGTGACTCGCGAGGGTCTCCGGGCGTCCAATCCTGTGCCCAGAAGTATAAAACTCTTCGTCGGTGTAAACGCTACGCGACTTGATCTACGAAGCTTCCGCTAATCGGACATCTAACAGAAATATTCTTTACAGACACAAAGATTGACAACAAAAAATAATTACCTAAAATATACTTTACATAGGTTGGGCACTCATAGGTAAGTACAAGTCATAACTTGAAGTTGAACAAAAATTTGGTCCTACTAATCCCTAAAAGATCTCATTTGTCCCAAAGATATACCTACAAGTACGCAGCTAGAAAATAATAGGTACTATTGCTTGCTACCTCACTTCGTGAGGAGAATCATGTCAATCGAAAGACGACAATATAAACTACTTTGATTACTCTGGAATCTGGATGTAATACCTAATCAATTTAATTAAAGTTCTAACCTTCTTAAACTATAAGATCTGGCAATTTGTAGTATCTATTGTGTCAGAACTTTTATAACATGCTTAACTTTTATTTTATACTGTACAAAAACTATTTACATTATAAGATATACATAAAAGAAATTTAACGCTCTTATAATGGTCCCAATATTTTTAATTTCGATTAGAGCTTTACGAAAAATCCGTACAACTTATTGCATATTGACTAGAACATTTTAAAACGGGTAATACTTTATGCGTAAGTTTAGTAAACAGGTAGATTAATTACGTATTTTGCCGACTGCATCACAATTTTAAATTCAAGGAAACATAAGATACTTACAATACAAGTATGTGTATTTAATTTCACGGTTTGAAATTTATAATTAAGTATATAAAAATAAAATCGATTTCGAATTGTGCTAAATCTGTTAATATTAATAGTAAACGAATAGATAGTTCAAACTTAAATTTAACATTTAAAATTTTAATTAAAAATGTCTATCTTTAGAAACTTGGCTTATTTAAAGTTAATTACTTTTTAGATGTTGCTGCCGTTATTATTAAGTTGTTCATTCGTGTTTAATTATTAATTCTATTGAAACGATGATAGTAGATTATTAATCATTTTGTTATGCTTGCTTCCGGTACCTTAACCAAGTAGGTAGTACTCCGAAGTATGTCCCTATCCCTTGACTGCGGCTTCCATAGTCTCACTAAAAAGTGGTTACTACATTATGCAGTTTTAGAAAATCTAATGAAGCAAAGAGAGTCAGTGATTTCAATCAATATTGGACGCAGACAGACCAAGCAGTTATGAAATGACACGTACGAGTACCTATCTAAGTTTCGTTGAATTCCTTATGGGATCGTTTTTATCACTTATAGGTATAATTATAGGGTTTTCAAGAGTGGATTTCGAGTAATTTGTAATTTATCAGGCTCAGTGTCCGTGTCCGTCTTCCTCAAAGCGCGCGCGCCGATTTTAATCAAAGTTATCCGATTAAAATACTAACCTGTAGTCCATTTACTTGTCCTGTTTCATCCTCGTAAGGCCCACGTCAAATTTCGTTACTTTGAAAAATAATCTTATGTCAGTCAACTAAAGTCAAAAGTCACTTTGATATTAATGTCCTATAGGTATGGTATGTAGGACTAAGGACCACTTCGAGTGGACCTATTGCGACGTTCTAACCAGCCTAAATTGAAATCTAACTGCTCTCTTAGTGCCTTTACGCCTTGATCGATATTAGATTTCCTAAAAAAATATAATATAATAAGTGCTTTTCTTATATTAGTAATAGTTAACATTTAATTAATCAAGAGTTAAATATACATAAATAAAGGAAATTTGCGACCGATTTGTATATGTCAATATAGGCCCTGTATAATGTTTAATAACATTATTAAAAAGAATACCGTTAAGGCGACATTGCAATTGCCTCATGGCATGGCTTGCCTTCATACATATTATATACATATAAATGTACACAAATGGCGGTGAAATACAAAGGTAGTGTCAATTCAAATACATATAATAAAGTAAATACATATTTGAAGATAAATATCTATATACAAACATTGTAATATCACATGAGACAATTTTTACAAAAATAGTTGAAACATGTTGTACTGCAAGCCTCAATTTGAACATCTCACAGATAAAATTTAATGTAAATATGCAGTGCCTGCTCAGAAAACTTTTCCATTTATAAAAAGCTTTAAGTTCGCTCGCCCAACCTGGAAAGCGGACGGATTTTATGATTGATTTACTTACAGTGATCATTAACGGTTATTTATATTGATGATTCAACATTAGGAAACCTGATTCACATTAGTTACTTAGTAACTTTCTGGGCAGGCATTATTTTTAAATTTATTTTTACTTCAACAATAATATTCACCATAATATTTATTTATAACAGTATAATGAAACAACACAGTTGTTACAAAATGTACTAAACCAGTACCTACACAACTGTCTCCTAGAGTGCTTGTTTTTACAGTTTGCCATAAACATCCACAAGTTAATTAAGTAATTAGTAATTAATTACTCTAATGTAAGTTACTACTTTGGCATTCATTAACGATAGCTACTCCAGCTGCCATAGGATTTTATGTGGATTAAATTAGTTTTAAATGCACAAAACTTGATAAATAAGCACTGATCTTTCTTCTGTCTGATCATAGCACAATACAACCAATCATATAAATATCCTTTTATAGGTACACTTCCAACAATAAAATCCATCTTCTAGCACCTCAATATTTACTTTCAACTTCAACATATACATAGTTATCACATTTAAATTGCACATCCAGAAAACAGACTCAAGATTTAATACAAAAACGAATGCCACTTTTCCTTATTAGTGATGATAAGGGCATGGTTTACGTATCATCTGTTTTCGTTTGAGTTGACACTATCCACCAGTGCCATTAAAGTATTGGGCATGTTTCGTGTAAGGGGCAGCTATGTGGTAGGGAGGGGGCTGCCCCTTACTGTAAACTGGTTCTGTCACACTGCTTGGACTATGGCGGTGGCTTATAATGCTTGGCGGATTGGAAGGTGCTGGCATTGCATCGTACAAATCATACATGTTTTGTGAACTTGGAGCATGTACATGGTTGTAACTACCGTCGTCTGAAATAAGAGGCGTATTTGTCATCCTGTATGGATTGGTAGTGTTTGTGTGGCCTGTTGGAGAATATATTTCTGGAGACTGTGATGCAACATAAGTAGGACTTGCAGCAGCTACCCCATAGGTATTTGCATTGGGAGAGGGTGATGAATAATGACTGTAATTGCTTAAATTAGGCATAGTTGTAGATCCTACTACCTGGCTTATAGTGTGAATCCGAGGATTGGGCAAATTGCCATGCGGGTGATAGTTGTAACAGTCGTAACTGCTTTGGCTGTAGTTTTTGTCACTAGCATACCCATAACTCTCACTGTCATAAATTCTTTCATGATGGTTACCTTTTGTTATGGGATGTTCCCTTCTTTGGTAAATTGGCTCAAATTTTTTAATATTCTCCATCACTGGTCTATGGCAGTATGTATTATCATCAAAATGTGTTGGTATTATAGTTTCATTGTTGGACCGCCTATCCTGAGAGCTCACACTCAATCTTTGCACTCGATTATTTGCACTATTTAAATTCAGTTGAAAATTGTTTTCATTACTGTTAAGATATTTCTTAGGTTCTATGTGAACTCCATAAACATTTTGGGCTACAGGTACTGTATTCCTGTCTAGTTCTTGCCTAGAAGAGTATACTTCATTAAGTGATACACCATAATGTGGTTTCTGTGAAACACTGTACTGGTTTCCAGATTTAAAATCGTCATTATCATCTTCAGTATTTTCAGGATATAGGGCATGATCAACACTTTTATAGGTCTTATCCTGCTCATAAGTAAGATCCAATGGCCTATCATAAGCATTTTCTGGGGTAACATTATCATAAACAGAAACTTTCATCGGATCACTAATGCCATCTGTATTATCCTTTTCATCTTCCATCTCTTTCTTGTTATCTGATGCAAACCTTTGCTGGAGGGTGGGTGTTATTTTTGCAGCTTTGATTAAAACAGCACTTTGCATGGGAGGGGACACATCTTGTGTACCATCTTTATGTATGTTTCTAGCATGTTTAGCCAAAGCCCTCAACTCTTTAGGATAAGGAGTGGGTGCTCGTCTTAATTGCCCTGGCTTTTCAGGTACTTTTGGTGTAACTTTCATATCAACAAAACTTATATGGCGTGCTGATGGCTGGGTTTCTGCCATTTCAGGTTTATCATTCTCCAACTTTGTTTCAATGGGGGTTAAAGGCACTTGGGGAAAGAGGAAACAGGTGAGGACTTGTTCGTAGGTATGTGGGTCCACTTCTGAATGCATAGGCACTAGAGGTTTGCTTTGATTTTCAGACAGCCAAAGGGCCACAAGATTATCACAATTGAGTAAAGACTGAGGAAGACAGCTTAGTGAGTTCCTCACTAAGTTTAGAACTTTCAATGATGAAAGGTGTCCAATTTCAGCTGGAATCTTGGTCAATTTGTTTGCACGTAGTGACAACACTGATAATTTTGAACAGCTTCCAATTTCTGGGGGTATCGCCCTTAACATGTTATCATCTATGTTAAGATATTGCAATTTTCTCAGGAGACCCACTGAAGAAGGTATTTTATCAATATAATTACACATAAGCATGAGCTCCTCTAGGTTTGCTAAGTGGCCTATAGTCTCTGGGATTCCATATAACCTGTTGTTGTCTAACTTTAGTGTTGTTAAATTTCTTAGTTGCCCGATACTATCTGGAAGCTGCGTAAGAGTGTTTGCAGATAAACTTATGTCCACTAATTGTGCACAGTAGCCAATTTCAACAGGAAGTTCTTCAATCATGTTATTGCTTGCTTCCAAATGTACCAAGTTCTCCAGTGGTTTTATTACACTAGATATATCTGTCAAACTATTGTTATCAATCCATAACTCTTTCAACTTCAGAAATCTGCCAATCACTTCAGGAAACTGTTGGAATTCATTTTGCCCTAAATCAAGTCTAAGCAGTTCTGTCGAACGAGAAAGAGACTTTGGTAAAATCATCAAATAGTTATCTCTTAATTCAAGAATACGTAAATTTGCAAGCCTTCCGAAATTCCCAGGGAGATATTCTAGATATGTATCATTTAAGTATAGTTCTTGTAATGCAATTAAATTTGTAATGGCATCAGGGAGTTTCTCCAAGGGATTCACACTTAGGTCCAAGAATGTTAGATATTTAAGTGCTTTCATCGTGTCTGGTAGTGAAGCTAGAGTGTTTCTGCTTATATTGAAGTGGTGCAGGTTTACCAGAGACGACATAGCGGTGGGAATGGCTTGGAGCTCGTTGTCGCTCAAGTCGAGGTGCTTGAGTCCATGGCACATGAACAGTTGGCGCGGCAGCTCGCTGATGCGGTTGCTGTGACACAGCAGTGTCTCAAGCGTCCGCTCGTACACGAACACTTCACTGGGAACATCTGACAGCGACTGATGCGAGTAGTCCAACTCGCACACATCTTCCACCCCCGGTCTCACGCAACACAAAAAGTCAAAAGGCATCGTACTGAAATCTACTGCCCATACACAAACACACTTTACACAATTCGTTTTACACACCTCACTAGTCCCCCATGTTAATGTGAAACAACATTGCCTATACCATTATATGTTTATTTATCATTTGTACTGTCTTATGGCACTTGTTATATAGTATTATAATTGCATCTTAAATAACAGGAAACAAAATAATTGAATCCCTTAGTAATGATTCACTCAAAAAAACTTGTGATTGACCTTCCCCTCTCAACACATTACTACAAACCAATCTGTCAGTTCATTCGTTCTTTTTTTTTGTAACTCCATTTGACAATGTTACGTTCCAATAGCCACATCACTCGCTTTGGTTGTTTTTTTTGACAAGTTTAGGAAGCCTCATAATAATATTATATTGTAATTGTAATATTCGTTCATTTTTTTAAGACAATAGAAAGGGTGCTGTTTCTCTGTAATGTTTTTGTTTGGTGTACAATAAAGTGTTTTGTATTGTATTGTATTGTAAGGGTCCAAAGTTCCACTTTAAGAACGCATTAGAACTAAAAAGTTCTCAAATGGCCTTCACATCCACTTGCACTTGCTTGTTTGCAGGAAGCCGCGAAATGTGGGTGACAATCCAACACGGGACGTTGTGGCTGGCTGGTTGTGGCGATGTGGTGAGGTGGTGAGGCCTACTGGTATGATGATATAATGATGGGAAGTATGGGAACTAGAAAATTTAAGTTCAAAGCTACGTTACCTCATCTCTTTCAACTACCTAATAACGAATGAAAAGGGGTGTCTAAAAAAAACGCATTTTCGCTCCTTAGTAACCAACCTGCTAGTTACTGCACAGCCATGCAAAACCGAGCCATGATTGCGCACTTTAGAACTGTTAACATGAATTAAATAAGCGTGCAATATAATTGTCGAGTAGTAGGTATATAATATTAAGATTACACATTTTAAGCTTTCGCGTTAATAACAACTAGAAATAAGGTATTAACGCGATAAAAATGTACAAGAATTAAGACTGATTTTATTTTAAATAAGATTGTCTAAATTCATCTTTCGAGTGAGAGATATTCCCTCGAGTGAAGATTACTAATAGACTTGGCAGTATGCGCATGGTTTCCTTTGTCTTTACCATTATGACAGTTAAGGGCCGTACGTTTTCATGTCTGTACAGTTCCACATCTAGGGGTTGTAGGACTTGTAGGTACTCCACTTTTGTACAATTTAAAATTCATACCCAGGTAGCTAAAAATACTTTTTATTCTGCAAAGTAGGTAGGTTAGATTCGTTAGGTATCTTTAGATGCCCGAAGGGCAATTCGCCCAGAAATAGCAACCCCGCCTAGCAGTAGATTTATTATGTGAACAAATATAGAAAACGGCTCATTAAAAATGGTACAAACAAGCAGTGCCAATGCATTTGTACAAATGTGTCCGAAGCCCACTTTAATAGTAGGTAGTAGCTGACGGACGATTTTTCAGCTGTTTGTAACTTCATAAAAAATGCCTCTATGTAGCAGCATGAAAACCCGAGATTTTGCTCCGCCTAAAAAAAGAATAAATTATGAATTTTATCCCACTTGAGCTCGAATTCACGGTACAGAGATCAGTTTAGTAGTTAGTGACGCCTCCGCCCAGTAAAGGTTAATTTTCTTCTTGAAAGGTTGATCACTTTGATACCAGCAGCATGATGAAAAGGGTCACTATATTTTAAATAATAGGCAATTTCTGTTTGTTTTATTTTATTAACTATATTGCAAATCATTGTTTTAACAATTAAGTATAATTACAATCTCAATTATATTTGTAACAACATTATATTTTAAATCCTCCGCCAGTATAAATACCATCACGTCATCGATAAAACTATTGAGCCACTTTAGAACCATGGCATCATGACAGCGTCAAGTCACTAGAAAAAAAACCGTCGTAATTAATTGGATTTCTACGACAGGATTATTTAGTGGCTTTACACTTAGAATAATAACACATTTAATCCTATTTCAATCAATGCCACTCTAAATTTGCTCTACTCAGAGGCCCTTGCCAAGATGCACTACGCTAACTATAGTGCCCGGCCGATATGAAGTCAATCCTGACACATTGCACAACCATGAAAATTCAGAATATGGATAATGTTGACAGCAGTCAAACAATGCTGTTATTACTATTCCTTGATACGCAACAAATAAGTTTGGCATTGTTTTACTGCTGCCAACAATGTCAATAGTCAGAAACTTCATGGTCGTGCTATATGTCAGGATTTACTTCTTATCTGCCTAGTACTGTAGTGTTTGTATTCGTATCGTTTTTAAACCAATCGCGTCACCGGTAGATCACATGATACGAAAAGCATAAAACCTATCTGTTTTGTGCGAAAAGTCACATTATTTATGCACTAGTGTGCGTGTCGTCGTAGTCGTCGCGGGAACGTACGAAAAGATAACGCCTACATGGCTCCGTTAGCTACATGAATCTATCATTCTATCTTCAGGCGTCATCTTAGGCGTCATTCCGCAACTGACAGCAGCCTGCTGCTGCCGTCTACCGTTGTCGTCTGCGGTCGTGATTCCGCACAGACGGCGGCAGCAGTACGGCTAGTACGTACAAGTTGTATTCTCTCTGCTGTCGCTCAGTACATCTCTATCGTTAGAGACTAGATAAAAGGGAGATCCGAGCAACAAACATGTCACGGATAACTTGTGCTAGCCCTCCATAGACTAGGCCCTAAACTGGAAAACGCGTCTCTAAACGATACAAGCGGCAAATCATGTAACAGTTGGGGTGAGAACGTTATCAGAGGGTTTTAACCCAGCAGAATACGGATCTGCCTGTCGCCGTTCCAAAATTGGACCGAAAGTATGCTATACCGGAAAAGGTGCAGCCCATACAAACATTTTCGTCGTACATTTTGTAAATGGTTGTTTAGGTACCCTAAAAAAGGTCCGACTGTCAGGGGTTTTTAATATGTTGTAAAGGGTCCGTAGCATAATATCGAAAATCAAATTTCATAAGTACGAAATTCCTAACACAAAACTTCGAATATCAAAATGTCTAATGTATGAAATTCCTAAAGATGCATGTCCTAATGCACTTTTAATCGAATGATCTCATTTTCGAAAATCAATATTCCTTTGTACAAAATGCCTAATGACAAAACTTGGAACTCAATATTTCTAGTGCTCAAAATCACTACGTACAAAAATCTTAGTGACAATTCTTCGAAAATGAATACATTCAAACCTTATAACTCAGTGATCGTACTTTTTCCAGCATTTTTGGTGCAGTGCTAAGGTTGTCAATAGTGGCCAATATGAAATTGTTTGAATCAAGAATCAAATAAAAACAAAAATTAATAATAAAATAGCGTATTAAACAAATCGAAAATACAGAAAATATTCTCAGAACATGTAAAGCCTAACCCAATATGGATAATGAAACGAAGGGTTAATTTACTACGAGTACCTATATGAGAAAAGGTAACACAGTTTCAATAAATCCTTATCTCAGGTTATAGTTCATATTTATTATTAGGAATTGATATACTAACTATACATAAGCATAGACAGTATAATGCGTACGTAATGGCAGTGCAATATATAAGTCATTTTGTTTCTTCACTAACGTCCCAGTAATAAATGTTATACACAATTATAATCACTGATTAAGTAAAAAAAATAGTGTTTCATTTTCAATGATATCATAATATTACATAATTTTAAACGACAATCATACTATACGGGTGAGGACCAAAAAGTTGGACCACAGTTAAGCGCAGTTAACAAACGACGATGACGAAAAAAGTTCCGTTGTGCGACGAAAAGTATCCCTACAATTGTATGGCTAATTTTCGTGTCACAACGAAAGAGTTTCATAGACATTTTTATTGATTGAATTAGCTTGGACAACTTTTTGGTCCTTACCCATACACGTCGACAACCCTAGGTCGCTGTCGTGTGTCATTTGACGTCATCGCACCAAGAATGCTGGAAAAAGTACGATCACTGCTTATAACTCCACCCCTAATGAACGTAGCGTGCCTTCGAAAATTAAAATTTCGTTCGAAATTTCGCACTTCATACATTTTAAACTTAGGTCAACTGGGAGTACGTAAAATGTCGTTAGTTTTTTCGTGCACTAGTAATATTGTACTTTAGACATTTTAAAACAGGCTAATTAAACATTGGACATGCATCTTTAGGAATTTCGTACATTATACATTTTGATATTCGAAGCTTTGCTTTTAGGAATTTCGTACTTATGAAATTAGATTTTCGAGATTATGCTACGGACCCGTTGTAAAGGAGTCATGGTGACCCAAATTTTTCATCCCTCCAGCTCTATGTCTTTCCCTGCCATCTTGCAAAAACTGACACATTTCTTGAATTATACAATATTGCATAAACAGGATTAGCACTAGAATGAAATGAAATTAACGACAGTATAGATAAAAAAAGGGAAAAGGTTTTTCAAGATGGTGGAGAAAGATATATAGCTCGTCGGACGAAAAATTTGGGTTACCATGACTGTATTGTGCTTTACAACATATTTATTTATTTATTTATTGGTAGGAAATCCAACAGAAAAACCACAAAACAATCGGACCTTTTTTAGGGTTAAACAACAATTGACTAAATTTAGGAGGTTTTTTAATATGGTAATATCTTTTCCGGTATAACATACTTCCGGTTCTAATTTCGGGATGGCGACAGGCAGATCCGTATTCTACAGGATCAAAACCCTCTAAAAACGTTGTCACCCCAACTGTTACATGATTTGCCGCTTGCATTCTATTTCTTCAAAAAATATCCTACACTACCTGGTGTCGAACGTCAGTAAGTGCGGTCGGCTTTGCAAGGTATTTTATAGAAATAAATAGAAACCAGTGACCAAGACACCTTAAGGCTTTACAATTCGAATCCATAACAGTACTAGCACATTCCCTTGTATTACGCAAATATGGGTTACAAGTTACAATTAGATTAGGTGGTAACAGGTAAAAAACTACCAATGCCAGGGACCCATTTCACATAATTATTGTCATATAACTTGTGTCCATAGCTATTTCTCCGTCCAAGGTAGTCTGGAAGAGATCGCTATTTAGTAGTAAGACCGCCTCTTACGTGTACTGTTCTGATTTTTTTTTGTGTTCAATAAAGAGTATTTGTTTTGGACGATAAGTATTGTATAAATTATCCTAGTCCGAAACAAAGCTCTAAGCTCGGATTGTACTAGGAAACGTCCACGACACATATTCATGCTTATCACATCATTACATTTTGTTTTACCAATTCTGGGAACGAATCCCAGACCGCTAGTTTCGTAGGCAGGGTCAGTACATCCATCAAGAACAAATACTTATCGGAAAGTGAAAGACGTTTAAAGTGAGCGAAAATTAATGAAAGGTCTGTATAAAGTTATGCAGTGCGATCGTATGAAACTATCGAAATTAACTAATTCAAGATTCGACTCGATTCGATTCGATTTGAGATTTGCTTATAAATATGCGTCTTACTAAAGTAAAAATATGACTCAATTTATGAATAAAAGATCATTGTGATATCTAACGTAATAAAAATACGCCAAACGTTTAGGGTTGCTAAGTTTCAGTGAATCGTTATTTGCGTGACAAAATAAAATTCGCCCACTCATACTTGGATCACATAATAGAACACTCAGCTGGATCATTTTTAAGGGAAATACGCTGATACCGGAGTTGCTCGATAGGTATTCTTTCGCGATGACTTTTTCTCCCTGTAGTCTACTTGAGGTAGATTAAAATTTTCGTTCTCTTTTCCTTTCGCGGACTTGGACGCAGCATCTATAAACGAAAACATTCATATTTAGTAAAAAGAAGAAAATATAAGCAAATTTAATATTGAAACCTTACAAACCTTTAGCACTTCTATTGGTTTTGTCATCAGCAGGTTTCAGGTATTTGGGATCCAGTCCAACTTTATTGTTATTCTCTCTAATATTCAAGGCTGGAGTGCCTTCTAAGGTTGACCTAGACACATAAATTGGTTTTAATTGAGAGTAAAAAGTACTATACAATGTATCTGTTAAACTGTACTGTTAGTTAACCAATTTCACTGTTTTTTTAAGGTTTGTTTGTCTGTCGTCTGTCCGTAGGCAGCATCTCATGAACTGTAATTGGTAGATAGTTGATATTTTCTCAGTTGGTATTTCTATCCTAACTCTGAAACAGCCTCATCATTTCTCTTATTCAGGCAAATGTTTTTAATTTTGACAAAAATAAAACAACTTGTTATTGGTGCTTACACTTGCGATGTTGCATAGAAATTAATGCATTCCTCTGACATCTCTTCACTGTCTGCATGGTCGGCAGAGCGATGATGATGCGGCGTGGAGGTATACTTGGCAGCACTGCCAAGTGTGTGTTTACTCTTCAATGCACTGACTGGTTCACAAGTATCTTCCATTTTTTTATGAAGCCATTGTATTACTAGAAGGGCAATCAAAATATTTAAAATAAATAATAAATAAACGAATAGGAACAGTATGTCACAAGTCACAACACAATGTAACAATTACCTAAATTATTATTTTTAATTATTTCTTCTCGCTCTTTGAGGGCTGCCTCATTACTATCATATTTTTCTCTCAATTTCTCCAATTCTTCTATGAGATTGTCAATATTTCGTTTAGTTGCACTTATTTCTGATTTAAGATCCTCTATTTCTTTATTATTCTTCTCTATGACCTTTTCTTGTTCTATTACTATGGCTGTTCTGCATAGAATCTGCAATCATAACGATAGATAATATCATAAACTAGAAAACAAAACTACTCACTCATACCTTTCAAGATAATGAGAGAAGCGGGGTTTGATGGTACAACTTCACAAAAATATATCCATTGAAGATTGTTCCAATGAGCAAACATTGTATTTCATTCCAATACATAAAATAATAACAATGGGTTAACAGAATATTCAACAGTTCGTGTAGCAAACAAAATACCTTTTCTTTCATTTCAATCAAGTCATTATTTTGCTTCAAAATTATTTGATTCGCTTTCATTAACTGCTCTGAATTAGACTGAGCTGCTTCATTGTGTTTATTCACTTGGGATTCACTAAAGGCAAGTTTTTCTTCCATATTAGCCTGAAAACATATATAATGGCATATATTGTAATACCTACTAGATCTCACCCAGGGTACTTACTCCCAGATTTACTTATTAAATAAACTATTTTATAGTGCTGATAGCACACTTGCCTTTTCCCTCTTAATGATTTGTAATGTAGTTTTCAGCTCATTCACTAGTTCTGCATTATCTTTTCCAGCCTAGAAAGAATAAAAATCATACAAAATGTACATGTATAATGAGATATTCATAATACAAATATAAAATAACTGCTTACTTTCTCCAAGCATCCACATTTTGAGTTTAATTGATTGATCTGTTTTTCTTTTTCTACAATTTCTCTATCCAGGTTTGCATTCTTTGCCTTCAGTGTTGCCACTTCAATGTGAGACTTTTGAACTTCTTCCTCCATCATGCTCAATCTTTGTGATTTATCGCTGTTAAATATTACAATGCTTTATATCACCATAATTACATTTTTAAGAAACATTTACCCTTGTTACATTGACAGTCATTTCATAGAATTTATCTTTATCAGCAAACTAGAGGACGCCCGCAACATTGAATGCGTATAATTCGTTTCCCCTTACTTCCCCGATTTTAACCCTTTATCCCTTACTCCACCCCCAGACCTTGTGTAACTATGTGCCAAATTTGCAATCTCTAGACCTAGCAGGTTGGGCTGTACATTGATATGTCAACCAGTTCCTTCTTTTATATATTTAGATTTCATTCAAGAGACTTAAAATATTGTGGTAGACAATGTTCTAGATTTTCTAAAAACCACAAGATTTGAGCTTTCACTTTACTCTGATAAAGTTTAGAAAGTAAGTTAATTGTATAAAACAAAATTTTCATCCCTTTTCCAGCCCATGACCCACGAGTTAAAAATGTTAAAACTAAACAATACCTTAACTGGTTTTCTAAATGGCTATTTTTGTCCTTTAACTGTTGACAAATAGCGTTTAACTCTTCAATATGTCTTGATTTTCTGTTCAGATTTTCTTCAGAGTTTGCTTGTTGGGCTATTGCATTCGTCTCAAAGTTCTTTTGCCACTGTAATCGTTCCTGAAAAAAATAAAATCATAATATAAATATATATAACCACAAGATTTTTTATTTCTTTAAAAAAATAAATTACCTGTGCTGTTCTGTCTCTCTCCTGTTTTAATGTTTCCTGAAATTCTGTCTCATTTCTTCTCTTGTCCTCTTTCAATTCAGACAGAGCACTTGTTAGTTCACGCACTTTCTGCTCCATTTTATTATGATTCTCTCTCCACATCACTTCACTGTTGGTTGCTGAACTTTTTAAAGATGCCAGTGTATTCTGATAAGAGAACAGTAAAAGCAAGTCTGAGAAAAAGTGATTACGTTAGAAATATAAAATCTTGTAATTACTCAAATATTTTCTGATTCACACTGTAATCTTAGGGGTTGAAGCTCACCTTTAGGTTATTAATGGTGTCAGCCATGTGTAGTTTAATATCTGCATCCGTAGCAGGGCCAGTTTTAAGTGAAAGATGCACGAGACGTCGGAACTCATTGTGCTCTACAATTTCAAAGTAAAACTGTACTGGATTTGATTGCTGCACTATCAGAAACCTGAAAAATGGAATCCTTGTGATGATTTTTTTAAAGGTACTTCACAAGATAGGTACTTAATAATTGTTTATTACTAGGTACTCTTTTACCATCAGTTGCTAAGTTTCAAAACACACTTTTAAAACAGTAAGTATTTCATGGACTCCCAAATTAAGCAAACTAATGAGGTAATAAGGTTTCTTACAGTACATTTGCTTTTGTACTGCTTTTAATTCTGTTAATATTTGGGCAATAAGAACTGATTATTGGCATGTTCTCAAAATGTAATGTGAATCAAATACCTACTTTTTAACCCTTTCGCCGCCATTGACTTGATATGAAGTCCGAAAATTTCGTGCCCCACACGCCACGACTTGATATCGTCGATGATTAGTGTAACTTAACATTTACTGTATGACGATATGGACAAATATTGAAACAAACAAATAACTTACATATTATTAGAAGCACATTGTTGCAGCAGTCTAACAAGCTGGGAGGGGAAATTATCGAAGTCTATTAACAGTCCTTGTTGTTTTTTCAAATCCTCGTAGTCGCATCGTGATACGTTTAGGACGCATAGAAAAGTAGGATCGTCGTCATCAGACAGGGATATTCTCTGAAATGAACCACAAATCAATAATTATACTGAATGTAAACAGTGAAACCCCAGATAATATTATATGGGGACAATATCACACTAATATTTGGTATGAACTCGTTGAAAATAAATCACAAACCAAGCTGTCGCTTCCGTAAACCTTGGAAATTGTCACTGTAACATCTCTTTTGCTATCTTCAAAACCCCTTTTAATAGTAACATAATACTTTCCCTTGTGGAATGTTTTACATTCCATCGTACCAATTAAATGATATAGGTTTAATTATAAGAATACATTCAAATAAACGGCTTGCATTTGCACCAAGTTTGTTGTCAAAGTTGCACAGATTATAATGTTGTCGTTTAGTTTCAAGTGTAATTTGGAGTCTTTTTTCTGACATTTTATCGCTAGTGTTGTACCCTACTTGGCATTAGAGCCAAGTTTTGAATAGGGATTATTTATACCAGTATTGATTTTTGGGGAGTTTCAAAAAATAACACACCTTTGACTTTTTCTTCAGATTCGCACGTTGGTTAGGACCATTATTCTGAACAAGAAAAAATAATACTCCCGATATGTACCCAAAAATATGTATGTAATTGATTCGTGGTGTTATCAAAATCTAATATGTTTCTTGGTAACAACAGACAATTTCATACGTATATTTATGGAAACATATCCGGAGTAAAAAAAAAACTTGTTCAGAATGATGGTTCTGACCAACGAGCAACATTTTTCCTAAATCTGAAGAAAAAGTCAAATTCGCATTCATTACCAACCCTTCAGATACGCACGTGTTTTTATCGAAACCGATGTCGGACTCTGACTTTTTAAATTTGTTTTAGAAGTTCTATCTTAGTCGGAACTCGGAAGTCGGAGTCATAATGGGTGGATAATAATGAGTTGACTGTGTAATGTGTAAGCACGCAGGATACGCGACGAGTAAAAACTTGTCTTGTCACGCTGACTGCGGCTGGCACCACCGCCGCTGCGCTTCAATCTCTGATTGAAAAGCGTCGGAACCGGAGGTGTAATGTCAATCGTAACTAATTGGAAGTTCTGACTTATCGGAACCGAATTTGAAGCTCCGTAATATCCCTAATCAGAAGTATCTATAAGGGAAGAAGTACCTCACGTGTTTAGGTACCTAGCTGCTAATTTAGCTATTTTATTGCAAGCAACACCTTATTTGAATTTTGCTTTATTTGTGAAAATATGGAAATCACGGTTGTTGTAATTGTATGGTAAAAATTAACTACCATTCAGCTTACTCCATCTTATTTTCATTCATTCATCCATTCCGACATTCCTTATTCCTTATTTCACTAATATCTGTGGTAGATTAGATAGAGTCAAAGTCAAGTTTGAAGGCAAGTTATTGCCTATTGGTCGAGCGAGTACAATTCTTTAGACATATCCTATAATCTGTGGGTTAAATTCAGTTTAGTCGAGTCGAGCGAGAGCAATAGCTACATAATTATTCATTTTAATTTTAGGAAAAAATGGTTAAAGTACTTTGTATTATTCTTGCACTATGCATCGTAGGCGCTCTTTCTAAAAAATCTGACGAAAAGCCAGCATGGGCCAAAAAGGATATCACAGACTTCAGCGATGCTGATATGGAACGGTAAACAATAATTCCATTTACTTACATTCAAAACAACGGCGGTGTTTTTCACAATTCGTATTTTTTAGATTGCTGGATCAATGGGAGGAAGATGAAGATCCGCTGCCTGAAGACGAGTTACCAGAACATCTTAGAAAACCGCCGGCGTTTGATATGACCAAAATGGACATGTCCAATCCAGAAGCGGTTTTGGAAGCAACCAAGAAAGGACAAACCTTGATGATGTTTGTCACAGTAGCAAACAATCCTTCCAAAGCCCGTACAGATGAATTAACAAAAATATGGCAAACAAGTCTCTGGAGTAACCACATACAGGCCGAAAGGTAAGGCGCCTCGTTCACGGTCAGTCCAAATTACTATGAATGGAACTGTCCCAAAAGTTATCAATGAAATTCGGTTGCATTTAAGCTTAGAACTAATACCATACCAAACTGTATGTAGGGTGATTTCCCCGGTGGTTTGGGCCGCTTAGTAGCAAACCATTCATGTCACAATGATGAATATATTATTTAACTAGTTGAGATTAATAAAAATGACAGTATTTGTGTTTATTTTTGTGTAACGAAAGTGCCGTCGCGGTCGTGAAACTTGAGTGATACAAAGAGATTACATGCCAAAGCTTTTAAGTGTTTTTGCGTGGTTGTATTAGGTTTTTTTGTGCATATGGCTCAATTAGATCACAATGGACACAAAATAATTTTGTATTCATAATTTTCTATGTTTAACACATAAAATTTTAGTGGACGAAAACTGAATACTCAGGTGTGATTAATATCAGTCTCAATTTGTCAAATTTATATCTATGTTTGATGTAAAATGATCTTTGGTGGTTATTCGACTAGATATTCCATTTTCATCCACCCAATTGTCATTGCTGCATAAGTAAAATTAATTTAAATATGTGGACAAAAACTAAACCTAGCTAAAATATTAGATTACTTTGCGTACTTTTGCTTTGAAGTGGATGAAAACTAAAATTTACACCTCAGCTTTCAAACAGCGGATTAAATTTATTTGATTTAGTTCAAAATAATACTTATGTTGTTAGGTAATAAGAAAGAAAACTTACATTATGTACCAATAAAATTTATTGTTAGCCAAGCAGTATTTTTTCATTATTTAGTAGGTCATCTACAAACTGGTCCAAAACAAAAGACTTGTGGTTGAAAACCAAAATTTGCAGACGAAAGGAGTAAAATCAGTACTGTTATCATTAAAATTTTCCATTAAAAAAAATTACAGTTATTTTATTACTGAATGCTTAATCTAAACCTAAAATAAAGCATATTAGCATTAAAGTAAAAAAAAAACTATACATATTTTATTATTGGTCCTCCAAAGCCGGCAACTCAGTTAACTGGACGAAAACAGGCTAAATCACGCTAAACTGGCTTAGCATTTAGCTGTGAAAGCAATACAAAGAAGAAAACGGAGTTAATTTGACATTGACTCCATTGCTGCTGAGAGGGGCTCTTTTCAACGCCATGTTAAATGTTTTTTGTTTTGTCATCTGTTCTCTTTTTGTTCAAAAGTATGTTTGTGTTGAAAAAATGATTTCGATTCTATTCTATTCTATTTATAATATTTATTTATTTATTTATTGCATTTTGCACAAAATAAACTTACTTCTACGTACAACCCTGTTAGGCGTAAATTTAGTAATTTAAATAACATAAATTTCTCTGTTATAGAATAAAAAATATAAATTAGGTTAGCGATTAACACATAATAAGTTCTTTGTATAGCATATAAGCATGGATTAACCTTAAATATGTCTGGAACCTTGGGAAGTAAACAATATATCTTTCTTTTTTTCTTTTCAGATATCTTATTGGTGATGATAGAGCCATTTTCATGTTTAAAGATGGTTCTCAAGCATGGACTGCTAAGAAATACCTATTAGAACAAGACGAGCTGAAAGATGTGCAGTTAGAAAGCCAAACCTATCCTGGTACTAGGGCTGACATCAAAAACAAAGCTGTTCGAGATGAACTTTAATGATCTGATGGATTTGTAAGCCCTAGAATTAAATTTAAGGATAATTATTTCATCTTTTAGGGCGGATTCGACCAAACTGGAATGAGACTTACTCCGAGATTAGTTTATACAAATTCGGCGTTTACTCAATCTCCTTTGGTCAAATCCTCCCTTGATATTATATTATTTGTCAGAAAAAGCTCTATTGTTCTCATTCTTCACTATTGTGAAATAATAATATGTATTTATATGATAGCCTAAGTATAAACATGAGTTTATTATATATTATTTGTTAAGTTATCTGAAGTCACCTTTGTGAAACATTGTAAATACTTAAGTTATTGTGTCGTCAACCTATAAATGATAATTTAATTATGTACTCTGTCTAGTCTGAAACAACCCATAGTCGTATCTTTTTTAGATAAAGTAAACTGACAGTTCTTGAGTCATTACTTCAGTAAAATTTAACAGAAAATGGAACCAAAACTTGTTTTAATATATTGTTTCATTATTTTAATCATAATTACACAGTTAACATTATTGTTACAGTTAAAAATTAAAACGGCTAATATTGAAAAAAACCATACCAAACTGTCAATTTACTTAAAATAAAAATAGGACTTGGAAGACTTGACCCTGCCCAAAATACAAAATGTTCAAATTTAGGCCAAGTTTTTCTTCTTCCTATAGGAAAACTAGTAAAAATTCTAATGAAAATTGACTTTTTAAGACTGCACCTAGCAAACGCCGAGCGTCCAGTGGCGCCCTCCTTACTATTATTGTGATTTCTAATTAACTAAAGAATTTCCTTGAAATCAGACGATACTTTTTTGTAGCGCAAGTAAAAACACAATTAATGGGATATGTTACAAACTTTAATAACAATTACCCTTTGAGTAGTCAGCTTAACGGAAAAAGGTGGCCACTTTTTTCCGTTAATTTGATAACTCGAACGTGAATTGTTATTAAACTATTTCATATACCCTATAAGTTGTGTTTGCATTTGTAGTAAAAAAACCTACCAACCAATTTCAAGAAAATACTTTAGGTTATTAGAAAACACAATAAAAGTATTGAGGGCGTCACTGTACATCCGGCGTACGCTCGGCGCAGTCTTAAGTTTTAAAGCATCTTAGTTCCAAGTCTCTCTAACACCATAGCACATCATGCCTTTTACAGATATTTTTATATTCCACATTATGCTAAACATTCACAAGCAATGGAAAAGACACTTTTACATGATGTCATGTAATTTCTTAAGTTTATAGGCCAAAAATAAGTGCAGATATTTTTGTTTAAGAAAAACTGTACTTGTAACTGTTGGCACTGTTGCTACCGATCCTTCAACTTATCCTATACTACTATTCCAATGATTGTTTTAAAGAACACACTGTATTATAATTTTGTGCTTTGACAACAATTAAAGTGGTCTACCATTTTGTTATTATATTAATGTATAATATATACTACCTTCGATGCTTACAAAGCAAAAAGTGGTACTGTATCAATCTTCAAACCATTCATACTATTCATAATAATAATATTATAAGTGCGAAAGTAAGGGACTAACCAGAGCAAGCGTCCGGGCGCAGCGGATTCAATTTTGTATAAAGTTAGTGGCGAAACAGCAAGCGCCCAATCCGCGCGCTGGCGAGCTCTGTACCTACAGGATTATATTTGACAAAACATATTCCCGTACCACAGGCTTTACCACAGCTTTGCCTGCGCAGGCCGGTTTGCCACGGAATATAGAGCGTGTAGTGGCTAAAACTGTTCTGCCGTCTTAAGCAAAAACGTAGTAACTTTAGTAATATCAATCTTATTAATAACGATATAGAATTGAATTTGCTTTGGTGATTGGATATAGGATACTGCTTATTGTCTTATGCCCGGTTCCTATATTCAAAAAACGAATCGTTTTCTTTACGTCTCGTTAAAATTTGACATTTGCTACGTACAAAATGTGTCAAATTTTAACGAGACGTAAGGAAAACGAACCGGGCATTGGAGGGCGGGCAGTGTTGGTAAAACGCTTCGTGTTCCGTGTACAAAACCGGCGGCCTGCGCTGTGGTGAAGCTTGTGTGTGGTACGGGCATTAGTGAGCAAGCTGAGTGCCGATGTTTTTAGCGTTCAATGCGCGCCCCCGCGGGCGCTTGTTATGGTAGTCCCTAACTTTTTGTTTGTTACGCATTCACAGCTAAATCAGTCGATTTTAATAAATGATGGTATAATATAGAGATTGCTTGAACCCTGGGTAGGGACATAGGGTAGTTACTTCTGTGGTATCTGGGGTATCTCTGAAAACTTGAAGGTTCTCTAGGGAATAGTGAAGCGACTTCTACGCGGACGCAGTCGAGGGCATCTGTCAGTACTTATGAATAAATGTATACCTAAATAACTAAACAACTGCGAATCACACATTGTAGACTTCTTTTTAATTTAACGTGATGAAATCGGTAAATAAAATGTGATTTTATTTTTTGTATCATACCTACTTATTTTCGTTTCCCAATCACACATGAATGTGAAAATCTCACAACTTCAACATCACAAACACAAATCTATACAATATTAGCAAAAAAATCACGTTTGTTGTATGGGAGCCCCCAATTATTATTTTTATCTGGATGTACAACTAAATATTCACTGCATATTTCAAGCGTCTACCTGTTGCCGTTATTAATATCGAGCAAAAACCGGCAAAAAAAAAACGTTTGTTGTATGTGAGACCCCCTTAAATATTTATTTTATTCTGTTTTTGTTGTTATAGCGGCAACAGAAATACATCATCTGTAAAAAATTAAACTCTTGCTATCACGGTTCATGAGATACAGCCTGGTCAAAAATTCAAAATTCAAAATATTTATTCAGTAAATAGGCCACATGAGGGCTCTTTTACACGTCGGTAATATAGGGTGAGTCTACCAGCGCTTCGGACGAGACCATCATTGCGGAGAAGAAGCGCCACAAGAAACTCCAGCAGAAGGTAATTTTTTCAATTATAAAAACATAATAGTACTTAAAACTAAGTTACATTAAGTAAAGTAAGTTACATTAGGTAATAAAGTAATAAATAATAATTTCTTAAAACTACCAAAAATAAAATCATTACAAATGTAAGGTCAATAAAACTTAAATTTAAAAAAAAAAAACTGAGAACATCACGACGAGGTCTCTACGTCAAAAGCCATAACTAGAATAATTTATTTAACAACAAGTCCTTGCAAACGTGAACAGACCGGACCCCACAAACAGCACCCGTTCACGAGTATGACGCGTATCTCAGCCATCGCCTCTCTCAACCATCATGTTCGGGAAAGTGGCGACCCGATCAACAACGCCGCCGTAAGCAAAGACCTTTGAGCGAGCGTGACATGCTCATGCTGCCGGACCACATAAAAGTAATATTGTGTGAAGCAGCTGTCCGGCGAGAAACATCACAGGTGATTGACAGACGGACGGACGGACAGTGAAGTCTTAGTAGTTATTAAGGGTCCCGTTTTTACCCTTTGGGTACGGAACCCTAAAAACTACTGAACAATCTTTCACCATTAGAATGCTACATTATTCCTGGGTAACATGGGCTACTTTTTATCCCGGAAAATCAGCGATTCCCGTGGGATGAAAAAATACGAATTCTACGCGGACGAAGTCGCTGGCAGAACCTAGTGTATTCGCAGTCTGAATGGGGGCTATTTCCAGTTGTCCACACCCTCGAAGGGATATTTTTTTTCCCAGTTGTCCTCTGGGAATAGCCCCTGAATGGTTATTTTAAAGTTGCTTTTCCACCGGACACACGAACAGAGGGTTGGATTAGAGTAGTGAATTGCAAATCAAATCGCGGATAGATACGGCTTACTTCCGGTTAAAATTTGACATTTACCCTTACAAATTGTCAAATTTTAATCCAAAGTAAGTATACTGTCCAGGGTGTGAATCTATATTATTTTTTTTAGCGGATGACTCGTGGTCACACCAGTTTGTCACCCTAGTGCTATTCGCTTTAGTCGGTTATTCGTCAGAAATAATTTTTATTCCGCAAAAGTAGGTAGGTTAGGTTCGTTAGGTATCTTAAGATGCCCGAAGGGCAAATCGCTCAGAAATAGGAGCCCTCGTCGAAAGGCACTGGGGTGACCACGAGTCTGCACCCATTATTTTACCATAACCATCTATTATACCAAATTTATCCTATGATCGGGTAAATAATCCTGCCGTCCTGCCAAAGGCGGGAAACTGCAATGTAGCAGTCAAAGCATTCTACACTCTATGGGTAACCGCATTAAATTTAAAAGGTTTATACTATTACTTCTTCCAAAGTACGCGACTATGGAGTAATGTTAAGTTGATTTGATTATATGAGTGACGCAACGAAAAGGTCCCGACTATACTATAAACCATGTGGTATGTAACTGTATTATTGTCATTACAGTCATTACGTTTTTAGAGGTCTGTACCAAACAGGTAATTTGTTTTTTTCTTTTGATAAAATAAAAACAATTGCGGTGTCATATCAGGATAGTTTATTATAAAAATAAATGCCGTTCTACGGCTCGTTACATTTAATTAAAAACATGATGTTCAGGAGTTCACTTGTACAACTCTCAAAGTAGCCCTAACCTTAATCCTCATACCTTCACCCTTTTTGTAAAAGTTAAAAGGCATCAGTGGCACGGAAATGTTCTTCATCAATCGTTGAGTAGATGTGACCTTCACCACACATCCAATCCAAAATATGTCTGTAAATGAAACAGAAAATTAATTTAATAATACTTAATGGTATAATTTTTTCCTATAATTTACATGATTTTAACTGCAATTTTGTTTTTTAAAGAGAGGCCAATAATGCCGAGAAGGCCTAGGGTCCCGCGGCGCACAATTGGGCACCTCTAAGTCACACTCCGAATTAAGTAAAGTAAAAGTATCGCAACTATGATAGTACCTACCTAATAATTATACTTATTTACTAACTATACTTACTCAAATTCAACATGCGGCATGCGCTCCTTTAATGTGGCATACATGTCCTGTTTGCTAATTCCCTGCTCCAGAGTAGATGCTCTGATGAGGTTGAACACCATCATTTGACGAGAATTGAGACCATTTACAGAACCACCATTGTCTAACATGCCAACCATGGAATTTGCTGGCAACCCACTAGTAAAGGAAGGGTTGTTATTTGTAACCACCTTCTCCTGCAAATAGAAACCATTCAAGTACATATTTTTTGAACAATTAATATAATTCTGTAAATTCCTTCATGAGATCCGGTGTTTTATAAGGATGTACATAATCAAGGCAATTTAATTTAAAATTCGTTGCTATAAAGGTAATGTTAAACTTATGTGTTTCAAAATTGAAAGTAGAATTTTAGAGTAAAGACAATTGAACTTTAATAAATTCTTGTCTGGTAGATTCAAATTATCTCTCACAATGGTTTCCCCTGTTTGTAGTATGGTGGGCCTCACAATGACACAGATGAGAGAAAGAGTATAATATTAAAAAAAGGAACTGTCTATCTTGCGTTAAAATAGTGTTATAGATAAATCAAAAAGAGTACTTTAATTTAATCGTCATGGTTTTTCGAGTTATTGTATTTTAGCACAACCATTTTCATGGTAGGTATGATGGACCAGGCATACCTTGAAAGTTTTCATCATGATAGGTCCATGCTTATACACAAGGCAATGCCTGTTTAACCTTTTCCACGCCATTGACGGATATATCCGCACCACTGGTTCAACGCCAACGACGGATATTTCCGTCATGGTTGACAGCGCAAATTAAACCTGAGTGGCTATGAGGTAAAGTTGACTTAGCTTTGGTGTTTAGCTGTCATTGGCGTGTGAGCGACGACTTTGTTTTTGACATAGCGTTGACAAGGTTAATAATAATATTTGAGTGGCACAAACTTACCTTCTTTGAGTCAGCTTCCATTTTAACTTTGTTGTTGATACATTGTAAATAGTGGAATGTGATTGCATTAACATCTGTTATGGGCGTTATTTTGAATATCATCAAAACCTTTTTTCCTTTATTAGTTTTAACATTGCCATAAATCTGGATATAATCATTTACATTGACTTTGGGTGTTGATTTATCCTGTAAATAAAGGGGTTATTATAAATTATAAGCTAATAATATTTCATGTAGCTACAATTTTTTTATCATAATTCTCATGATGATCTATTAAGCATTGACCATACCAATTTGTTTTGTTTATTTGCTCCACTGTCAGGTTGCAGAAAAATCAGGTACCAAAATGCAAACATAGTTGACCAAGAAACTTCTTTACGATTTTTTTAGTCTACAGGGTGGAGTTGAGGTGAATATGCTCTTATTTGACCTTCACAGATTTATGATAAAATGTATAGTCAACCAAACAATCAACAACTTGAACTATTTTTACCATAACATAGCATGTCATCAGGTTCAATTTCTGTCATCCTATAAATTCTTAGTATTACAACATATAATATAATTTATACTGACTTACACACAAAAAAACCGGGGATAAAAAATATCCTTACATTATCTATGTTAAGTTAATTGGAATCAAGGCAAATGGAACTTAGGCAGGAGTGGTCTTAGATATCAGTCCCCTTGAATGCTACTGCACACAATCCTGTTAAAACAAAATATTTAAACTCTTACATCTTCATCCATGGCTTCTTGGTCCAGCCACAACACAGCTCTCATCGTACCAGTGATATCCTGGATTGTGTATGTGATCTTGGTACTTTGCATCCTAATGTTCCTTACTCGTCCTACTAGGGACACAATTTGGACTTCAGTGCCCCAGATCTTGACACCATCATCTCCACACTGTAGAGCTTGGCGAACTACTACAGGTGCTGTGCGGGATGCTCTTCGACCCTGGAACACCACATTCTCATTTTGATTCTATACTAGTATTTGCCAGTAGTTATGAAGGATTTCAATATAAAAAGTACCCTTACGTAACTAAACCAAATTTCACTTCGATTGGTTGTGGAGTTGCAGCATAAAGATAGAATAAAGACTAGAATGAAATATATTTACCATCACAAATCACATCCACATAATGTGAGGTAACATCTAACACATAATATTGATATACAAATGTCAAAAAACTAGCTGTAAATAAATTAGTTTTGTGTCCGTGATAATAAACAAAGAATAATTTACCTTTTTAAAAAAATTACACAACTCTTTGTTTTGTTACAGGTAATTTCTTTCCTTGTACACTATGTTTAAAGATATTTAGAATTCAACTTACACCTTTCTGAGGTTGATTTGGTGTGTTGGCGGTTCCGAACTGGCTCGGTGAATTGAAGAAACCTCCACCAGCTGCAGATTGATCTGAAGACATAAATAGGAAGCTAAGAAATTTTGTATTGAAAACGCACTACATATCATCTTGAAATTTAGGATAAATAAATCAAAGTTACCATTCCACATTTTGATAGCGACTGACGTATTGCTTTTATATCTTCCGTAAAACAATCTTTTTGACGATAAATGACCTAATACAATTGAAACACAAACACAACTTCAAACACGGATTCGTAGTGGCATGGGTAGGCGGTGAAATGTCTGTAGATAAGATTTTTAGAACTTGTTTAATTATAGTAAAAACGATGTATATCTTGTACTATATTAAATTACAGAATTTATAATATTATCTCGACCGGACCGGAACGATAATTAATAATTCATTTCAATCAGGGTGTCGGTCGACCGACTTGACTTGATTTGACAGCGGAAATAACCGCGAACGCGAACCGCGTACGTTGCGTTCTCAAAATAACAATTTTTTATGAAGAAAAAAAACGACAAAATTGCTAATATGAAATAATCTAAGTTGTTTAAGTTGTTTAAATGAGGTTTATTTGTTTTATCTGAAAATATTACAAGCTTAATTATGTTGTTTTAGCCATGATTTACCCTCTACGAATGAAGCTTTACGTATATTAATATCTACCTTGCAACCCCATATTTGACAAGACTCAACTGTCACCACGACAAGTCAAGTTTCATTCAGTCTTGCTTGTCTTGTCACTCTTGTCAGAATCAGTCAGAATTATTCTCGGCACGCACGTCGGCGGGATGTAACGGATACTTAACTTCTTAAAATTTCACTATGACATTACTTCGGAGTTATTAGATATTTTTAATTTTTAACTAACACATTAGTAACGATATCAGTGCGGTGCCTCCGAGCTAAAGTGTAGATTTTTCGATAGTTCGTCCTAAAAATTTTTCTTTTGAAAAATTATAGTTACCTAATCGGAAAGTGGCTATTGGAATTATATCCCACAGACGGTTTTTATTGTGGGGACCATGGAGCCGAGTAGTATTACGCCAAACACTTCTAACCAGCAGTTGGTGACCGGCAGCGACAATGACTCGGCGACGGCACTTTTGCAGGAGAAGCAGGCCCGGCGGCGGGAAAATCTTAGCGAAGTGTCCTTTTTGGAGTTCACAACCGTAGGGATACTATGCTTCATCAACCTCATAAATTACATGGACAGATTCACCATAGCTGGTAAGAAGTTTACTAACTTAATATTTTTAAATGTTTAATTTGTATAGATTAGACCAGGCTGACTGGATACTGGATTATAAGAGTAGGTGTTTATGTTATTTATTTGGCATTCAAAGATAGTAGTTTAAAGCAGGTAAGCAGAAATACAAACTTCTTAATTGAACACATAATAGTATATTTTTCAACTCAGCACTTATTTTCATCACATAAATATATAATTTAATAAGAAGTATTAAATAAAATAAAATAAAATAAATATCAGGGGACAATTTTTGTCTAATCTTACAAAGATGCCCCTCCAAAGTGTTTAAGCTATATGTGGATGCCTTTTTATAGGCTGATTAGTGCATAAATGTTCAGTTTTAATTAAGTGATCTCTAACCTTCTATTTATTATGACCAAAAAAATGGTTAAATATATGACTTCCTGAAATTATTTTATTCCAAAGGTTGTTTTTGATCGCAGTTAATTTAATTGTATGTAGCTAACGTAATGGTAATAAATGTAACAAGCGGTTTCGGTATCCCAGATATAAAACAAAAATAATATAGAATGCTTTTTGGGACATGATACATTTCACCAAAAATATTGTGGTGAAACGACAGGCTTCCACCAATATTACATACAATAAACTAAACTGTAGATATGTTATTATTTTTAAAATCCCATCTGTTTAAATTTAAATTGATTGGCTCGACTATAAGTAGTTACAAGATAAGTAGTTAATTAAGAGATTTATAATAAAATAGAATCCCATTTTTGACTAGGTAGCTTAAGTGCACATACAACAATCTTCGTATTTATACTCTCTCTTACTTAGTCTCAAAGTCTCTTAAGCTAGTCTAATGAATTCGACCTGAACCCAAAAGACTTTTTAAGATTTCTTGTGTACTCCAAAATACATAATGGCAGCAGTCAGATTTAGAACTTCATCAGATCACTAACTCTTTAGATCTCTGTGCTCATTTTAAAACAGGTATAGCTAATTCATCATAATTTATATCAAATAAATAATTAAATATCAGGGGACTGTGTCACACAAATTGACCTAGTCCCAATCTAAGCTCTAGGCTTGTAAGTGAATACTTGATGACGTCCCAATTTGGCCCCAACATCCTTAATTTAGGACATTTGTCAAACTGACTTTTGACTTTAGCTGACCGACACAAGATTGTTTTTCAAGAGAAAAACATACTTAAATACATGGAGAACGTCCAAGACTCAGGAACAGGTATTCGCACTCATCAAACTGATCATACAAATAAGTATCTGTCCTTACAGGGGTTTGAAACTGGGACCGCTACCTTCGTAGGCAGGGTCACTACCAATTAAGCTAACATGTCGTATCATGTTTGTGTTTGTGTTAGATTAGGTTAGTACCCTTACCTTAGTACAGTTAGTATTTATTACTAAAATGCATTCACATATTTTGGTATCTAGTTCCAATTAGTTATGAAAAAGAACCAATGTAAACGATTTTTTTGAAAAACCATGAAATGTGTAGGAAATGAGGCATAGATGTCCATCTTATTTGTTCTAGCGGTCTCTCTCTTCATCTAGAATCAGATTTTAATTAGTGCTTATTTACTAATGGTATCTTTATGGTTTCTAATAGTTGATAATGATGTCTAATGGTTGGTATGAACAAACGAAAATTGTATAGGTACCTACCTACCTACCAAATTGCTGGCAAGGTGCATGTAAACAGTCCGTTACCGTAATCAATTCACTTAATGTGCTCTGTGTGTGCAGTGAAAGACTGTATCTTGTTGCCTGTTCTCACGAATTAGGTTTCATCACCACGTAAGTACATTTAGTTAAGAGCATGCCAAAATTACCTTACTTAAGTCACAGAATAAGTAATAGTACAAGTAATGCTTATGTGCAGGTGGTTGTTATTACGGGCAGCTGATATAACTGAAGTTATGCTTGAACAAACTGCATGGTGTTAATTTAGTACACACAAAAAACAATGAATAAAAATAATTTATTAAACTGCAATCACATCATACAACAAGCAAATACCCATAAAAAATGCTGTGTTCTGTCGACATGAAATTAAATCAAGTAGGTAAGTAAGTAGATCTAGTAAGTATTGCTCAAAGTAAATACGACAGATGTAAAAAGTTATAGTTACACTTGTGTTACGTTACGTCAAATGAAGGTAAACATTAAAACATTACACGTCATTGTCCAAATGGTTATACATTATATCGCTGTAGATACATTCTGGCATTTCTTCAAAAACGTTACCCTCCTTCGGGCAGTCAGGTAAAAATTGCGTGATAAGATTTAAATGAGATCGTAAACACGACAGTCACACTCACACCCCTCTGTATTTGCAAGCGCTTAAATTAGTTTATCTACATCTATATCATAAAATCATAAGTTCCCTATAGTATGATCGGAAACGATAAGCAAATGTCCTATATTAAGAAACCTGTATCGTGATTGTACTTTAATATTCACATTAAAGTATTATATGTCATTAAAGTAGCTTGTCGCTTATCGACGTAGTTGCATCTTAAAGTTCACTTAAAGTATGGGTGACCTATACTTTAATGTGAACATTTATATACAGCTAGGTACATTAAGATACGGGGCAACTACAGATACAGGTTTTTCATGTAGGTACCTAACTTATGATGTGCTACATGCACATCATAAGTAAAGTTATGTATGCGACTGTACGCATAATTGAGCATTAAAACACTCGTGTGATCTTATTATGACACTCGCCTTTCGGCTCGTTTCATAAAATCACACTCCTGTATTAATGCCTCTCATTATGCACCAGTCTCATATATAACTATTAAACCACAACCGTTTGTATTTGTGTATATTTACGACTATTTCCAACCACATTTGATTTGGATCCAAAAATATGTAGTTAAAGTTATTTTTATGGGAACGGTCTTCTTATATCGGTAGCACTCTGCGGTTTCTAAACCATATTTTTCTGAGTTGAGCTTTATATATTTCACAACTGCATTAATTTGCGACATCTTATAAATCAAATCTTTCGCCAAAGGCTAATTCTATTCATTCAACGTGTTGGTTGATTCTAAGCCCTTCATTGTCTCTCACAATGGCGTCACTGTAATCATTGTAAGTGTGTAGGTAGTTCTGCTAACCCCCATGATTACTCGGTCTAATTTGTCTTCTTCCTACTACGGGTTATAATTGGTGTTTGTTGTAATTACGAGTCGGGTTTTTGTGTTGATGCGTGTTAGCCAAAAACCCTTCTTATCTTATCCTTGCATGCCTGTAAATATTGTCATGAGTAGAGATTTATGTGCGTTGATGAGTCAAGCCCATCCTGTGTTTAAAACAGGTTTTGTTGTAGATTAACGTCTAATCTCTTTCTAACTAACGTAAGATAATGTTTCTGTTTTGCACAATAGCTGGTCATTACTTTACTAGGAACCTTAATTACTTTTAAAAATAATAACAATGGGTTAAAGGGAAAGTCCATAAATAACTGGTGACTTAGATAAGGTTAATGTCTAAATAGTGACTCCACATTAGTAGGAAAGCTTTTTAAGTAATAAGTAATTACTTACATACGTGTACATCCGCAGTTGATGTACCTACCTATCTGTTTTGTGGCATTCTGAGAAAAACAATTCAATTCGATTTAAAGAATCAATCAGCAGTAAAACATTGTCCCTGCATGAGGTTCAGGACCTTTTGTTCCCATAAAAGCAGAGTTGTTGCAGTTCATACCTCTATAGGTACCTACCCAGTTTAACATCAACATACGTGATGTAACATGTTGATGGGTTGAGAAGTGCCGTGGTCCATTACCAATCGTGCCGCCATCGTAAACGTAATTGAACGAACTGTGTTGGTGGACTTTCAATTATCGAACTCAGTCGTAAAATGTATTTTTGTGAACTTCCAAATCGTAAAGAGTGGTTTTGTTAGGACACGGCTATTATAGTGCAACGGCAATTAAGAGGGTTTAATGTCAGAGCGCGCGTCGGCAAGGGTCGATGTCACGTAATCAGAGAGCTAATCTCCATGGTCTGGTCACGTGCGTGAGTCGTTTCTTACAATAATACAATAATGCAATAATACTTCTTTTAACTCGAGCTTACTGATTTTGAACAGTTCTCATTAAATAGATTTACTCTCCACTTCGCATTCGACATTCTACTTCGATTTACTTCGACGCGTATTTATTACTTCCATCTCCCCTACATTATCGCAGTAATGTTGCCAACCCTATCTCTTTAATCTACGCTTTATTCAAGAAGCACTAATTGCATGCGGGATGTTTGAGGCACTGGAGTGTGCTCAGAGGGTTGCATCCCAAGGGGCCGATCAACAAGTGGCCAGTGTTAACAGCAAACACCCCTGCGACGGCGTTATCTTGATTAAAATCTTAAAGCAATCAAAGTTTCGCTAAATGCAGCTGCTTGGCAACAAAATAAACAAGAGATATTTATTACGATCATCCAACAAAAGCAGGTGGATGTAACTATGATAACGTAAATTGAGTTTATCTATCATACATAAGTCATAACATAACTTAGTGGATATGTAACGTAATGAGTGTGCTGCCGTACTGTTGTCTAGCAAGGATTTCTGCGTGCTAAAGACGATAATCATAGCGTTTTGACGCTGACCTGCTTGTTGGTGTCGTTACTTGTGACTGCGTTTTACCTTGGGTTATCATGTGAACACTTAGATTGTTTGGTTTAAAACTGCGCTAATGCGCATTTGTTAAGTTAGGTACAGCTATTGGTATCAACTTGGGTGTCACGGGACTTTTCGTCTTTCCAGTTTTAGGTACTTTTTTATTATTCATACAGTTATGCGTCAATAGTTTGGTTATTATTCGTAATGGCTGTGACGAAACTAAGTTTAACGAGCGCAGTGGACGTGAGAATGCCTAACCTTAATTTCAGCTTCTAATCTTTGACTAACCTAGTTAAAGAACTAACAGGACTGAAGTCCGGCCATTGTTTTACTATTTGTGTGTAGGTACTATTTAAATACGTTGTAATTACCAAGTGACAAAGTGAAATTCAATCTGCATAGAGAATTAGAGATCTAGTTATCATAATCGGACACAGCTAGTGAGTCACAGGTTGACGTCACTTTTATGATATCCAGTTACAATTGGCGCACGAGACAGTGTGTCTGTCCAAGTTACCCTTCAACTGTCGTCTTTTGTCTTGCGCATTGCGCAAAATTATAGTAAACATCAATACATTCCCATAAACAATTGAGACGATACCTAGGTATGCTCTAAAACGTTTCGTGTTGTATCCAATACGTGCGTTTCATTTCTAAACATCGTGTTAAATAAACCGAGGAACAATGACATTGTTATTCTGAATGATTTAGCCCTTGTATGCACTTTAAAAAATGCAGCGTCATCTTTCGTGTTTCTTCGGGCACGAAGGTGCAGGGCGTGTTCCATAATAAGATGGCGTTCTGAATAGCTATTTTTGTGCTATGGAATGTCATGCGTGACAGGAACAAAAAATAAAAAAAGTGATTGGAAAATGTGAGTTAACATTCATGTATGCTAATGCGTTCCGTAGGTCATTCATTAGAATAGGTTCAAGATTGTCAATTGCATTCAATAGGCTTATTTCTAATCAGTACATTTCTTGTAAGTACTCTATTGCACTAGTGCATTGTCCGGTGTATCCGGCGTCCTTAGCCAGTTACAGTTCATTAATATTATTGTAATCGTTAAGTTCGCCTTGAAGTTTTTTTTGTTTAAAATAAAAAGTGCAACTGTATTTGTCTTTATCATTTCTACTATTTTAGGAAACGATAAGATTAAGGATCCGAAGCATTTATCAGTCTAAAGTGTGACATCTTTAAACATCATTTAAGTATATTCTAAAAGTCAAAAGTACAAAAAAAAACTTGCAAAATTGTAGGTTGGGTTGCCGCAAAAGTTGCAGAAGTTGACTGCTGTCCTTCTCTGACTTTTAAGTTAGAAAGATACAGTAACATTTTGCTTTTTGCTCTAGAACTGACGTTAAAGTAAGACTACGTTTGCGTTATTTATTGCCAGTCTTAATTCGCGCTTTAGGATATGGCGTTTTCTATCGTATTACGATTATCATTATCACGTATCGCGTTGATTTGAAATTTGTTGCGTCTATCAACAACAACAAATAATATAGGGATGAATTTTTAAAATTGGTTACAGTATCTCTGCGAGCAAGCGTAGATCGGGTGTAATAAAAAGGGTTGATATTGTCCCCATTTTGTCCAGTAAATTATTACGGGACCCGGGTGCCTGTATCGTTTAATGAATAAAATATGTGAAAGCTTATGTTAGCTTTGACGCACCCAGTGAGGGGTTAAAAATGCGGTGGAGCGCTGGGGTGTCAGTTATGAGTATGCTTTTTTATGTTACAAAAAAGGAACGTTGTTCTTTTATTCATAAACTCAAATTTTATTTTGTCGTTATTTCTTTAAAAATTTAATTAAAAATCCCTGTAGTTTCATGGATCTGTAAAAATGTAGACTGGGACAAGTTAGGGGACAAGAAAGGCATTTATCAGCATCGAATAATCCGATGAAATTACATGTTTAAAATGGAGATTAATAATTAGCGTTGTACATTAATATTCATTCTCCGGCACGGTTTTGATCCTCTTAATGTGCACGCAGGCTTTATTATTAATCGGGCAAGCGCGCCCGCGCATGCATCATGTGGCCCGGGATCAAATAGGATCAGAGATAAATTTATGGGCTTATGTTGTGCTCGTTCCACGCGATAGGATTTATTTTATGTGCTCAGCATTATCCTGGCATTTTAAATCCCTTCATATCAGGTGTCCCCATAGAATAGTGTCCCAAAGTTTCCCAAGCCACTTCAATTAACGCTTATCTTCCAAATAAAATAAATAAACATTGGCTGGCTCTTAAGTTTGAATATTTGTTTGTTTGCTGGTGGTCTCTGCTTTGAAAAGGCACCCATTTACCGTCGATCGACCAGGCGTGTCAAGTGATATCATCATACTTCTATTAATCTACTCCGTAATGGTTTCATGACAATTATTTAAATGTAATTAGGTAATAGTGGGTAATGGACGAGAAAAACGGGTGCAAATATGTGAATCGTGGCCGTTAATTTGCGACTTCGCGCGAAAATGTTACCTGGTGTCCGTGAAGCACGTGAATGCGTGAGAAATGCCAGTTGTGTTAGATCAGACCGATATAATTTAATTGCAGCTTATTCAGCCGATTGTTCTTGGTAAAACTTTCTTATTGAATGAGAAGGACTTTTACTTGGATAGGAATACGGCTGGCAACAGTAGTGCCTTTGATCTGATGAAATGCAGCTGCTGCCGGCGTATTCCGGTATCGGTGCACCGGCCGAGTGCCCCTCGAGACCACTTGAAGCCAATTAGTTCCGCAGCCCAGATATTATCAGAGAGCACCTGATTTCGAATTTAAATTAATGATCACTGAAAACTTGCGTTGCGCGCTTCTCTTATGTGGTGGTTCAACGTTTGTGTGTTCAATTGGCAATATAGGAAGTTGCTAACCTTGTATAACCCAAAGTTGTCATAATTATCCAATTCCTAACTTTTCCGAAAACTTATTTTACTTCTTTTGGCACCCCACGCTAAGTTGGATTGCAAATGAAAAAGAATAAAACACCGCAATTTTAATAAGAATAACACTTTCAATTCACTTAACATTTTTCATGCTAGCTGTCGTTTTTGGGCGATTTTACGTAACCCTCGTGACTATTCCACAGAACCCACTTAAAAAATCGCTGATCTAATGTATTATTCTAGCATTTTTAGGAAATTTGGTACTTATTGTGT
The DNA here is from genome assembly GCA_963966035.1 of Acleris laterana. Lineage (NCBI taxonomy): Eukaryota > Metazoa > Arthropoda > Insecta > Lepidoptera > Tortricidae > Acleris > Acleris laterana. The sequence continues at coordinate 9,796,900 of OZ014443.1, read as the reverse complement.
GTAAAGAAGACCTACGTTGTACGTGGTTGATCCTTAAACTCGTGGATGAAAGATTGATCCCTAAAGGCCCAAAACTAGATCTCAGTGATCTGATCACAAGTTCCGTTGACACGATTGGCACTCGTTCACAGGTTTTAAATTGTTGTTGATAATAGCTCTGTCACCGGACTCGAGATTCGCGCCAATGCCAACTTGTCCGCTAACCAAGGAAGTTTATTATCCACATAATCCGTAAACCACTATTATTAGTGTTACGATTACTCAATCTACTCTTAACCTGCTTGGCTGCTTCCAAGTTAATGTTAACAGTCTTATTATTTGTTCCACGGAAATCTATTAAGCGAGCAGATTATTGATTTAAGATTTATTATTAATCAACATTGCGCTCGTACTTCCATTGGTCGATTCAAGCCAACTTATGTTGTATTGACCTTTAACTTTAATTAAATTAATTACTTTTAATCTGTTATACCCCAAGGGGTAACCATTTGTATCGTTCAACGATTAATTATGATTAAGTGACACTATTTGTCTAAGGCAGCTGCAGTCGGTGAATGACCACCCATTTAATGAATCGAATCATGTTCTGTTTGCTGTACGGCACTCGAGTTGTAATTTATTCGTTGATGAACATTTCTAAATCAAACCGTCGGAACAGAGAATGTTAATTCGAATTAGTAAGACGACTCGCGCGTTTAACCACATACCTTCTGACTTCTATTGGTTTTTGGATATTTGATACGGCTTCACTAATATTATACTACAAATCACATGTCGAGACAGTCGCCTAACAATACTTTAAAATGGTTTGTGTAGAAAATGCATTTCCACCTACTACCTACTACCTATCCTAATGGTTTTTCACTTGCGTAACTATCTGGAAAGTAAGCAGGATTCAGACGGCACGTAGGCCATGTTATGTTTATTAAACTCATCGTTTACAGTGTAGGAACACTAACGCAACCCGATCATGGTCAATATTGACTGTCTGTCGAGTGTCATTGGAAAGTCGGGTTAATTATCAATACAAAGATAAGACGCAGAAATCATCAGTTGCGACATGTTTCACATAACTGTGTCGGTTTGTCAAGTGGGTAAGCGATAACTGTTCTTGGGTGGAGCCTTTTATAAACATTTACATCAATTTGAGTGATAATAAAACCCCCTAATAGCGCCGCCACTGGTTTCGTACTCGCCGAGTACTTCAAAGGGACGGGCGTGAGGTTGATGAACGTGCTCTCTTTGACCCAAAACCAACTTTTGATATTAGATTCTAAGACATTTTATACACTTGCATTTACGATGAATGTACCTACTTATCGTATGGTTTTTTATTCGTTGTTATATCCCGCCGTTGGCTTTAGGTGTCAGTCCTGTATAGCTACTTTAAAATGCATGATTGTAAATTTAAAAGAAATATTGACTAATGACGTAGTAGCTTTTTCATTAACTTCGTGAATATATTATGTGTTAATAGTAACAAATGCATACCGTTTGTTGAAATTGACATGTTTTCGTGTATCTACATTTACATAACCACGCGTAAAATAATGTCTTATGTTATTATTTTAGTTCAGATTGACCGGTGTTTGTTTATCACGAAGATAAATCTACATCCGCATCTCGGCGTAAGGCACGTTGCGGTTATCTTCGGGTTACCCAGTTACAGTAGCTGTTGCGGACAAAGGTCGCAAGTCCACCATTAAATAATGTAATAAGTTCTTATAATAGTTTTGTGCGATTATTTCTGTCATTGTTTCATAGTCATAATAATACACCTAATTTTACTGATTGCCATGAAGAAAATAAAATAAATATTGTAATAAATATTTTTACCGTAATATTTCACAAACGTGCTTTTTGCGGTTTTTTTGCTAATGTTGTATAGATAATGGTACGAAACCCTGCGTAGAACTCGCGACTCTCACTTGTCTGGTATTTTGCGACCATGAGACCTGAAAATAACTAGGCTGTCAATATACAGTCATACTGTCAATATACATACCGTAAAATGTGCCTACTTTGCTCCCCCCTGGGTAATTATGCTCCATGGTTATATTGAGGTAATCTGTATTGTAAATCATTCTATTGCTTTCATTTACTTCGTAGCTGTATGTATACATCGATTAATTCTAAGCAAATTTGTCATCAACCTTAACTTATAAGGTAACAAAACTAACAAATAAAATAGTCACTATGGAGCATAGTTACCCATGGGGGAGCAAAGTAGGAACATTTTACGGTACTGTGGGAATTTCAGCGAAAGTTACCAACTTCAAAAATCAAAATATGTAAAGGTTAAGTCAATCTGTTGTGAGATTTTTACAGCCGTTAATTGTAGCAGAATACAACTTGTTTATCCTACAGACTGATTGTTATACAATTCCCTGTTGAAGCGAAGTCGTCGGTAGTGGAAGTATTGCATCAGTTTGATGTAACTGCTGAAAGTAATGATAACAACCTTGGAAATGCATTGGAAAGAATTCTTAAACACATGACTTAACGTTTCAATAACAGTGAAGTTACCGGGGCTCATATTTTTATTATTAACATAAACTGGTAACTGGTAACCATGTCAAGTTGTTGCCTAGGTGTGTATATTGAAGCAAAAATTATTTAGCCTTGTAACGGATTTTAAAAGTTATTATACAAACACCGACACCTCATCACGACACGCGGTGAAAGTTAGCAAGTAGCCTATTAAATTATAATTACTGGAGCTCTTGTAACCGTTGCATGCATCTATTTACATGTTGTTACATCTAGGGATATCCATATTATCCATAATGGTTTCTGGTTTCTATTAATGACGTCATTCATTCATGAGGACACTTCAATAAACCTTAAGTGACCGCATTCTCTTAGATAGATGATTTAAAGGTAGATAGGTACTACCCTTATCACAGTAATTGAAAGTTGGGCTATGATGTAATCATTCACTCTAAATGCTCAACAAAGTTCTCGTGAATGCAAGTCATCAATTGAATGAAATTCGAAGAAAGCTCATTACAAATAATGCACTTGAGGAATGTCAGGTATTGTTATTATTTAGATGTAATTAGGTACCAATAAAGAATGTGATTGCGGCAATAGTCTCGAAAATCAGTGTCAGATGGCTCTTTTGTCACAATACAAAGAACGCGTTTTTATTTTGCTGGCGACTACCCATGTACCTATATTATAAAACAACTCTTTTCATAGATTATGTAATTGTGTGATCGCGGATAATATGTTTCCCATAGGCAGGGGTGCGTTTGCACCCTCCTCCGTGTGGGTTTTTGCAGGCCCAGACGGCGCCTTCCGTTGATAACGCAGTCGTCTAGACGACGCCGAATCACTTTTCGTTTAGAGATTCCATTTTTAAACTGATTACCACTTAATAGTACATATTAGTCACATAAAATAACACTCCATCGTACAATATTGAACGAACTGAAAAGGAAAGTTTTAAGAGCGCGTCTTGAAGTTTTTTTATAACTTTTTAAGAGCAGAACTCCGGAAGCAGTTTGTTGAGAGAGCTATAATAATAAAACTTTTGTTAAAAGTTGGTGTTGTCAGCGGGCGCTATAGTAAGCGTTTCGTATTAAAATCTCTTGGACTCATTTAAATAACTGGTATATAAATCTTTACATAATATTATAAAACAAAGTGTCTTCCTCTGTGTCTACGCTTAGGTCTTTCAAAACTAGGCGACGGATTTTAATGTGGTTTTATTTAGGATTGTTTTAGATTCTGGATTATGTACGAATGTAACAGAATACTCACATTAAACTAAGCGAAGCGAGGGCGGGCCGCTACGTCGCTAGTACCTATATCATATAATTAACAGAGAACGTGCTGTAAACGTTATAATTTTATAATAGACTGTAGAAGAATTATTATGTGGGAGCGTCATGCTAATCCGGACTCCGGGTTCAGCTTTAGTTTTCTAATTTTTTTTATCCTCTTCCTGCTATTTATTGACAGGAAAAGGTATCAGCTTATTTGCTGATCGGATATTCCCGCCCGCCATAGGAACGACGCTAGAGGAATAAAATCACTAGTAACCATTAATTTTATTTGAATAAATCAAACCTTTTTGGTAAACCAGATTAGCGATATGAATGCGATTACACGATATGAAAATACTATTAGGTAACTATGACTGTATATTATAGGGTACTAGCGACCCGCCCTCGCTTCGCTTCGGTTTATATGAGTTTTCTGTAACACCCGTTCATAAAAAAATCATTTATTATACATGTAAACCTTCCTTTTGAATCCCTCTATCTATTAAAAAAAACCGCATCAAAATCCGTTGCGTAGTTTTAAAGATCTAAGCATACATAGGGACAGACAGCGGAAAGCGACTTTATACTATGTAGTGATTGAACAAACTTACCTTTCAGTAAAAAAAAAACGACGTTTTATTTTTAAATCAATATGTACGGCATGATTATTAAAGGTAATAGGCTAATAGCTACAAAGTGACTAATTAAACAAATTAGCGGTAGGATAACGAGTTCGTTACCATGTAGAGATGCTTCGGTGCTTGCATTCGGGTCATTAAACGCACCGGCCCATTCAATCCTTACTTAATCATACATGTTAATTGGTTTAAACTAACACGCTTTTCACATACTTATATTAAAATTAGTATACGAGACGTAATCACGTAAAAATGCGTTATTTAACATTTCAACCGTGTGACAATTATAACAAACCTGGCCACGACAAGGCTAACACGTTAAGGTAAATGGAACACGCTATTATTTTTCATGTACATTTTTATGGTTTCAATGTGAGAAAGGTGCAGGAAAACTCAGCCAATTCCGCTGCTTTGGAATTGACAGTTTTCCTTGTAAATGTTTGTTTGTAAGTAATCTTTCTGTCAAAAATGTCCTTTTTGGGACAAGTTTTTCTGCCGACTTGATTTGACTTGACGGCCAACTTAGATACGTACGAACAGTGCAAGTTATATAAACGCTTGTAAAAATATTATTAATCACATGAGCGGTATTCGTTGAAGCGTTTTGCTGACGTCTCTCGACAGGGAATGATGTTTTCCAAAGAAAAGTGCTCGCGTTGATTCGTGAAAGTGGATCCGCTCGGCTCGGCTAAAGTAACTGCGTTCCCGGTATCGGTAGGTAGCGTCTCGTTACACAATAGCTACATAATATTGCCATGGCGGAAATATTCAGCGTATTCAAACTGGCAAGACAGTTGTAGTACGCGGTAACCGTCACAGTTTATGTTTCACAAAATCAATACAGGCCAAATGCGAGTTCTAGGACGTCTAAGTAAAGGGATACACCGAATTAGACTGTAATGTTTCAGACGATAGTAGACGGGATCTCCTGCGCAACATCTGTAGTACCTATGTACAATCTGTACTGACGGAAGAGACGAATCTGTCGTTAAGAAGCAGAATACTGTGCAGAAATTATGACATGATCGTGAAGATACAAACTTGCGTGCATACAAATAGATATTCGGGTCAGCAAAGAGGAGGTCTTCGTTGCAGTTTCAGGATACTATGCACCTTAAATAAACAGGGACTTCTGTTTCGTAATTGAAATAATGATTGAATTGAGTACTGAAAAATCATGAGTCGCAGAGAGCGGAGCGTGAGTTGAACTTGAACCAACATCTCTGAGCACTCGGGTCGATATTGTAAGCGAATACAAACTTTTTTTATATCGAACCATAAAACACAATAATGTTTGATTTTATCTTTTTTAGATTAACGTTAATTTAACCTATTAAAACTCCATACAATGGCGACCTTTCACAGCTGATATGAAGTAATCGGCCTATAATGCCCTTGCCATGAACCTACCTAAAAACCATCATGATAAAAAAAACTTTCTTTAAAAAACATGCGTCTAAATCGATCTATCCGTTTAAGAGCTACGATCCCACAGACTGCTATACGAAGATAAAAATATTGCTTAATAATTAGCCTTCAATCGAAACCTAAAAACCTTAACTGTTTGCGTTAATCGTCCTTTTCATGGTTTTTTTTCGTTTTTGGGCACTAAGTACTTTTTCCGCAATGCAATTCCTGAATCAAATAACTAAATTAAATGTGGAAGTTTTTAAGTCTTTACTAATTTTTGATTTACTAATTAATAACCGTGTTATTATGATTAAAGAGTCAATTATTATGAAAAAAACAAGCTCTTTCAAAGCCCCTTAGCCCGGCTCTTTCTCGACTTGGGTTTAAAAATATATAATCTTAAAAACAAAAACAATACTTTTACGTAGTTGCAAGCCCAAATACATGTAGGTACCTATCTAATGCAAAAACCATATCTGTGTGTGTTTACAATAAAATACCAAAAAACAAAGTAATTGAAGCACATACTTAAAAACTTTGACTCAACCTAGATCCGCTTCCATTGCTTTCGGAGAGCTGTCAAATGTTTGCGGGTGACTGTAAATCAGTGTTGCCACTTAAAAATAAAAACTTGCGCAATTTAGTTTGGAAACTTCTGAAAAAATGCAAGTCGATCTTTCAAAACCTGGCTACTTCATGCCACTTCTCCTATTATTTCCCACTTAAAGCAAAAAATATCGATCCGGTTATTAATGATAGATATACCTACAGTTATTTATTTACCTATTACCTATTAGATAAAGTTCCATTTACTTCAACCGTGCGATTGACGCGGTTTACTTTAATTCCTAATAATACATAAGTACATAATATATTACATTAGGAGTTATGATTTATGAATTATGATGGCTTTTTTATTTATTTATTTAAAGACTATGTTACAAATGTGACTTGTGTAGTTTTCGAATAAAATTCCTCATTCCTAATAGCTACTTGAAGTTTCTCTACCCGCGTTGCAGTGATCAGTGTGATCACGCACGATAGCTAGACTAGGTAGACGACAGCACTCATAGTTCATAGTACTAACTGCGATCAGATAAAAGAGGACGTGTTCGGTTTTCATTCGCTATAATGTTCATTCCTGATGTACTGGTGATTTCTAAAAGATTAATTCCTAAAAAATAAGTGTCAAATAGGTGTTCTCGTGAAGCTAAGCACAACCTTATTTAGGACCTTTTAAAAATATATTTGCTCGTTGGTCTAGTTCATATGTTTTCTAGGAAGTAGGTATGGTATACATATATACCTACTCCTTATCTTTGCATACATTTGTTATATGTTTTAACAGAAGATTAGGAATTTATGGCGATTTTAGAGTGCTATGCACGTCAATTTATGGCGATTTTACAGTGCTACTGTGCTATGCACGTCTTATTCCTACCTTACGGTACGAAAACCTGTGACAGAGGGACATAAAATTTCATTTAGTTCCAATACTTAATCCTAAATTTTAAGTGATCATATTTATTAATACGTAGGTTCCCATGTAGATGACAGAAATGATAGAGGTAAAGGTTCGTGTATTCGGTTATGTCAATCGATAAATCCTGTTTATAGTGATCGCCTGACGGCCATTAGTCCCCCGGGGCGATCCGTCATCGCCAGCAAACACCGTCCCGTTTGCCGGAAATGAAACGCAGCTTCCATCCTATTTTCCGACGGCACGATTATACCTACCTATTACCCCTGTGGAAATACCATTCCATGTCTGCGATTGACATATTATTAATCCGCCTTCATCCCTCCCGTTTAGGGCTATTTTTGTGACCCCTCTTTGGTATAAATTGCCATCTTATAGGTAGTTTATTAATCATAAATCATTGTAATGATGGAGTGTTGAGGCTGTTGTTTTTATTTATTACCGAAGGTCAGCAACGACTTGCAAGAGTGCAAGTTTTGTTTAAACATTCGTTTCGTCACGAGCGCGCGTTGCCGCGCTACCGTTATGAACCGCCGGCCGAGCAGTGCAACGTTTCGACTCTCGAGTCTCGTGCGGCAAATCACCTCGACGCTGATTGGACGGCGGTGATGGCGTGATGCACAGAGTTTGCGTCTGCGCGCGTGCCTGCCCGCGTGGCGGTGCGCCGGTGCTGCCACCTCTCAGCCGATGCTAATCTGGCAATGACGTAGACACCACGCCACCGAACGCCCGTCACTCAAATGAAGGTCACCGTACCAAATCTTGATTATTTTATCATGACTAAACAAAACTATGAGTAACGCACGAGAGTTGTCTTGAATGAGGAATCTTTACGATTAAACAAACATGCCGTGATATGTCATCATCATCATAATAACGCTAATGAAATCAGCTGGCGGCGACTTTACATTAAAAATATTATTATCTACAATAAATACCTATGCTGGTGAAAGTGTTTAATTGCGCTATGTAGGTAGGTACCATATCTGTGTATAGTTGGTATTGGGTATCCGTTTTACAAATAATACATTAGAAACGCTTGACGTTCATATTCTCATATACCTATCAGGGGATTTAACATTAAACTACTTATCTTAAATTTCGTAATCGCAAGAGAAGTTTAATGCGGTACTTTACTTACCTATCTTTTCGGTAACACGCTCTCAATATCAGGAATTTAAACGTTGGTTTTTGAATGAAACAATCATAACCGGTACTGTCCGCATCAGTAGAACCAATCGGCGTGTTTGCCATGGCATTTACTTTCTACATAGGTAGGTAGTTCGCATCTCATAAGTAACAACGAACAAGTGCAAAAAAGCACTTTTCTGTTCACCGTTAGCACTTTCACCGTCATTTATTCCCTTACGCCTCCTTTTCATTACGTTTGGTTATTATAATATTATATTCCTTTCCTTTACTGGATTTTCCGGTACTGGAATAAATGCATGAGTAACATTTGCTTTCAGCGGTATTCGTCAGCCTCACTAATAATATAACCCGTCTTCGACGTGTTGTTGGTTTGTTTGGTTAGGACATTCCGTCTAATGAAGGCAAAGCATAGTCAGGATCACGTTGGCTGTGTGCCGGACTCTTGTTAACGTTTGGACGACCGTGATCTGACCGTGAAAACAGCCTTACGTCACGGCGCATCGCGCCACTCCTGACGTAATAGTTCGATCAGACTACACCACCACAGACGCCCCTTTCTCGTTTCCATCTCATCATCGTATCTCGTGTGATACAAACGTGAATTAGCATTTGTATTGTTGGCTGGATACGATACAAAAGAAACAGACTTGCAATGAGATGTGCATCACGGATGGCGTTTACAAAAATATGTCTGCAACAAAATCGATTTTGATTTAATCGATCTTGGTTCAAAGCAAAGTTCCTTTATTCATATGTATGAACTATATAAAGTATTGTATATTGTATTTTTAGATTGCAACGTAATATGTTTGCATCCTTTACGCATGACTAACTACGAGATCAAGTGGTCAAAGCAATTTAAATTGATAATTTACAACATCACACTGACAAAATGAAATCTTTTGAAATACCTATATCAGAAGTGGTTCCTTTCATCGTTTCATTTCATTAATAACAGAACAGACTATGAGAAAGTAATAAAAGCAATCGTCGAATGGATACAAGCTGGGCCTTCAGCAAATAAAGGTGACGCAAACAATAGGGGATGTAGCAATAAAGAAATGATTTATTGAGGACCCCCGTTTGTATGAGAGGCGCTACGGGATGTAGAAGGGAATGCTTTTTTCGTTTGTATGAATTAAGTATCGTTGCTAATGTAGGTATCATTGCTTTTTTACTAGAGTTTATAACGTTTTAAATAAGAAAATATCATAAAATAGTATTGTGTTACTGAAACGATTAAGCTCTTTTCTTAAGCAAGAAATGAAAAAAAAGTGCTGTGCATTGTTCGTCTAATTATCGGGTTAACAACTTTCTAAGCGATGACAATGATTGATATTGATGCATGCTAGGCTAGACTTAGATTACATAAAATTATTACCTAGTTTTATGGGGAGCAAATATTAACAACGATTAACCTTTTCAACGCTATGTCAAAAACAAAGTCGTCGCTCACACGCCAATGACAGCTAAACACCAAACCTAATGTCAACTTTACCTCATAGCTACTCAGGTTTAATTTGCGCTGTCAACCATGACGGAAATATCCGTCGTTGGCGTTGAACCAGTGGTGCGGATATATCCGTCAATGGCGTGGAAAAGGTTAAACAAAAATACAAACCATTGCACATAAAGCCGTAGGTATTCTTAGCTTTTCAAAATTATAGATCGTTCTCTGTTCGTATCTTCCAGTCCCGATTTACTTCATAGTGCGTTAAAAAACGCCGTCTTTATCGGGCATTCCCACGTACCTATGTGTGCTTTGCAAACCACTCCCTTTCGTAGAGTTTTGTGTAGACTAAAATGTTCCAGATTATGTTACGCCAAATTATAGTTATAGATCTATCTATATTTTTTCATGCTTAGGGCCAGGCATCCTGAATTCCAGATTTTTATTTACAATGGATCTGTTTCTTGGCGTAAACGTGTCGAAATTTCGAAAGAGTTCCGGTTACTTTTCATTATAACTCGTACGTTGGCCGTGCATCTGGGCAGTCAACTCTACAAGGTCAAATTTTGCTAATGGTCGTTCTTTCTTTTTTGCCCGAGGCGCTGCAAGGAGCTCCGGTAGAGTTCCTTTTTACTTTTGTATGAAGTTTTATACATTCCGTAACGCTTCATTAACATTTTAATAGTTAAAAAAATATTTATCCTTGTAGATTGAATACAACACCACTTTAGGTATTCGGTAAACATTTTATCGAACGTGTTAAAAATGGGAGCAACCTAACCCATAAGGGAAAGGGGCACCGCCCCATAAACAGCCCACGATAGGTATCACGCGATGCGCGTGTCGAATTACAGTGATCCCACGAAAAGTTCATGAGTTGAGTTGTTGTGGTTGTTGTTTCATGACAGCTCTTTTTCACGTAAAGGTAACTCAAGGGTACCATGAAAAATAGGTGGAATATTACTTTTCCCTTCTGGGTCCCTCTATAGTATTTGCGTGAAAAGGGGCATTCAACAACTAGGAAGACATGACAATTTCTGTGTGCATGCTCATAACAAAATAAGTAACTCATGCAAAAGCTCTCTATACGGGGACGCGGACGCTACATCAAACAAATTACACACTTTTCAAATGACCAAAAGGGTTACGCATTTCTGGCCCATTACGCTAATGTTTTATTCTTAAAAACGCTCAACGTTGCAAAGGGTATAATTAGAGTTATTTCATTGTTACAGGTGTACTAGACGATGTCAAAACGGAATTTAAAATCGGCGATGGCAGCGCGGGGTTGTTGCAGACAGTATTCGTGGTGGCGTATATGGTCTTCGCGCCAATTTTCGGGTACCTCGGGGATCGGTACTCGAGAAGATACATAATGGCCTTTGGAGTGGCCCTATGGAGTCTTACGACATTCTTCGGGTCGTTTATAACAGTAAGTATTTGTTAAAGAAATATTTCATGGATTCTCTTGCGTGTAATCGAAAAAGGTATGCTAAGATAGTCTGGTAATTTAGAAAGGAGGGATGAAAAAAGAGTTACGAAAGAAGTAGAGTGAAAATGAGTGGCGATGTCGGTAGCGGACGCCCTAGACGCACATACAGTGATCAGATTCGCGATGTACTGAATAAAGGCCATATCAAAAGCACCCGAAACCGACGTACCTGCAGATCGATTCACAAGAGCTGGCACGAATGGATTGAATGAGTGAACGAGAATATACAAGTGCTTAAAATAATAACAGGTTTTCGGTATGAAATTCGAATATCGGTTCAAATTACGACACTCGCACAGTGATAGGTGACATTACTTTCGTTCAATCCATTCGGGCCAGCTCTTGTGAACCGACCTGTACAGACAGATGACCGCTGCAGCACACAATTGAGCCTTTTGAATAAACCATAAGACAGAGCGTGTAGTATTCAAATATGAAATCCAAAGCTATTTTAGTCTTAATTTTTTATTTGTCTCCTTGCTTGACTAGTTTGACAGGTAGTAGGTACCTCAAGGTTGACTGAGTAATATTACATTTCTCGTAATTTCTATGAATACAGTACCTAACTGTTTTTTTCAGAACTTCACGCTGTTCGCGTTTTTCCGCGGACTGGTTGGTATCGGAGAGGCGTCCTACTCCACCATAGCCCCGACCATCATCAGCGATCTGTTCGTGGGCAATGTACGGTCCAAGATGCTCGCCTTTTTCTACTTCGCCATTCCCGTCGGCAGGTAAACTCTTGCAATTTTTGGATTTTTGCAAACTGCTATTACCGACAGAGCGTCGTCCGCCCACTACGAGTAGAACGGATCATTCTATACCGTTAGCGTTCCGCCCGAAACATGCAAAAAAAATATGTATGAGTTACCTGCTAAGAATTTGAGTTTATAAATATTTGTTAGTTTATAAAAATTGAGTTTATAAGTATTTATTACAGTGTCGCAAATTAGGTTTTTTATTTTCTACGGTTTTGCCTGACCCGGTTTGGTCCAATTTTGGTTATAGGTTATAGTATGATCCATTTTAGAAGGTGGAGATTTATAGGCATTAGGATTAAACTTTATTGAAAATACTGGGAGTTTATTGAGGACAGTGGTTGTGTAATCTTAACGAAAATGTTTATTTTGATATAAATTTGGTTAAACTTGCCTTTAATCAGTCAAAAAAAGAGTAGGAATTATGGAATCATATTTCCACATAATTCCACGTGTTGATCATAACATAAAATTTGACTCACCGGGTTTTTAGGAGGCAAACGTTTTTAATTATGTCTAGTCAGAGTAATTAATTATATAAAACAAAATGTGTGTCAAAATCCACAATGACGCATTTTTTTTTTTTTATATGATAAGAGAAGCCCAACTAGCACACAGGCCACCTGATGGTAATGGGATCTGAGACCTATAGACATTTTGTATTCTGAGATTGTAGTCTCAAGATTGACCTGGCGGTCTTATCCTCACATCGTAACACAACAATACGAACACTGCCGGCAGATTAAAAGATAAGATACCTAATGGTAGCGATCCCGATGGATCATAATTCTTAACTAGATAGAATTAGTTTATAGTTGTGTTGTGCCAAACTATAAATATGATCTCAACTCGTATAGTAGTTACAGTTGCTAAGCCAGTTATACTTTTATTTATTTATGTTATCATCATGCTTCAGTTTGGCGATGTTTGATATGCCCTTGCCGTTGCAAAAGCGTTCGTAGGTACCAAGATAAGGGCGATAAACAAACAAGCATTCGCTAAACTGTGCCAAGTAAAGAGATAGCATTTGAAGATGGCGATTACCGCACCTACTTTATTTGTCCGTGAAATACGGAAGGTTTTGTATGTATGTGTTAAGTCTGATACCTAGTGATGATAATTTTATTATTATTTATTTATTTATTATGAAAAATATGAAATTACATCATATGTAGGAACATATGTCCCACAAAACCGTATGCACAGTTTGACTGTGGGATCGAATACTGAACACGACTCTGCAATTATATTCTCTCACACATTAGAAATTAATAATAAAGTTTTTAATTCTCACAACCCCTTAGCTCGGTCCATAACCCTCTCGAATAACAAGCCTATAAATAAACGTTCAAATCAGTAGAGTACCGCGTATCAGACGAGAGGTTAACTTATTTATAGGAAGATATCGTAGAGTTATGTTTATTTGTATTAATATTTCTTTCAACCACTAGAAGGGCTTTTTGGAACGGAACCCAGTCGGTTTAAGAGTACCTATTTCGACAAGTTGCTATAATTTATTCTAAATTCAAAAACTTTCTATCGATATTTAATATTGGCATCAAGTATATATTCTTTGGGATTCCACTTTTGGGTACCTAGTTGTTAATTTCTAGCCAATAAGAGTAGTTCATTTTCTTTTACAGATTTCGTTTTTTACTAGCTACTACTAAGCATTAGAGATTTCCTTTGTATATCGGCACCGAATCGCGTTTTTGTTTAGCTTTGTCCAGGACAGACGATAAAATAAAAATGATTAGGAGTCGATAAGCACGCGGAGAACTGAAGGTCTTTAAAATTTCCGATTACTCTCGCCTACACAATTACACTCCACTATTATTTGCCCAGCTTGCTCTTACCTAAAGTTCAATACCCTAACAGACTTGGTTTATCTTTTACAGTGGTCTCGGCTACATTGTGGGGTCATTCGCGGGCGCGGCGGCCGGCAACTGGCGATGGGGTCTGAGAGTGACCCCCTTCCTGGGGGCGGCCGCCGTGGCCCTCATCACGTGGGTCATGCAGGACCCGCAGCGGGGTCAAGCGGAGGACAGCCACATTAAAGCTACCTCGTACAAAGATGACATACGCTCGCTCCTTTCCAAGTGAGTATGCGTCAAACATTAATGCTGTCTTTGTGATATGATCAGGCTTGTACATATTTTTTCTTTACAGTACTACATTTTGAAAATCATCTAAGTACCTACTGTTTTTTTTCTACTTAAACTTCTAAAACTTAGACTTCTAAAAGAACCGCTCTGCACACTTTTCGGAAGAAATATAATACTTATATATCGTAGCTGGGAATTTATCGTAGAATCTCGTATTTATAAAGATAAGTAGGTAATCATGAAGTTTGAAATATCTTTCTCCTTTATGACACATACGTTTCAAAAAATGCTACGTGTGGTAGAATGCAGACTCTGTCCCGCAAACTTAATTTATATAATACTAGCGACCCGCCTTCGCTTCGCTTCGGTTTATGTGAGTTTTCTGTAACACCCGTACATGAAACAGGATTTATTATACATTAAAACCTTCCTCTTGAAACACTCTATCTATTAATAAAAACCGCATTTAAAATCCGTTGCGTAGTTTTAAAGATCTAAGCATACATAGGGACAGACAGCGGAAAGCGACTTTGTTTTATACTATGTAGTGATTTTAATGTATCTCTTCAAAATCCAAAGCGCCTGATAAGATAACTTATGATTATTATTATTTTTATTTACTTTTTTGGTGAAAATAGAAGGAGTAAGTAACAATATCAACTGGGCTCGATTTTCTTTTGTCACTAAGGTGGGCAATGTGGTTCATTAAAAACGAGATTGTATTTTGTTTTTCAATGTGGCACGGATCGTGTTTCCAGCCGGTCGTTCATGCTGTCGACGCTGGCGTTCACCTGCGTGGCGTTTGTGACGGGCGCGCTCGCCTGGTGGGGCCCGCACTTCATCTACCGCGGGCTGAACCTGCAGCCCGGCTCCGATGTCACTCTCGAGCGGTGAGGACACTTCCTTAAACAATCACCTTATCGGTTATATCCTTATTTTTTTATCTACGCGAGAGATTGAAAGGCACATGACAGGGGAATAACTATCTACTTTAATGTGTCAGTTGCATCGAACATTTGTTTCATTATGAATCACCGCGTGTGTTTCATATTCGCATTATTGTGCGATATGTATTGCATGTCATTATTATAAAGAATGGCCCAGCAAGTAAAAACAGTAAATGTTAGATTGAATTATTACACAATAGGTATTGTAAAGAATAGTTATTTGAACGCTTTAGGTTTGTGCGGTCCTAATCGAACAATACGCAATATGCTGCGCTCTGGTTACAATCTGATTTACACATTCCAAGCTAGGCATAAAATCGAAACAAAGAATTTGGTTTCCCTATAATTGGACCATTTTTATAAAACAATTGTATCGGCCTTTAAACGAAAGCGAATTCTGACGAAACGGCTAAAATATGTGTGTAAGTTTGTGTTGTTCTTTAACATAAAAACTGCAGAACCGATTCCGCATTATCTTCCACCCAAACATAACATTCAATGTGTACATTATGTTCCTAACTTTACGCAAGCCTCGGGGGTCAAAGCAAATAATGCAATGTACGTACGACAGTGTGGCGTTCAAGTTTGGGTTATTGGCTATGTTCGCGGGTGCCACGGGCGTGCCGCTGGGCTCGTGGCTGGCTCAGTGGCTGCGGCCCCGCTGGGCCGACTGCGACCCGCTGCTGTGCGGGTTCGCTCTCCTCACCTCGTCTCCCTTGATCTACCTCGCGCTGATCTCGGTGAGCACCCACGAGGTGCTCTCCTACCTGCTGATGTTCCTCGGAATGCTCTCCCTCAACCTGACGTGGTCGATCGTCGCCGACATCGTATTGGTGAGCGTTTTCTGACTTTGATGTGGGTATCCTGCTATTAGGCCACATCGGCGAATTATGGGGCCTATGGTCAGTCGAAGATATTATTTGCAGGCGGCAGTTTTAAGCGACTATGAACACGTGATGTGGTTAAAATAGACAGAAACACATATGTTTTGATGATATCTTTGTCCGTCCATTGGTTCTCATTGCACTCCTTGCTCACGCTGTGGGTTGCTTTATTTAATTTGCGGGTTTTATTATTTTATTTGGCTGATACGGTAATAGCAGGAAAGCCACTAAATGTGCTTGCAAGGGTCCAATACATCATAGAGATAAAGTAACGATTCTGTACAACTCCGTAATAGCTTTGTGAGGGGTTCGCGACTAACTGCACAGATTAAAACTGGAGATGTACTAGAGTGGGCAATTTTCACTCGTACAAGAACTGTAAAGTACTGTACTAATTCCCTATCGTAATGGACCCTGTATTTCGCATGCGGCTCTCGAAGCTTCGTACGGATGCAAGCATAATTATAAAGCAGAAATCGTCCACCGGCCCTATTCACCAAGAAAAATATTCCAATGTGATTTTAACCGGTTTTACGGAAATTCCCACATCATATCATCCATACTAAAGCGCTGTTACAGAGAATGCTGCTTATAAAATATGGTTATAATAAATATTGTATCATATATTTTTTCTAAACGATTGTGACTAAGCATCTTATACTATCATATTGATATTTTAATAATATTCTATCTATGCGATACTATAGATGCGACTTACCGGTAGTACTGTGAAATCATCACAGGGTTTTACAACATGATGGTTATCCTTTAGCGTGATTTTTTGTTAAGACTCGTCATATCCTTGTTTTAAAACTGTGTGATGAAACCGTACAATATTTTTGCGAATATTACACATTTCAAGATACAACATGCTGTATATACAAAATGACTGCAAAAATATTGTACGTATCAAGCAAAACTGCGCTTTAAAGCGGAATAAGATGCATGTGTTGACCTCCGTCGATGTTGCACGAAGGGTGTCGCTAGTGTTCGGCGCGATCACGATGGCGTCGGGGCTGGTGGGCGTGCCGCTGGGCGCGTGGCTGGGCGCGGCGCTGGTGAAGCGCTTCCCGCGCTCGCACGCCGTCATCTGCGGCGTCGGCCTGCTCGTGTCCGCGCCCGCCATGACCCTCGGCTTGGTCCTCACCGAACAGTTCTTCTACGGACCCTTCATCGCCATGTTTATCGGCGAGCTCTTCTTGAATCTCAACTGGGCAATAGTGGCCGATATGTCGCTGGTAAGACTCCTTCCCGTTCGCGCGCAAGATCGGATATGGAAGTTTTTCGTTGTTTTTTAGTTGGTTGTTGGTAGATTAGTTTAAAAGAATTGTGGTGTACGGATGCATGAATATAAATATGTATTATATTTTCATGTTTATTTGTGTATAATATATTATATAGCTTCGCTTTACATGCATGAAAATTGAATTCAGTCACTCATTAAATGCCCCGGCCGCAGCCAGTCCACTGTTGCCCGGTTGTGATCAAATGTTTGTTTTAAATTTACTTTAAAAATGATTACTGTATAGTAATTTCTAACACATTGGAATATTTTTCTCCTCTATTCATTACGTGGGCCGAGTGGACTGATTTCATTATACCTAGATAATAGCGACATCTATTGGCAAGTGCTTGAACTTTATTCGCACGTAGTATGCTTTTGGCATGTTTCGCGCATTAGTACCGATAGTGCGGCACAGATGGCGCTGTATTCAAAAAGCAGTGATTTTTTTGCGTTACCTAAAAATAGATAACGTCTTTTACTTGTGTTTAGCACCGCTTCATATTATCTTATGATAACGATATTCCGGTCGTCTAACTGATAATCACTAATTTAATAGCGGTCGCTAAATAATAAGAATAATAATATGTAACGTTTTAATTTACTTGCTCATAACAATCAACCTATTTGTGTACAAGTATAGTCATTGTCGAATATAAAATTACTCACATTGAATATAAAAGTACCGCATTAACACATTTAACAATTTTGTTCGACATTGCTAAAGTGACTAAACTTTTAAAGCGACAAGATACGAAAGTGTTTATCTACAGACTACTAATATTGAATCAAGAACTTATATTTTCACAGATGATTTATTTCTGTTGCCGCTATAACAATTAAAACTAGAAACCGAATAAAATAAATATTTAAGTTCTTATATAACAAACGTGATGTTTTTGCCGTTTTTTACTCCATGAGCTTAGTCTCTAATGTTGTATAGATAATGGTATGGATCCCTTCGTGCGCGAGTCCGACTCGCACTTGGATGTTTTTTTTTTTATAAAGTAGTAGCTAATAGTGGTAGAGGGTATTTATTGGGTAACGTTTTGTTTGTTTGTATTATAGGAACATTTTATATTTTGAATGTGTCTTCGTTTACAGTATGTGGTGGTCCCCCCGCGGCGGTCTACTGCAGAGGCATTCCAAATTTTGATATCACACATGTTTGGGGACGCTGGTAGTCCTTATTTAGTGGGAGTGGTAAGTTTTCCTTTAATACTTATTTTATTTTATTATTACAACAGAATTTTTAAATGGCAACTACATGGCTCTTATAGCATTTGGTTAGTACCCAAATGTGATCCGTGCTGCCTTCCTTATTTTTATTCTTCAAAGTATACACTGGTGCGAATGGGATAACGTGTACGATAAAACATAGTGTGTAGTGTGCTGTTAAATCTGACGTTCCGTATCACCAATCGGTCAACTTATCCCGGGATATTAGTTATTTTGTTAGGTTAATTTATTTTTGTTGTATTTCAGATATCCGAGTCATTGCAAAGATCATTAGGGACGCCCTCAGGGCCGAGCGATTATGTGCAGTTCAAATCACTACAGTATGCTCTGTTCATTACCTGCTTCGTGGAAGTAATTGGAGGGGTGTTCTTCTTGCTAACGGCCATTTACATCGTCAGAGACAAATTAAAAGTCGACAGAGCTATCGCTGGTAAGTTTTATTTACGCAAACCTTATTGTATGCAGTTTTCGTATAAAGACTTAGTACGCTTACATAATTAAAAATGATAATTTAGAAACAGCCTGTACCATTAATTTTGTAGTGTATGTACGTACATCACAGTGAACATACCATAATCTTCACTTTTTTGTTTTTGATTTGTTTTTTTTATGTTGGTTTAAAATCAAAAAGGGTTTGAAATAACTTTTTTTATACTTGACCAAAATTAGTAAGTTTGTTGTTTGTTTTATTTTTAAACTGTTGAATGCAGACGATTACCTACTAATAAACCCAAAATATTTTCATTCCTTCATTTATTTATTTGAAAAGTACTTTTTAAATTGTTTCAGTTACTTCCAAAATTGTTTAGTGTAGTGGTGAGTTGATTAACTCATTAAAAAGCTTACTGTGCACGAGTAATGGCTGTTGTTCTGGCAACTTACTGTTTCAACACACTTAACATGAATAAGTCTACTCTTAACCTGGGATTTGTCACATCACTAAGATTTATCATGGGATACGTTTAAAAATATATTTGGTATTTGATTTTTAATTATTATTTTTATTATTTATTTGCAGAAGCCGAAGCACAAAGCACAGAGCCGTCACATAGCAGCGCCCAAGAACACGCAGGCGAGTAGTTTTGTTAGCAAAGTGTTCAGAACATTGAATTAGATCTGTGAATGGACACGTGCCGAGAATAAGCTCAGAGTATTCCACCCGCGAGGCGCTCACAAAATCATTTAAGTATGATTGCGCCGAGTAAAAGACTGATTCGTTTTGGTATTTTGAATAAGGCAAAGTGCGGTGGCGTGAGTAGTGTGAAAAATAATTTAATTTATTGAATTTTATTTAGAGTAAGTAATGGCGAAATGACGTACAGTTCAATTCAAATAAGTGATGAATCTTACTGTACTAGTAAATACCGATGGAATAATGAAAGTTGTTACCAAATGTAATTCTTGCTATGGTAAAATAATGGGTTTTATTTTACAATTCATCTGTAAATACTTTCCGGATGTGGGCGAGCACTAAATTACCTCAGTAATTTTTTGCGTTGTATGATTTCAATTATTTTGTATGATCATGATCATGAGGAAGTAATTTTTTTAAAGCAAACAATGTCTCAAATGTACACAACTCTATCGTCAAGAACTTGGGTATACATATTTATAATAAGTAGTATACTTAGTACATTTCGTTTCAGCCCTATCTGTGTTGAATTTACAATGATTATGTTCCTCATTTATTTAAATATTTAATTTATAATGAAAATGAAAGTTATCAATACAGGTTCATACAGTTTTACATTCGAAAGGAATGTTATGAATATATATAGAGATTGAGAGAGAAAGCAAAGATTTAAGAATTGTTATCATAAATTCTTTAACCACAAATACAGTTTGCTAATTAATTATGTTACTTGTTTTAAAATAAGTGCAAATAATTATCATTCAATAATGTAAGAGTACTCGTGTTTTTTTTTGTTATCATATTATTAATACCTGTCATGGTCTAATGAGGTAAAACTGTATTGAATGAAGACTGAAAGTATTGTAATGTGTCTAAATTACGACCTATGTTAATAATAATGAAATTGATCTTTTTGTAAATATCGTACCTCTTACGGAATGAAGAAATAAAACATAATTTATTTTTGAAAATTGTTTCATTGAATTACAAATTGGTTAAAATTATTCACATAGTATTTTAACATATAACATGATAGTAAAATGGCACATATCGGTGGTTTAAAGGCGGAATCAGTTTGCCGCCACTTCCGTCTAATGTCATTCTTTAATAATCAAAATATTCATACTTAAAATGAACAATGTGTCAGTATCTCGTCACTGCCAACATTAATGTTAATTAAATGAATCTTGGGTCTAATTTTTTTAATCCCCAGGTAAAATTATCAGTCAGTTAGTTATGGTTTTTCTTACGTAAATTTACCCTTAGATACAATATTAATACTGAATGCGACAGTGCATTTAGTGTCATAACATCAACAATTAAAAATAATACAACACAATAATTAACAATTTTGCTTGTTATTATAATATGAAGCACACATAACATATAAAAATATCAGATCTAATGGATTAAGAATCTAATATGAATAAATCAACAAAATGTTACAAATCGATATACCATTTGACTTGTGACACAAGTAAACAAAGTAACATTTAATTACTAATTGAAAAAACTGACTTTTGTTTCTTAGCTAATATGCACTATGTTACTTCAATTACTTGTGAACCAAGGTATCCATATCCAAAGTCTACTGCGGTTGAAACACATCAAAAATTACTCATTGATATTGGTGACCTCGACCAACACGTTTACACAGGGTATGGCATGAGCCCATGGAAAGCTCCAACATTTAAAACTAAATGCAATCTCAACTTTTAATTAAAATAATTATCACATAAATCATTCACAATAATAACATGAGGTAGATACCATTAATCAGTTCCATATCACGAATAAAAAAATAGGTAACTAAGGTCAACTTACGTGCTACCATTTGAGTACCATTGAGTTGTGAGTCGACGGCTTTATGTGCTGTTCAGGCTGTTTGTTGAATCAGTGCCATCACTTTTCTTGTCAAAACCTGGGTAGACGGCTAACCTCAACTTCTTTGGAATTGGTTCACATGAACTGCTGAAACTGTCACCTAGCCCGCGTTTACCTTTAGCTACGAGTTTGATTACAGTCATATTGTCTGCGTTGCTGTTGTTTTCTTCATCGGAATTTGTTGATGACACAGAGAGTTGGCTGATTTTTTTTACCTGGATGGTCTGCACTAACAATCTTTCAATCCTGACTATGACATCAATATCCTGAGGATGACAATGTAAATAAATAGCATTAATATCAAACTGTTCTAGATACGGTCACGGAATTCGTTGATGAACCACTATAGAACCTTGTCTTATAAAAACCAACGATTAATTCCTATGTAATTTGTATCTAGTCACTTGACGCTGTCATTATGACGAGGTTCTATGATGGATCAACATGGTACTTGTAAAGGCTTAAAAAGATTTTTACCTGCATCCAACTGTGTTTAAGAATTTGGTCAAGCGTGATACGCCTTTCCACGGATACGGTGAGCATCTTCTTCATAAGCTGTTTGGCCGGCAAACTGATGCCTCGCCAGTGCTGCGGAGAGAAGCGATAGCGCCCCGTAACGATCTGGTCCCGCAAGGACATTTCGGTATAGTCCGCGGAGAATGGCAAGTAGCCTGCTAGACTGAAAAATAAACATTTGGCGTGACGATATGTTCAGTGTAAAACTTGTGAAGAATAAAAGGTAATCATAAAACTGAAATTGAAGAATCCGCATTTATTTTGCAACAAAAAAAAGATTGCGGCCAGAATGCAAAATATTGCATTAAATTAAAATCACTAATATATTAAGTATATGTATTTCACAACAACACCATTCAGCTAGTTTGGCACATCGAACTTGGGTCTACAACATATTTATAAATTCCTTACCAAACAAAGAATATCACACCCAAACTCCACACATCAACTTCAGGTCCATAGCCCCTTCCATTAGCCCTCAGCACTTCGGGAGCCAAGTACAGTGGCGTCCCGCACATAGTTTTCATGAAGCTGTCTTCACCTACAAACTTGCTGAGGCCAAAATCGGTAATCTTTACCAGTGTCTCGTCATCTTTACTCTCCAGTAGCACGTTTTCAGGCTGAAAAGATTAGCTTAGCTATAATTATTGTAAAAAGGGGTCTGATAATGTCAAAAAGTTTATCATCTATAAACTAACAATTTTTTAGCTAATTTATACTAAATGTAGCAGTTAAGGTTCGGTCTTTCAGTTTTCATTTATAAAATTGCAAAGAGCAAAGTATGCTTATTTTATAATACATGGCAGTAATTTGAACCAATAAAAAACCTATTCTTGGGACCATGTTAAAATACAAATTTGAAATTACTACTCCAACATTATGGGTATTACAAAACCGGACAGTATACTTTGAGGTCTCTGTGAGTGATGCCTTGAGAGTGCAGATACTTGACAGCAAGCACCATCTGCCTGAAGAGGAACCTGGTAAGCTGCTCTGTCAAACGGCCATGTTTTGTGATCCTGTCAAACAGTTCACCCCCCTGCATCAGTTCTAGGATTATAAAGACAGCATCGCGGGAATCAAAGGCCGCTTCTGTCGATATAATGCATGGCTGAAATATTAAAAAGGGATGATTTAGATAGGTATGTATTGTAAATGTTGACATTGAAACAACTATCTAAGCAGCTGAATAACAAGAATCTACATCCGAAATAACAATTCTTCTTTCTCTTTTAGTGCAGTATAACAGAAGGTAATAGAGTAGAGATATATGTATAGCATGACTGCAATATTTTTGCAATCCACCTTACAAACCCCTAAGTTATGAATAAAAATTGCAAGTTAGCTAAGTTGAGCTATGCCTCTGTTGTAAATAAGTGAACGTTTACTTACATGCCTTAAAGCAGTCATTATGTTAATTTCATTTCTTATTTTCTCAGGGTCATTCAGATTATTGATTTGTCCATTGGTCATTCTGCTTTTTTTGATGATTTTCATAGCATGCTTGGTGCACTTTGTCTAAAATACGCAAATTAGTTTTAGAGAATAATACACCAAATATGTATAATTAAAAAATATATTTGGTGGTCTTACCTTGTGAAAAACTAATTTTACTATTCCACAAGCGCCTTGGCCAAGAACCCTCGAGACATAATACCTCTGAGAGATTTCTTTAGGTACTTGGTCTTGCTCATTTTTCAATAAGTCTTTGAATATAAAAACTAAAAAAAAGAAAAATAAATCTCCATTATTCATATCTTATTGATATCATCATTGTTTTTATTTTACATACTTTTCACAATTGGATGTGTAACAGAAATCTCATCATTGTCATCCAGAACTCTGCTGTTGCCTTTTCCAATCTTTTCTCCATTAACAAATGTGCCATTGTAAGACATGTCTGTTATTATTGCAGGGTTAAGGGCTTCTCTGAAATACATAATAAATGCAGAAAGCTTATAAGATAATAATGTGCACTGCAGTTGTGAGTAAAATAAAATAACATATTTATGGGCGAGGACCAAAAGGTTGGGCATTGGGCTAACTCATGTAATAAAAAAGATCTATTAAACTTTCTGTTCGGGTATGCAGAGTGCTTTTCAACGCCATGTTGTCATTTGTTTTAAATGTGCGTGAAGCTTTGAATAATTTATTCCTATTCTGTTCTCAATAAGTAGCCATACTATTGTGTGGAAACTTTTTGTTGCACAACAGAACTTTCTCGCCTTTGTTGTTTGTTGGCTTAACTATCTGCCAATTGGATCCATGGTCTTCACCCTCATACATCACTGGGGAATGACGTCCATCCTAGTCTGTTTATAGCTTAGACACAGGTATTTTATTATCCTGAAAGTGATCAATCAGTTCCTGAGGGATAACTTCTGCATAATCTTCATGCAGATGAAGTGGCAGGTTTTGCTAGTGTTTGATCAACTAAGTTTTTAGAGTGGTTAGCAATTTTGTAGCTGTCTACCTCCACTCTGAGAATAAAGGTGTGACTATATGTATGTATTTATGTATGATTAACTAAAATGTAAGTTCAAGTTGCATGAAAATTGGCTTGGAACCATTCCTAACACATGAAAGGTTAAGACACAAGAAATACTCAGGAACGCAGAATATTTACACATTCAACCAATCAGCAATCTGCAGTAGATAAACTTTTAATAAAAAAAATTGTATCACAATATCTTAAACATTCCTTCATCAGTATCCTTATAATATCATTATCAGGAAAAGAAATTCGCTTTGTGCTGCAAAAGACTTATTGAAACCAAAACCTGGTGCATAATTATTTTATTTCCAATATTTACTTGTCAAGAAAATGATGAGGAAGCATTTTTGTATATAAGTGATAATTTCAAATCCAGTGCCAGTTCGCTTTTAGCTCTTAATTACATACTATATTGCAATATATTGGAGCAATTAATCAAATTAAAAACCCCGAGTTATATGAGAGAAAACTAAATATTAGTAGACAATCTTACACAAATTGGCCTAATCCCGAAGTCAGCCCTGCACCTGTGATATGTTTACTGACAACAATATAACATTACATAGAATGGCATTAAAATTGAATAATAAATTTTCATAGTGTTTTTGGTCAATTGAAACTCACGTCATGTCCCTTTTTATGATGAAGTGTTGTTTACTGATATTTTTGATAATATCCTCCTTTACAATATCTTTCTTCATAACAAATGTACAGTTGAGAGCCCTCCCAAGACTGAAGTCCTGGATAAGATCTGAATAATAAATAAAACATTTTAACAGTATTAGAATATATTCAGTTTATTATTCATATCATATATTATATTATATTACCTTCAAAGAAATAAAAGCAAGTTATAAAAAACTTTAATATATACATGGTCGTTTATAAATAAGTACCTCATTTTACTACTTCAAATCTGCTTACATTGAGTTAAATAGATATAAAAGTATTTAACTTACCATAATATTCAGGATAGTTGGCAGTTTTCCAGCAATGTTTGCCTTTTAAAGAAATCTTCGTTGAATAAAGCCTACCCCATATAGTGGGTATAAAATTAGGAGTTGCAGGCTGACTCCATTCTATTTGAGAGTTCTGAGTTTGGGTTTGGGTCGCTTGACTGGCTTCTCCCATTTTTGATTATTGTGTAAGAAACTTTTGAACATTTAGTTATACACGAAAATTTGCTTACCTACCGAGCCATGACAAAAACCAATCACCGGTAAAACAAAACTTAAAACTTATCTTAACATAACCACAGATTACAAAATAAAATAACAAACATCAAAAGTTACTCGCACCAACCACTGTACAAACAAAAACATTATGTTGGCTACCTTGATTTTAGTAAAAATCAAGTAATAATCTGAAAGCATAAACTTGTTCATTTTTATTTTATTGCGTTAAAATTTAACGTGTTTCGATTCGGTTACGGTGGGTAGCATGAGTTAAAAATCCTTTATCAATAAAATTGAGCTCACACCGACCTTTATAACGTTATGAATAATATCGTTATCATAACGTTATATTTCGTTAGTGCTCAAAATTCCGTTTAAATATATCCTTATTTTTTCATAACGTTATGCTACACCGTAATGAAATCCTAATAACGTTATACTTAATAACGTTATGAAACTTATAAACTACGCGCTGTTGCCGCTCCTCAGGTAGGCATTTTGCGTGACGGGCCGACTGGCTCGTGCACCGGCGCTGGATTCATGCAACTCTGAGTCATCTCACACGCCTCCTCGCGAGCGGTAGCGAGCGAGGGGGTGTGGGGGGGGCTCGTCAGTGCGTAGGCACTCTGAGCCGGAGGCCGGGTCGCGACCCATGACTATGGGCCGGGCTTTATACCAATCTTGGTTTTACCAATCTTGGTTTTGGATGCGCCAATCTGCGGCTTTTACAGCCTATCTGCGGCTTTTACGGGGCTCTTCGGCCTATCTTGGCGTTGCGAAGATAGAGTCGGGGCTGTCGTGTCACGGACAGAGGGTTCAGGGATGAGCTCTCTTGGGAGAGGGCGAGTCTTGCGGTCCGGTGGGCGGGTGTGCAGCGGCGCTATGCCGCGTAAATGTTCATGCGGACCTCTGTCGGCACGGTCAAACATACCGCGCGCGAGATGGGCGATGAAATCGTCGAGGCTTTGCCAGCGAAGGTCTCGGGCGATGACGTCATTACGCACGTACCGGGGTGCGCGAACGATCGTGCACCGAGTGAATGTCCAAGCGGCGAGTTTAAGTAGTCCCGTCAGTGCGAACAAAACATATTTTACCGAGTGCATTTTCAATTAAGCTGCCTTATACGTTCGATCCATCGGCAGAAACCATGCTGCTAAATTGAAAATGCACTCGGTAAAATATGTTTTGTTCGCACTGACGGGACTACTTAAACTCGCCGCTTGGACATTCACTCGTCCGTCCGTCCGACCGTCGTTGTTCAGAGAATCACTAGCCAGTACAGTTAAAACATCGGTACAAAGCAGGCAACGGCAACGGCAAGGCAAAACAATGTCATGCGCCATAAGCCGCAGCCGCACGAAGCTCGGGAGTGAGTGAAATTTAGTGTAAGAAAGAGATGGTTATTGTAGCGCTAACCGAAGTATCGTTATACGTATAGCGTTTTGTTTGATAACATTATAATGAATACCGCTACAGGTATGACGTCAAATAACGTTATAGTATAACGTTATTCGAGTAAAATAACTTTATGAAACATAACGTTACACGAAAATAACGGTTATTAAAGGTCTGCTCACACCATAAGATATCATAGCCGTATAAAGGGTAAATGTCTTTTCATATAAGTAAGTATATTTTTTGCCTATCGATTAAACCAGACCAACGAAATATGCGCGACGAGTGAGAAATAGGGAGCTTTTCGGAGTGGAATTGGGAATCACGTAATTATTGTAATGTAATACTTTGCCTAGGTGCCGGCTAAATAAGAAAACATGCGGGAAAAATATATAAATGCTATAAGTAAGTAATTTTATTCAAATTGGCTTTGATTAAAGTAAAATCTACCGTAACAAGACACAGGTAGCTAACACGTGATACCAGGAATTCATGGTCGGTTAATCGGAGAGCGTAGCACCACGTGAGCCCTGCCCTTCCCAAGGACGGACGGGTCTGTGTTCATTAAAAGTTCCAAATTAGACTAACGTTGGTTAATCCATTACAGGAACAAGCTTTGGGTAGGTAGGTACCTACTGCCTCGAAAATAATAAATGTTCTGGGTACTCAGAGGGAGGTTTGAGTGATAGGTACTTGTTAGGTTTTTTTAATTACTAAATCAAATAATCTCACTAATATCTAATAACAAGTATTTGTTTGGACCACTAAATAATACAAAATAATAATCAAACTTTCAGCCCGACAGCTTTAGCCGCTTTAGAGAAAAAGGGTCTTGACAGACAGTCGCACAGATGGAATGACGTTCCAATGGACAGACGGACAACAAAGAAAGTCATCACGTAACGCTAAAAATATTTTTTTCAAAGAAGGAAAAAATATCTTTTCACGTAAATCACTTCTTTTTCTACATAGCACATCTATACTTAAGTACTAATATTATAAAGCTGAAGAGTTTTTTGTTTGTTTGTTTGTTTGCTTGAACGCGCTAATCTCAAGAACTACTTACTGGTTCGATTCGAAAATTTTTTTCTGTGTTAGATAGCCCATTTATCGAGGAGGGCTATAGGCTATACAGGGTGTCCCAAAAGTACCACGCCACAGTGACACTGGAGGTAGGTCAGCTCAAGAGGAACCTCACCAGCCTAACATGACCTCAGTAAAAGTTGCACGGTTTTCGAGTTATTAGCGAAATGAAGATTTTTAAGAATTTTCCCCTTTGCTTTTACATTTTTAGTACCAGTATCGACTTGGACAGCTTTTAATAACAGTTTTTTATGTGTATCAAATCACGAATAGCTAATTTAGAAGTCTAAAGTGTTATTTTGTCAATAACTACTACAAGAATCTAAAAAAAGTTCGATTTATCTCGATTTAAATTGTCACAAAAACATTAATTTCAACTTTGATCATCTGCCACAAAAAAAAACAATTAGAAACGAAACAAACAAGTAACGCCAATAAATTAGATACATTATGCAGATTCAGAAATGGTATAACACATGTATCTTACTACGAAAACGATAAGCATTTTTGTCATTTTAGTGATGCCTCATGGAACTAACCTAAAACTTGAGCTTCGAAAGCAGTCACTAAGTGCTACAAAAATGTTGTGGACAGCGGTTTTGCAAAATATCATGAGGGCTAATTTGTCACTCTTTTGAACGTTAACTTATTTTTATTTCAATGGGCCGGATAAAATGGCAATGAAAATAAAAACAGATTTTTTTTTCATTCATTTATTGTAAACTTAATTAGGTTACATTACAATAAGTGTTCAAATTGTCTCCCATGGACTTGAATGCACAAAAAACATAGTTTTATAAAATTTCGGCTCAATTTCCGTAAACTGACTTCCGATATGGTACGGGCAGCATCAAATACTCGTTGCCGCAATTCTTCCTCAGAACGTATTGGTTTTGCGTAAACTTTATCCTTCAAGCAGCCCCAATAAAAAAAATCCAGTGGGTTCAGATCTGGGGAACGCGGTGGCCATAAAATTGGTCCCAATCGACCAATCCATCTCTCAGGGAATGTTTCACTAAGATGCTCACGGACTACTCTAGCGTAGTGTGCCGGGCAACCATCTTGTTGGTACCACATCCTTTGTCGCAGTATCAATGGCACGTCTTCTAATAAGCCATGTGCATGTCGGCGTACTCACTATGCAGATACTGATGATTAGCCATTGTTGTAAAACAGTTCCGCAAGGCAAAATCAGTGTCAAGAAGAGCGACAAGTAGTCGTTCAAACAGAAAAACAAATCAGAATCCGATGAAAAGCCAAGTCAATTAAGTTCAAGAAATCACAAATGGAGCACTGAGAACACAAGTGTCGCACGAAACGCAACGTAACGGACTGACTAGGCTCGAACTACCTTCAAAATGACGATAAAGTGAGACAAAAGTACAGAGTTTGTAATAACACTAATAAGTGTCCAGGTAGCAGACAACTTGTGCGGGAGTGTGAGCAGTGATGGCGTGCAGCATCAGGAAGGTTACAAAAATGCCTATCTTTTCGCAGTAAGATAACATGTGTTATACTCGTACCATTTCTGAATCTGCATAATGTATCTAATTTATTGGCGTTACTTGTTTGTTTCGTTTCTAATTGTTTTTTTTTGTGGCAGATGATCAAAGTTGAAATTAATGTTTTTGTGACAATTTAAATCGAGATAAATCGAACCTTTTTTTAGATTCTTGTAGTAGTTATTGACAAAATAACACTTTAGACTTCTAAATTAGCTATTCGTGATTTGATACACATAAAAAACTGTTATTAAAAGCTGTCCAAGTCGATACTGGTACTAATAATGTAAAAGCAAAGGGGAAAATTCTTAAAAATCTTCATTTCGCTAATAACTCGAAAACCGTGCAACTTTTACTGAGGTCATGTTAGGCTGGTTAGGTTCCTCTTGAGCTGACCTACCTCCGGTGTCACTGTGGCGTGGTACTTTTGGGACACCCTGTATATCTATCATACTCACATAAACCGAAGCGAAGCGAGGGCGGGTCGCTAGTATTTTATATGTTCGATGAGTTGGACTTAAATGTTTTTAAATCATTTTTGAACGACTATCTATACCTACAAAGGTATGTAGGTACCTATACGAATTTAGCCGATGATGCTATGAAATGGATTTAAACCAAATGAATGAAAAAGTTACAGAGACTCGCCTTGAGATGAGTTGAAAGAGAATCCATCCGCGGTCAGCTTGTTGTTTTAGAATTATGGTAATCTAATATTATCCTTGACACGAAAGCAGGGAGAGGGTCTCAAGATATTTTACTTACTGAGAAGTACTGAGAACACGTTTACATTACTTTACGGTCTTAGGTTTGTATATGAAATCATTCTGGGCGTCTATTACATTTTGTATTATACCTACCATATTTATAGGTAGATATCATATCTATTATTTACAAAACGGCCGGCTTTGCTAAAGGGCATTAAGTAGGTAAGTTTGTATGAACATTATTGTTTTTTTCTCAGCGGCCACCTGGGATTTTCTTATAGGAGTGGTTTAAAAGAACTAAATACACATAAATATCATTTAAGACGTAGGTATAATAATATCGGAACCGAGATGTTAATTATTTAAGTGTAAAGAATCTAGTCCTAATAATACGCCCCAGGTAGGGGTCAATATTTTAATATTTCGGCTCCAATGCACATAAAAATATGTTTAGAGAATAAGTAGGTCTTCTTCATTTTTAATTAATGGCGGTCCACCGCGATATTCCGCAGTGATTTCGCCAATTTCAAGTAAATCAGTATGAAATCAGTAAACAGAATAAATCAAAAGTAAAAGTGGGACATCTTTCAATCTGCCATCTTCCCTTCCCGAAGGTTAGAGAATTGGTCTAACAAGTATCTTTATTTTGGTAGGTATCACTTCTACGAATGGCCATTACCTAAAAAATAACAAGGCGTTTCAAATGACAACACTTTTACCCTTTCCCCCCTTTAAAACCTGTATTTCACATAATAGCGTGGTAGGTAGGTCTTCGATATAAGGTGCCTAATAAATAATAATAATTTACTAAGTGATTTTTCTCTGTAGTTACGCGTCTCCAAAAGTCCAAACTTACCTACATGAAACAGTATCGTGTTCCAATAATAATTTGGCGAAACACTAAATATCATAGATATTCGTACCAACTCATAATATCCATTAAATACCTACCTACTTACTTGGTCCTGATTTATAGCAAGTCTAGACATTTGCGTCACTTCTCGTCAAATCGTGCGTAAGTATCGAGAAAACAAAATAATTACGTTAACGAGGAACACGGTATGCTATTTGCGAACCGTAGTGGGTATATAAGTATAAGAGCACAATAACAGTGATCAGAAATCACCAAGAGGGTAATCATTATGATTGCTTCACTCCCGCGGCGAATGGCTTTTATTCCCCTTCTAGGATTGGAGGTATAAAATACCTCTAAATGAGTATAATAAGTAATAAGATCGACATTGTTTACCATTTTCTACTACTCTGATTAGAGCGACTTATCTGACTGGTACATTAAACAATCTCGGATAATCAAGTGGTTAATTCCTATTTATGTTTACGAAAAACCACCACTTATCACTTCGTTCTTCGTAACTAGTAGGTACCTAACACATCACTTGTACTTAGTTCAATCCGGAATATCGCGAATTACTAAATAAGCAAGGCAACAGCATGAAGCTGTTGCCTTAAACATATAGGTACTTAGTTCTTTTTAAGTTCATATTTTAAAATGTATTTAAGCTTTCGATTTAATTTCTAGCGCCCGTAGCACAGGGGAACCTAGTTGAGAACTAGATAAATATGTAATTACTGAACCTGTTTTTTTCGCTCACATCTGATTAAATATGCAATTAGCTTTTCTTCTAAGCAGTCATTTGTTTCTGAATAAACAAAGAATTGTCTACAATAGACCGCACTAAATATTTAAACGGCTCGGTTGTTGCAGTTCGTGTAGTTACAAACGTTGAGTTTATTCTCGGAGATGTTTGGGTTATGCTTTGTTGTAATACACGTCCCCAATGTGAATGACACTCAATTTTGGTTATGGCCCAAAACCGTGTAAGTTATAGGTACCGTCGCCAGCAATAATATATTACCCGAAATTGCGCTCAAAAATATCTGGCACGCTCATGCCTCTAGTAATTGTTTATTTAGAAACAATTGACTAAACAAACAAACAATTAAAATTACTTAAAAGCCTGATTATGTGAACTCTCATTTCTTTTGCAATTCACAAATAATAGTTTTTTATAGGACTGGTGCATAATGCCTAATTATGCGTACAGTTGCATACATAACTTTATCTACATGCATATCATAAGTTTTCTACGATATGTGGGATACCTGTATCTGTCGTTGCCCTGTAACTTAATGTTCACTTTAAAGTATAGGTCACCAATACTTTATGCAACTACATCGATAACCGATACTTTAATGGCATGTACAACTACAACTATACAATCACAGGTACAGGTTTCTTAATATAGCCCTTTCGCTTATCGTTTTTGGACATATGATAGGGAAGCTATGATATGGAGGTAGGTAAAGAAGTATTAGTGGCGACCCCATTAAAGGCTTTTTATTTTTCTGGTCAGGCTTCATAATATAATCTTAGAATGCTTTTGATGTGTTATTCAACATTACGGTGAGGGTGAGGGTTTACGTGAGTTACGAAAATATTATTGTATCGAGCAGGTTCAACAGGGGATCAACATTAATAAATATAACCCTTCGAAGATTTTCGACGTCGTTTTTATTTTCTGGTCAATCATGCTATCTTGTTCTGAGACACAGAACGGCTATTTCTTAAAAACGTGTCTTATTTCCGCATAGGTCCATGTGTTTAGCACTATATTTACTCGGTTAGACCACTGTAAATGCCATGAATACAATAAACTGACTATGAATATGAAGAGGTATGTATACTGCTCTGCTGCTATATGATAAATACATACGTTACGATCACAAATGTTACTAGTTTGAAGAGATTAATTAAAGATTTTTTAATGTCCAAGGTAATCCAACTTTGGCGTTCCACAGGTATATTCAAGACAGACAATATTTGCAGAAACCGGCACAATCATGAGAAATTTAATTATGAAAGAAACAAGGTAAACATTTAAGGTAATTTATATATTTGTTCAAGAAAGGAAAATACTCGTAAAAAGGGACATTATTCCTTATTTAATGATGTTATTACTTTTCAAAAGTTAGCAGCGGTATTTGACCACTATTGCCCCTGATGGTAAGTGATTTTGAGGCCGGACATGACCCTAAGCATGCTTTCCTACTCAGACAGTACTTATTTCTGCAGAAAAAAGTGAGCAGGTCTTCCTTTGAACAGTTCCTATCATGAAAGTGAAGTCATCCATTAACTTACCGCCAAATAGCAGTGTTCGCATTGTTGTATTCCGGTTTGGGGATAAGACAGCCGGTGAAATGACTAGCATAGAGGCATTCCATCTTAGTCCTCAGGGTTGGCAACGCATTTGCAGTCTTAGGATTGCTTTGCAGTCTTGTGAATGCGAATGTCTATGGGTCACAGTTTCCACTTACCATCAGGTGGCCTGTGTGCTCGTTTGTCTTCTCTATGCCATAAAAAAAAAGTCAAAGTCCAACACATGTCCTCATGCGTTGTCCTCACCTCATTAAAAGCCTTA
This sequence comes from Acleris laterana, assembly GCA_963966035.1. Taxonomy (NCBI): domain Eukaryota; kingdom Metazoa; phylum Arthropoda; class Insecta; order Lepidoptera; family Tortricidae; genus Acleris; species Acleris laterana. The sequence continues at coordinate 9,762,968 of OZ014443.1, read as the reverse complement.
TTACAAGGTTAGGTGGAGGACATCCCTTAAAGGCACAAGTTCACCTTTGTACATAGTTTATATAATAAGTGTTTTTTGTAAAACGATTTCTTTTTGTGCAGTAAAGCGTTTACTTACATGTAAAGGAAATAAAAACTCAACACAAAATTGGCGCAGACACGCCACTGCTCGTGTTATAATGTATAACATAATCCTAGCTAATGGCCGCGACTTAGTCCATGTAGTAACAGTGATTCGGCTATCCCATGTTGCGGGGGATCGTTATTCCCTCGGGAGCATTTCGATTTCCGGGATGATAATAGCCTATGTGTTAATCCAGGGAATACGCTATCATTCCAAATTTCATCCAAATCTGTTCTCCGTTGTAGTGTGGAGATGTACCTAGGTAAGAAAATAATTTATAATAGTTGTGGGATTTTATCACACCGTAAATTACGATGATCAAAACAAAAAAAGTCTGTCTACTGGTTTTTTGTAACTGGATACTATGAGTAGAAATTCAATGAAACAAAGGCCTTTCCTATATTGAACCCAACCTATTGGGATAGACCGACACCCTCCATGTAGGTTAATTAACGGATGAATATTTCTGTTTGTCTATTTCCAGAGATTAGAATACCAATTATTATTGTAAGGTTCTTTCATCTGAACAAACGCACAGCGTACGAGTACAATCCTACACGGACCTAATTCGTTTACAATCTACAGGAAATTAACATTATTTCCTTGAATTTCGTTAAATGTGTTTTTGTACGAGTTCCGTTTGTAGGTACGAATAGGACGTTATTATTTGGGTAAAATTGATTAAAGGTACTTGTAATAAAGTAACCTTATAATGCAAGAAACTGTTGAAGACAAAATTATTAATAATTATTATTTACCTGCGACCCACCCTCGCTTCGCTTCGACTTATGCGAGTTTTCTATAACACCCGTACATAATCCAGAATTTATTACACACAAGAACCTGCCTCTTCAATCACTTTATCTATTGCTTAAATACGTTGAGTACTTTAAAAGATCTAAGCGAACGGACAGCGGAAGCGATTTCATTTTATACTATGTAAAACTTACGTATGAACATGATAATAAACTTATATGAATGGTCATCACAAAAGTTCTAACTCCGTAGTTTTTGAATATAAGTAGTAGTAACTATTTTAGGTAATGGTCCCATTTTCACAAGATTTTTCTAATCGGTATTTTAAATGGCAGAAGGTGTGTAATATTGGTATTATTATTTTTGAAGCCAAACTATTAATTTCCAATTCAGAATCAGCCTGTAGCTGGCACATAATGTTTTCTCGGAATACTTAGATCATTGCACAGAACATTTCATAGTACCAGTGGTACAACTATTTAAAAAAGGATGGTATTATAATTGGAAATTCATCGACCCGTATAGCTAGAAGTTAGGGGCAAGCACCGTTCTCGCTATGCTTGATTTTTCTAGAGCTTTCGACACCATCAACATCCCGCTCCTCCTATCCAAGCTATCTTACTACGGATTTGACTGCAATTCAGTAAAATGGTTCGATAACTATCTACGTAACCGTAGTCAATGCGTAGTTATTAGAGGACGTTCAGGTGAGAATGTGGCCTCGAAAATAACACCGGTATCAGCGGGCGTCCCACAGGGGTCAATTTTGGGGCCAATATTATTTATTATGTACAGCAGTGATATACAAAATGTCATTAAACACTGTAACTACCATATTTACGCAGACGACATACAGTTATATATATCCAGTAAACCCTCGAACATCTCTTGCGAAATAAATAAATTAAATGAAGATCTTGGTCGTATTGCCACGTGGTCCCAATGTAACTTACTATCCCTTAATCCCATGAAATCCAAATATTTACTTTTAGGCTCTAAACATCAACTTAGCTTATTATCAAACCTTAATTTCACAATACATATTAATAATGAACCTTTAGAACAAGTCCCAGAAGCTCGGAACCTGGGCTTACTTATGGACAGGGAACTGCGTTTCGAAAATCACGTCCTTAATACTGTACGCAACTGTTTTTATAAGCTTAAGATTCTTTACAATATACGTAACTTTCTTGACACAAATCTCAGAATACAGATTTGTGACACCCTGATACTCATCATCATCATCTCAAGCCATTCTCAACCAGTTTGGTGTAGGCCTCCTTCAGCTTTCTCCATGTTGTTCTGTTCTGGGCTGTTTGCATCCAGTTATTTCCCGCAACCTTTCTGATATCGTCCTTCCAACGCATCTGGGGTCTTCCAACCGGTCTTTTTTGCTCCCACGGCCTCCATTCCAATAGGGTCTTGCACCATGAGTCTGACTTTCGGGCAACGTGACCAGCCCATTGCCACTTCAGTTTGGCTATACGCTTTACTACATCCGCAACTTTGCTTTGTTTTCTCAACCAGTTGTTAGTCTTCCGATCCCGTAATGTTACTCCTACCAGCCTACGCTCCATTGCCCTTTGGGTGACTATTAACCTCTGGAGGATAGATTTGGATGTCACCCAAGTTTCCGCTCCATAAGTAAGGACTGGCAAGATGCACTGGTTAAATATACGTGCTGATACTGTCGAAGCTTAACTACGGAGACATAGTTTATGGTCCGCGGCTGCTGGCGCGTACTCAACGACTCATACAGCGGGTACAGAATGCGTGTGCCAGATTTTGCTTTCAGATACCACCGCGTGCGCACATTACACCTTTTCTTAATCGTAATAACATTTTAAAAATGGACACGCGCAGAAAACATCATCTGGCCACATTAATGTTCGGACTTGTTAAATCAAAGGAGCCCACGTACCTATACGGGAAGCTTATCTGGGCGCATAACGCACACAGCCTGGACACGCGACCTCTCAGGCAGCTGCAGCTCGTAATCCCCCGCCATCACTCAGCTGCATTTCGTGGGTGTTTCCGCTACGCCGCCAGTAAATGCTGGAACAACCTCCCGCCGCCACTCCGAACTCTGCAAACAGCGAACACGTTTAAAGTCAAATGTAAGGCATATTTACTAAGTCAGCAAAAAAAGTAAAGCTTGATCATTACGCAATCAATCTATTCAATTCTCATTCTTCAAGGCTGTAATGTTTACCTTATGGGACTGCTCTGAGTAGAATCGTAAGTAGTTTAATTCAAATTTCGCACTGAGGTACCATTGAAACACTATTTATTTTATTTCACGCACTAAGCTGAATCAACGTTGAATAGAATAAATATAAATTAATTTTGTTTCGTAATCCAGCCACACCCTAAGAGTGAGAGGAGGTAAATGAGGGTAGGTACCGGTTATTCCGCTGCCGACCCGCGCCGTTTGTTAAAGCCTTATGTTGGTAGTACCGATTGGCGCTTTTACCCCTCTCCACTTCCTTGTCTCCTGTGCTCAGTTGCCTTCCTTTTTTTATTATTTGTATGAATATTATGAATATTTATATTTTACTCCTCTATTCCATTTTTCTACTATATATTGTATTCTCTTATTAGTTATTATTTAAATCAGTGTATATGTGGGCAACCGCTGTCTCTTCGTTCGTGTATCACGTTGGCGCCACTGAAAATCAGCGTCGCGGTTCCGGCCGTGACATAGTGCTGAGTGGTGTCAATTTCGACGACAGGAATCACCCATGGCAACATTATGCTAAAATTTCTAAATTCCTTTTCCTTATTGTTTAATTGTTTTTTTCTGTGTTGCCATTCTTTTTGTCAATGTTGTAACGTTGCACGTACATGTTTTAAATTATACAACTAAACTTAAGCTATTACTTACAAATTAACACAATATTTACAATAAATTATTATATTTTATTTTTACACATAATGAAATTTTATTGTTTATACGTTAATTCAATTATTAATCGTAATCAACTTATTATTTTATTATTCAACTTTAATTAAATCTATTTTATATTAATAAAATGTGATTTTAAATACTGATAATAAATATACTTAATAATTATAAAAATGCGCTTAGCTTTAAAACGTTTAGCAATTTACTACGCGAGTGCCCTAGCGAGAACCGGCTCGTCATGGAAGTTTCCAGCAGCCGGCGCTCGCGCCGCCGCCGCCAGTCCGTTCCGACTCGTTGTAGACGCCGGGCCTGTGCAGCGCGTTCACCCAGAGTGACGTCATACGCGCTCGTACGACTTATCATAATAAAGAAATATCTTTATTTATTTAATCCGGCGTTAACGGACACCTCTTTCGCGCTCGCGACTTCCCTCGGAGGCGACAATAATTGCATATAAGCAAGCGGATCACGCACCCAATATTGGTAAGTGCAAAGTGTTGAACGTTATTATTTAAATCCTTAATAGATAGCTTTGCTTTTGCTAACTGCCTATTCACTCATTCATTAATGGTCATTGCAATTTCATCATGTTATTCTAAATTTGCCAATCACGTATAAGTACATTTTTAAAGTCACTTCCTTTGTTCTTCTAACGAGTACGCCTATATGTACATACCCTACTTGTAATTTTTATCAGCACTAGCTTATTATCTAGGCTACTAGCATAGTTCTTGCTGTAACTCCGTTCTGCTTGCTGATACAAACACGCCAACGCTATACCGGCTTTCTTCTTCGGTGCCGTTATCCAGGGTATCAGCAAGTTTAGCGGAGCGAACAGGAACAAGCCATTATGACTGCGCATGTTTCACAGGGTGCGTCGTATACGCTCGTCGTAAACACCATCTCGGCGACCGCTGGTGCCATCCTTTCTCCCCGGCGCTTGTTCTGCCCCTCGTCACCGCTGTCTGAGCTGCCGTCATCGACGAGGTCTCCGATCGACCAGCCAGGAGAGTACCGGTGCTACGGTGGTAAAACTAGACGGGCAATAGATACCACAACCCTTAATTTCAAACCTATTCTCGGGACGTGGTTCCCCAATAAAATTTAATTTGGACTGGGTAGTTTAATTCTTCTCATCAATAAAATACCTAACGTCACAATGTTAAATTTAAAATGTGTTTTATTTGTTTTTTCCTGTGATCGTCGAATAAATATTTTCTATTCTATTTTTCTATTTTTCTATAAGTTCATTTTCAGTTTTTGGGCCAATGTACATATACATACAAATAAAACCTATAATACTTAAAATAAAATAAAGCTTACCATGCAAAGGACGAAGCTTTAAAGAATGTATGACTTATCTTTGCGATGTCGCCGTTAAATCTCTTAATGGGAAACTCGAGTGCAACGGCTAACAAGATGGCTAATATTGGAGACGTTTTATGAAGTAATTGGCTTTGTAAATATTAATTAATAATAAAAAACGAATTCAGGCTGAAGCAGGGGTTTCTATTGAGAATGTAGTATTAACTAATTGAGTAGGTAACCAGTTTCTTAAATCTGGCTAACCCACACACACGGCGGCGTCTTACCTGTGCACACTTGGAGCCTTATACTATTGGTACATGTCTAAGCTTGCAGCTTCTACTCCCCACTAGGGTTGCCAGGTGTCCCGCTTTAATAGAAGAAGAAGAAGAAGAAGAAGAAAGAAGAAATACATTTATTCACTAACCATAAGACACACTAATATACAAATGATTCAAGAAAACAAAGGTAACAGGCAAGCGCGCAATTGTGTGTCCTCGCGGCAGTGAAACGGACACTGGCTCAGCAAAATGCCGAGGTGTCAGACACCTACAGCGCTGATTTTCAGCCAGTACCGGCGCTGAGTCACGGAGCCCTGTACAAACATACTATACTATACGTGTAAACTACTTACATAATACGTATAGCGGAAGAATAAACGTGAAAATAATAATAAAAATAAAACGCATACATAAATACCGATATACAGCCTAGATAAAACTAAAAAAATAATTAAAGGGTTAACTTAAAAGCAACTGGTTGAAATAATGATGTGTGTAGGTAAGTGCTGGATGAGGACTAAGATTTCTGGAGTGTCAACAAATAGCCCTTAAGCTTGCGCTTAAAGGTGTACCTGCTAGACACTCCTTGGATAGGAGGAGGGAGATCATTCCAGCACTTGGACGCCGCAAACCTGAAACTACCTCTGAAAGCCGCAGTCCGGTGTATAGGCACGATAGCGATTGCCTTATACCTGCGCGCACTTCTCGACCATTTAATCCTGTTAAAAAGGTAAGATGGAGTCTCGCTACGTACAACACCAAACAGCAGAGTGGCGAGGTGCAGGCGCCTGCGTGCAGGCATGTTCAACAGGTTTGCGGCGTTCAAGTAGGGAGTGATGTGGGAGCGGGGGGGGACGCGGAAACAAAAACGTGCGCATGCGTTTTGCACACGTTGTATCAACCTCTTAGATCTACCAACAATGCAGCCATCATAGACTACATCACAATAGTTTAATCTAGACAATATGAGCGATTCACAAAGGTCGACACGCAAATCGACACTTAGGTAATCACGCATATTATATAGAACTTTAAGGCGATAGAAGCAGTTGCTCACTACTCTAAGTATGTGGCTCTCAAAGCGCAAATTGCCATCCATAAGAAGGCCGAGGTTATTTGCTTCTACCACCTGTTCTATTGGCTCACCCCTGATGGCAACATCCCTGGCAGTCAGAGCATTCAGAGTATTACGAATTTGATGTCTTGACCCAAAAACCACATATTTCGACTTGCTGGGATTGAGAACTAAACAGTTCTTATCCGACCAAGAGGAAATACGATCGAGGTCTTGGTTAACTGCGTTCACGGCGGCTAACGTGTCCGACGGCGCGCTGGAGAAGTAAAGTTGCAGGTCATCCGCGTAAAGATGGTATCTACTGTTCTTTATACTGTGAATAATGTCAGCGCTGTACAATATAAAGAGCAGAGGACCTAGGATCGAACCCTGCGGCACTCCCCTAGTCACAGGACAAGGAGAGGACCACAGAGTACTACCATCCATCCTACGCAACGCAACTGCCTGCGCACGACCGGACAAGTAACTGCTAAACCAATTAATCGCAGTGACATCAAACCCGTAATAGGACATCTTGGATAACAGCAAGGGTACGCTAATGCAGTCGAAAGCCCTGGAGAAATCTAAAAGAACCATAATGGTACTTTTACCAGCATCCCGAGCCTCCAGGATATTGTCGACTACATCGAGTAACGCAGTAACAGTCGACCGACCCTTGCGAAAACCCGACTGCAGCTCAGGTAGGATGCTGTTTTTCTCCAGGTATTCCGACAGCTGATCGCAAACCACCCTTTCTATTATCTTAGACGTACAAGAAAGGATACTTATGGGGCGGAGTTCGGACAGATTTGCAGGGTTCGGTTTTTTTGGCAACGGGATCACTTGAGCGATTTTCCAGTCCGTTGGGAAAGTCATAGTCTCTATACTTTTGTTAATAATGTCGGTCAGTATGTCAGAGGTCCTCGGAAGAGTCATGAGTAGCATGTCAATGTCAATAGAGTCTAGTCCTTTCGCGGTCGTTTTAATCGAAGTCATAATTTTTGTGACAGTTCTAGACGTTGTGGGTGAAAGAGTAAAAGTCTTGCTACCATGCCTACCGAATTCGTAAAAAGTAAGGTCAGATATTGTTACGTCCTGTTTTCCGGGGACGTTGAGGAAATGTCGGTTTATTAAGTCAGGGTCGTCGAAAAGCATCGGGAGATCAGTCTGCGTCTGTGAGTCTGGAAGAACCGTGCGCTTCAAGTTTTTCCAGAGAGTCTTTGGGTCAGTCACGTTGTTGATATGGTGTGCAAAGAAGGCCCGTTTCTCGTTATAGATGGCTGCGATTACGAGATGTTTCAGGTCCAGGTAATATTTTTTGTGAGCATCACTCTTGGATCGCTTATATTTGGAATGTGCTTCATTCCTGAGACGCATCATAAGTTTGACATTACTCGTAAGCCATGGTTTGGGGGCCTCCTTTACCACTATCGTCGTAACAGGCGCGTGTTTGTCAAAAAGTCCGAGTAAAAGTTCGTTAAAACGTCGTACCATGTCGTTTACGTCGTCGAGTACAAGAATTTGGTCCCAGTTTATGGCGTCAAGGTCGTCGTTGAAGTCACTCAAGGTAATGTCTTTTAGAGGTCGGTAAGTAATACGCTTTGGTGTCGGCTTTCGTTTTTTTATGTCAAACTCGGCTGTAATGAAAGCATGTCTACCCAGATCTGGAATGTGCTTCACGTCTATAGTTACAACGCGAGCGTCAGTGCAAACCAGGTCTATGGTCGTCTCGCTGTGTTCTGTGAAATGCGTCGGGTCGCTTACATGTTGAGTCAAGTTAACCGTCGTTAAAAATTGTGTCAAGCATTTAAATTTAGTGTCATGTTCATCCGAAAAATTGATATTAAAGTCACCAAGTAAAATCAAACGGTCGTAATTAGTGAAAGAAGTAATTGAGTCAGTAATAGCGTCAAAAAAAGTCTCAACGTTAAGCCACGGAGGGCGGTAAGCGGTACCAATAATTAAATGTTTACTGTTTACATTTATTTTTATCCACATTTGTTCTACGAGGGGAGCGGGGGGGTGTGGCAGGGTGCGGGCGGAGAGGCCCCGGCGCAGGTAGAATCCCACGCCACCTCCCCGTCCGGCGCGGACGTCGGCTGGCCGAGCGATATGACGCAGTCGGTAATTGGCCACCGCGGGGGCGCGTCCTTCCTCACCAGCGCGCAGCCAGGTCTCGTTTATGGCCACAATGTCCGCGTCAGTCTCTGTTATTGTCGCAATCAACTCATCGTGTCCCGTACCGAGAGATCCAGCATTAAATAAACCAACTTTGAAGTTTTTAAAACGAGGCATCACAAGTATAAGGAACGTTAAAATTACAAACGGCGAGCTGTATACAAGTAAGTATTATGCACTTACATAAACATAAAGTGATAATTGTAATAATATAGCGAATAAATTGCAGATAGAAAAAGATGTATAAGTGTACTAATAAAAAGTAAAAGCCAAAATTGATACATACGAGTAGATATATATATACCTGAAAAGACAAAATACATAAAATAACTATTATACTTATTATTGTTTGGTTCCAGGCGAGATCACAAGTCGGCAAAAGGATTATTCGTTTCACTCCCGCGAAGACACAGCACAACAAAGACAATACAAACAGGAAGGCAATTACATTACGGTGAGCACGACTCAAAATTTGTCTAACGTGAAACACAACAATAAATGAAAACAACAATAACGAAAACTTTTTGTCTAGGACTTCACAACACAGGAGGGATAAAAGATAATAACTAGGGCTGAATCTGAGCTGCATCGGCGGGCCTAAAAATATCCAAATCGGATAAACGGCGCAAGCGGTGGCTCGGCTGGCCGTCAGCCCGGCGGGCAA
>OZ014443.1:9670568-9753502 GCA_963966035.1 Acleris laterana | reverse complement strand
TCGCGCGTGCGGCCCACTCGGTGCACGGACACAACGTCGCGCACGTCCAACTCCACTCCCAGCTTAGCGCAGATCTTCGTCGCCAGGCTGGCGGGACTCTCACCGGGCTCCTCCGGCACGTTTGATACCTGCACATCATTTGACAGGAGCTCCTGGTCTCGCTCGTGCAGTTCCACTTGGAGGACAGCGATGGCTTCCTCCAGTACCTTGGTGGCGGTCGAAACGGTACCCTGCGCGACCGCTTTCTCCACGGCGTCGACGCGGCTCTCCAAAGACTCCACCTTGGCGCTAAAGTCAGCCATACGTGACCCGACGTCCCAGAAGTCCTGACGGAAATCTTTGAGCTCCTGTCTAACGGCCTGGAGCTCCTCCCTGAAGAGCTGAATTTCAGAGCCGAGTGTCAACTGCCCTACATTTTGCCCGGCGGGGGACGCAAACGTAGCGAGTTCTACGGTCGACGGCGTAACGGCCTGCGCGTCAGCGGGACTAGATGCGACGGGTCGAGCGGCAGTGGGCTGTGTAGCCAAGGGCTTGGCTGAGGTGGACTGGCCACTCAAACCCCTCCCCGGCGAGTCGGCTTGGTTGTTCCGAGCTCTCTTGCACGTCGGACAGCTCCAGTCGCAGGGCGCGGCTGCCCCGATCGGGACCCCCACGCAGGCACAGTGATAAAAGCTGCCGCATTTAGTGCATACCACAGTACCCGTACGTTTCGTGGGCTTTGAACAGGCTGAGCACTTATTTATCGCAGACATTGTTGATGTTGTTGTTTTTTTTTTTTTGTTTGTGGGTACTCTGTAATTACGGTCGTCGTCACTTTTATGTTTACAGCTGTATTAATGTTATTCACTGCACTAAATTACTCGCGAGCAATAAATGTTAATATTTAGACCACTCCTAATGAATTAAATGCACTATCACAGCCAGGAAAGCAGTAGTTTTATTTAAATTAGCGAGCAACGAACGCTAGTGTGTACGCTGTACAACGTCCGTGACGTCAGTCTATAGCAGGGCATGTCCGGTTTCTTACAGTCGTGTCCGGCCTAATATTTACTGTACGTTAAGCTTTTTGTGTGTCCGTCAACCGTCAACCCGCCCCGCATAAAGATGCTGAACTAAAGCGCGCAAGTGACTCACAAGGACACGCATCTCGCAGCAGTCGCAGGTGGTGTCGCGACGAGCGCGAAACGACGCGAAATGACACGATGCGACACAGCTAGTCTGACAGGTATTTTAAACGCTGGCAACTTTAATGATTCCGTATTGTCTGTGGTGAGCGCCTTTTGTAACCTTCATTTCGAATTGGAGGGAATAAGTAAAACCTTTTAAAGTGGTGTGAATAGTGTGTGTAGTATCCTGTGTTTCATTAACCGGAGGATAATGAAAGCTAAGTATCTAAGTATCTACTAAATACCTAACTGTCTAGGTATCTAAGTTCCTAGCCTAAGTCCCTAAGAATTGAAAGTATATGGCTTAGAGATCTGGACACCTGTGTTGCTGTTCAGGTGCCTAAGTGTATAAGCATAATATATGTGTCTACAAGAGATACCCCTACGTGCATAGGGAAGATCCATTTTATGTGGATGAGAGATACCTCTATTTGATAGAGAAGATCCCGTTGAGTGGATGGGATACCTCTATTAACATAGGGAAGATCCTTTTTATGTGGATGAGAGAATAAGTTTACTCCTAGCAATAGGAAAGATCCTTTTTATGTGGATGAGAGATACCTCTATTTTTTTTTTTTTATTTTTTTTCAGGGGACTATGTCACACCAATTGACCTAGTCCCAAACTAAGCTCTAGGCTTGTACTATGGGTACTAGACAACGATATAAATACTTATATAGATAAATATATACTTAAATACATAGAAAACATCCATGACTCAGGAACAAATATTTGCGCTCATCACACAAATATCTGCCCTTACCGGGATTTGAACCCAGGACCTCTAGCTTCGTAGGCAGGGTCACTACCAACTAGGCTATCGCGTCGTCAAATATCCGTAAATGTCGTATTTGATAGAGAAGATCCCGTTGAGTGGATGGGATACCTCTATTAACATAGGGAAGATCCTTTTTATGTGGATGAGAGAATAAGTTTACTCCTAGCAATAGGAAAGATCCTTTTTATGTGGATGAGAGAATAAGTTTACTCCTAGCAATAGGAAAGATCCTTTTTATGTGGATGAGAGAATAAGTTTACTCCTAGCAATAGGAAAGATCCTTTTTAATGGATGAGAGAATAAGTTTACTCCTAGCAATAGGAAAGATCCCTTTTATGTGGATGAGAGAATAAGTTTACTCCTAGCAATAGGAAAGATCCTTTTTATGTGGATGTGAGAATAAGTTAACTCCTAGCAATAGGAAAGATCCTTTTTATGTGGATGAGAGAATATGGTTACTCCTAGTAATAGGAAAGATCCCCGTGGATGCGATTCCCCCTAGTTAGTAGGGAAGATCCTTTCATGTATGGTATATGTATTACCTATATGAAAGGGTGTGAATGTCTCGGGCAGATAAACTGCATATTTATTTTATATTAATAATTCATAATAATGATGTTGATAATATAGTATAGGGCTGCTAGGTGCTTAGGACACTGAGTATCAGGGTCATGGTACTTTAACTTCAACAGGAGGTGACAGACTCCTGGCAGATTCATAACAAAGAGCGAAGCAGATGTAAAGAGAGAGAGAGTACACGGCGGAAGGAGCGAAGGGAGTTACAATAAAGGGATAATAGGAAGGTACGTTATATTGATATTATTAGACAAATCGCGACGCCTCTATTTAACCCCCAATTATTATTTCAAGAGAACTGAGAATAGCATGAAGTATATAAACATAGTTTATATAAAGGTTGTAACGCCACAACCATGGAAAAATATATATAAGAGGCTTCGCGACAGGTGGCACGGGATGGGCTCGATGTGAATAATAATAACATATAATTAAGAGTAAAGTTAGTCTCAAAAGAATAACAGTAATAGAAAAAACAATCATAGTAGATCGTTCAACAAGTGAGTAAAACAAGCCATAATGACACGACACGAGATACTTAGCCTTTTCACTTTGAAGTGACACTGTAAACGCTTGAATGTTTAGCACAAATTAAACCTTGAAAACTATTTTATAACTAATTGGATCATACATAATAAAATGAATTCATACTTAATAAAATTAAATAGATTCATATTCGTAATCAATGTTCCACATTTTTTTTTATAATGGTGTCAGTTATCATTTTACGCCCTAAAAAGTGTCTATACACAATCACTGAAAATGACGATAATCCTCTATTTACAAATACCGTGATTGGCTATTTATGGGTTTCAAAACTAAATAAAAAAAATACTTTAGTCTCTACAGATTAATAAGGAGCTTTAGTTTGGATGTGCAGAGACTAAAGTAAAATTTTAAGAGCATGAGGAGTGAAAATGTGTTTTTTTACCAGCTTGTCAGGTGTCCAAGGCAAAATGTTTGGCTAAATATTAATCTGTGTCCGGCTTTTCTAATTTTAGGCATTTCAAACCTACTCCCCACAGTCCCCGCAGATTACACACCGCGCGCCGAATGTACCCAATACAGACTGATAAGATTCTATTTGTATGTAGGTTGAATACCTTCATGGTCAATATTTATTTACCTACATAAATACACTCCCCCGTGACACAATCGACAATTAAATCATATTTGACAAATAAATTTTTAGGAATCGGAATTATTAATAACAGCAAAATAGGATCAGCTTATCGCATGTACTCAGAGACAATTAATTTGTTTCTTATTCAAATTTGTGCATGAAAAGTCGTCATTAAGGAAGGACTGACCGTCATTTTCTGACTCTAGAGTGCGACCCTTAGACGGATATAATACTTACTTTAGGATAAAGTAGAATTCGAAGAAATTTGAACCATGGACGAAGATTTGTAGTACATAAGGTCCCTTTTTCCAGGCTTCGATTAACTTTAAAAGTTTGCTAAGTAAAGTACGCAAGGGTCAAATCTGTAAAGGTTTTTTTTTCTTAGGCTAAAATTTGGTACAAACACGAATGTTATCCCGATGACAATGCAATATTCGATGTCTAGGAGCTGAACGAATGAAGGCGCTGAAAGTAGTCCTAGGAGGATCCCGGCGATCTATGTTGGTTATTTCAGCCCAGTTCAAAATATATAATTTACTAGATTTTACCCACGCACATTGTGTTAACGAACTAAGATGAAGAATAAAATCTTGTAAAAGGTGTTGACTTTTAGGACAAATCTGCCGTGCAAAATTAAAAAGCAGTAAGTGCACAAATCTACCACCATAACTTGGACACCATCTCCTCACAGCTCCTCACGGCTGGAGACCATGTTATGGTGGTGTTAGTGTTCACTTACTGGAGTTTAAATTTTGTTCGGCAGAAATCTACTAACATCGCTGAATGACCCGAAGTGGACCCTGGCTTCATACAGCAATGTAGATCACTTTTCCCTATATTGACCTATATCACGGACTAAAATCCACATCATACACCGACGTGGAGACGATGAGGTTTTGTAGATCTTTGGTGACTTGCTCTATCTAGATATACTTTCTGGCAGTGTTCAATTAAAAAGGAAATATAATGAGTACCTATAAGTAATGAAAACTGTTGTAAAGTTATAATTGGTTTAATTTAGTAAGTTCGTTTGTTTTTTTTGGGATATTTGATTTGCCTTTTAGTCTGACTATTCGAATATTAGAAAGTAGATAAAAAAACATAAACGTGACGGAGTTATAGTCAAGTGCAAAACTAAGTATGTATCGAAAGAATCCTGTCATAAATATGTTATAAAGTTCTTATTACACTGGAATAAGGTGCATTGGGACATATTTTTTAAATCTTACGGTCTCCCAATTTTTTACACTTGGCTGTACTTTAACTTCGTTCCGTCAATGTGTAATTAGCCAATATCAAATTATTTATAGACGCGCCTATGGACCTACGTATTAAAGAATTGAGTGTGGCATATAATTATTAGTATTATTATAGTCGGAAGCAACCAAAGATAACAACAAAATCACAACTACTTAATAATTGAGTAAGCATTCGTGTGTATTCGTGTGTCTGGCTGTGGCATCGAAGCCCCTAAACCGACACGGTCGATTTGGATGCATTTAGCAAATGCGCTATTTAAGAGGTAAGTATTGTCTCTGAAAGAGGTCGCCATTATACAGGGGGACTTTATATGTTTAATAGTTAGTACCTGGAAGACCGAGCGTACATCGTTTTTCAAACGCTCTGCGCTCAAAAAATCACTAAAATAGGAGAAGATCGTCGTAAAACCGCGTTTTTAGTGTTAAAACGTGCAGCTTGTGGTGGGCTAAGGTGTGGTGGGGTAGGTTTTAACCGGAAGTGTCACCTAGAGGTAGGATTGACCCTTAAACTGTAAGTTTCAAATTTTTTTAATCTTCTGGCTGCTTCGCTATCCGATTCCTATCGACAACCCCCGTTTTTTTCACACCAAGAGTTGTCTTTTTGCACCATCCCCCTAAATTCCCCCCTAAAGTCTTTACCCTAAATTTCAGTGTTTTCCGTTTTTAATTTAAAAGTTATAACCAAAAAACTTTTTTCACTCGAGCCACGACACATAGGTAGGGACGTCCCAGGAACCTGACTTTTATATTAAAACATCCGGCTTAACTTGGCGATCCTCGTGACGTTTGACTTTTTCTGAAATTCGTCTTACTTTAGAAGTTATGACCAAAAATGTAAAAAAAAAAAATCCCCCGCCCCCTCTCCCAAAATAAACCGATAAACCCCGTTTTTTTTTATATTTCCTCTCTAAATCTAAATAAGACTACCTGTTCTAAACTTAAGACTATCTGTTCCAAATTTCAGACTTTTTCGCTCGATAGTTGTTGTTTTATTCATTTACTTATTACTGTCTCGAGGTCGCACTTCGTCGTCAGTTTACGTAAGTTTAAACATCATTTCCACTTTTTTACTGGACTACTTTTTCAAATTTTTCTTATTCCATAGGTTTCTTATTGTCTCAAAATCTCATTTTTTGGTGGGTAAGTAAAACTTTCTAATCAAATTTACTAATTAATTACAGCGCGTTTAACTGTTCCAATTTTTCGGTTCACTATTTCAGTTTTATTTCGGCGCATCCAAATGCAAGCATTACCTATCTTTTCATAAATAGACATTTCTCATCTCTCTAAATACTTATTCCATATACATTTAATTACACGCCGACTAGTAGGTAGTTTATTTGTATCGCAGTTTTAGTACCGAGGCTTCGGATAAAGTCGAAGAAGACACGTGAAAAATATACTAAATTGTGCGGAAAAGTGTGTGGCGTAATGGTAGGTATCGGCTATAATATAACCGGCCGCAATATCCGGAGGTAGGACTGACCGACAACCTGGTAAGTAGGTACCTACAAAGTTTACATGTCGAAGACAACGCCACCAGAATATGATCGTTGACCTACACTTTTTTTTTGTGTCACCAAAAGTTGCGTATTTTGAGTCCCCTTCTGGGCCAACATTTTTGTAATTCTCCTTCTTTAATTCCCTTAGTTTCTAGGTAAATACATAAAACCGCTCGAGCCACGCGCCCATTAACACCTAAGACGGTATGAGAGACACGTTCTAACTGAAATGCTGTCAGTCGCAAAGGGCACTCCAAAACAAAAGATCTGGCAAATTTTGGAAGGCAAATATAATAATTAAAGTTCGGCGGCTCTCGTATTACGGGCATGTGCTTAGACGCCGTAACCCTCACTCGTGTATAAGGAACGCAGAAGGAAAATAGGCCGGCCTATATTTACTTGGGAGGACTCTCTTGACCAGGACATACGAGAATACACTAACAAGAGTCGTGCCTACTGGCGAACCATCGCGGATAATAGAAATCGGCTCAAAAAAAAAAGCCGAAAAAGTCTATAAAAGACCTGAAACCGACACAGAGACAGAGCCCGAGGATACTGAGAGAGCAGAGCAATGATATATATATATATATATATGTATATATATAATGTATTAAATTGTATTTTCGATATTAGATTTAATTTTAAGCAGTCCATACCTTTAGTATAATATTACACACCAAGTATTTTATCTATCTCCCTAATGCTGACTTTACGATGCCTGAATTCGGATTGGCTCCACCTTCCGTCTCTCCCGTCATATCGACTGCAAACCCTACACTCCTATCCTATCTACTTGACTCTCCGGTGTCTCGGGCAGGTGCGCTGCTGCCTGCGGCGGGCGGAGATGGTTGGTGCAGCAAAGGCGACGAGGCTCGCATGCCCTGATCGGTTTAGTATTAGTGGCTGGTCGGTGTGGGTTAAGGTTCTCGTGCTCTGCCGGCTCTTCGCTACTCTTACTGGACCGGTCGTGCTTCTCTCCGCTAGCCTAATCTAACATCTCCTCTCCGTCGCAGTCAGCGCGTACGGGTCCTTGCAGCAGAACTGCTGGCTGGAGGTGTCAAAAGAACAGAACAGAACAGAACAGAACAGTACCTGGAAGACCGAGCGTCCCTCGGTTTGAGAAAGAATTTTCTCGAAGATGTCACACTAAAGATGTGACTTGACAGATATCGATTTTTCGACCCCGTATCCTCCGGTGGGATAGGCATCGTTAGCATTGGGCTGTTACCTATCTAGGAGAAGGAAAACTCCGAATTCAAACCCGGCGGGATAGGCGTCGTTAGCATTGGACTGCTACCTATCTAGGAGAAGGAAAACTCCAATTTCAAACCCTACCCTGCATATGGACCATGCGAGCACCATTTAAAAGGTTTATACCCCAGGAGGGTACTGGCAATGCCAGAGAATCCCTCTCCAGGCCTAGCCTGGGCAGCCCTTCGTACTCTGGGGGGGGCAAAATAGTGCGAGCATGTTCAGATCCCTCCGGGGATCGGAACGGTGGCGATGCCGTTTGCCACGCGTCACGCTGTGTTCGTAGGGGGGTTGGCAAAAAGCGGGCCGCGGAAAGCCGCCTTGCTACGATGAATGTGTGTGGAGGGATGGAACATAAATTAGATGAGGTGTGTATGATGATGAAAGAGAGAAAGCTGGATGTTCTATGTGTGACTGAGACGAAGAAAAAAGGGGTGAGTACGTCCACACACGGAACCTTGACGGCATTATGGTCCGGGGTCCCGGTATCCGAGTACGGTCGTCAGGGAGTTGGTATCGTACTCACAGAGCGAATGGCTGAATGTATGCAAGAGCATGAATGTGTGAGCCCAAGACTTCTCTGGGTGAGACTCAAGGTAGGTCTCACCCGTTTATTCGTAATTGGGGCTTATGCCCCAGATATGAGTAAATTGAAAAAAGAAAGGGAGGAGTTTTGGGAAAGTTTGCATGAGGTTTCAACAAAATGCAAGGAGAATGAAAGGATTATTTTGCTAGGCGATTTTAATGGTTGGACAGGCGTGCAAAGGGATGGTTATGAATCAGTACTGGGTAAGTATGGTGATGAGCGAGTGAACGAGAATGGCAAATGCCTTCTCAATGTATGTTTGGCTAAGAATCTCTGCGTGACCAACACTTTGTTTGATCACAAAGAGATTCATAAGTATACGTGGAGACGTCAGAATGAGAAGTCAATGATAGACTTGATGATTGTAGATGAACGGTTGCGTAGCAAAGTTGTAGATACCAGAGCATTTCGAGGGGTTAGCGTAGGTTCAGATCACTACTTAGTGGTAACACGAGTAAGTTGTCTGTTCACACGTTGGCGCCATCGTGTTCCCGTACCGACCACTGCGTTAGAGAGGATAAAAGTAGAGAAACTGGATGATGAAGTTATAAAAGATGAGTACGTAAGAAAGCTGAAAGATTGTTTTGAATATGTTAATAAGATGGATGATAGTGAAGTTGAGAATGATGTAAATAATGTATGGGAGATTATGAAGAATGGCATGGTCACATCGGCCACCGAAGTATGCGGTGTAGTAAAAAGAAGGAAAAGCAAGAATGAACGTCCGGAATGGTGGGATAGAGAGGTAGATGATGTAGTGAAAGAGAAGAAAAAGTGTTGGTTGGATTTTGTAGCTGTAGAGCCAGGACAAGATCTAAGCAACATAAAGAAAAAAGAGTATAATAGATCAAAGAAAAGAGTGAAAGAAGTTGTAGCTAGAAAGAAAGATTTACTGAATGAAAAGTATGATAGGAGTTTCTCTGACAACTTCCGGTCGAATATTAAACTCTTTTGGAGCTTGATTAAATCGGCTCGGGGGAAATCAGAGAAAACTAAATTAAGCGCGGTGAGAGATGAGTCTGGAGATTTAATATGTGAGGAAGAAAGAATGCTTGATAGATGGAAAACTTATTTTGAAAGCTTGTTTGAATGCGAAGATGTTTGTCTTGAGCCAGAAAGCACGAGTAAAGATGCAAGTAGCGAAGATGAAAGTGTGATTAGTATGAATGAAATTATGAAAGCTTTAAAAAGTATGAAAGCGAGAAAATCACCAGGTTGTGATAGAGTGTCGATAGAAATGCTGAGGAGAGGAGATGGCGTGGTGGGTAGTCTGTTGTACCGTCTTTTCAATGCATGTTGGAGTAGCGGCCGAGTCCCGGAAGATTGGGTCAAAGCCGTTATCGTCCCTCTGTATAAAGGAAAGGGGTCACAGCAAGACTGCAAAAACTACCGCGGTATCAGCCTCCTTAGTGTTGTCGGCAAAGTATATGCGAAGATTTTAATTGAAAGGGTATTGAATGTTACGAATGACAAAATCTGGGATGTACAAGCGGGATTTCGAAAGGGAATGGGATGTACGGATCAGGTCTTTTCACTACGGTCCATCACAGAAAAGTTCTTGGCTGTCAACCAAAAAGTTTTCTGTGCTTTTGTGGACCTGGAAAAGGCCTATGATAGGGTAGATAGAAAGGAGTTGTGGACGGTGCTGTCTATGTATGGAGTGAGCAGCAACCTGGTGCAGGCTTTGAGGTCCCTTTATGAGGGCTCCAGAGCCTGTGTCAGGATCAATGGGGCATACTCGGCCTGGTTTAATATCTCTAAAGGTGTTAGACAGGGCTGTGTTGCCTCACCGTGGCTGTTCAATTTATTCATGGACAGTTGTATGCGAGATCTGAAAGAGTATGATAAGGGTTTGCGTATGCAAGAGTTGCTAATCAAATGCCTCTTATATGCCGATGATCAAGTTATACTTGCCTCATCGGTACGTGAGTTGCAGGAGATGGTGACAGTGATGAATGAGGGATTTAAGCGAAAGGGGATGAGAGTAAATGTTGCCAAGACCAAGGTCATGGTGATAGAGAAGGACGAGGAGATGACTGAGTGCGTGATTAATATAAATGGTGAATTAGTAGAACAAGTGAGCGAATTTGTGTACCTGGGAAGTGTGTTTACAAGAGATGGTAAGTGTGAGAAGGATATCGAGAGGAGGGTGAATGCGGGGAATCAAATCAATGGGGCCCTGTACTCCTTTGTGAGCAGACAGGGCATTTCACAAAAAGCCCGACTGGCTGTTCACAATGGAGTGCTGGCCCCTACCCTGATGTATGGTAGTGAATGTTGGGTGTGGCAGGACAAGCATAAAAGTCGTGTAAATGCCGTTGAAATGCGCTCTTTGCGTAGTATGTGTGGTGTGAAACTGATTGATAGAGTAAGGAATGAAAAAGTCAGAGAGAAATGTGGAATAAAAGAAGATGTATTGACTAAGATTGAAAAGGGCATGCTTCGATGGTTCGGTCATTTGGAAAGGATGGATGAAAGAAGATTGACGAAAGAGATATACACATCGATAGTGAGTGGACGGGTCGGAAGGGGCCGCCCTAGGCGTACTTTTTCGAGTCAAATCGGTGAAATACTGGAAAAGGGCCGAATCTTAAGTACCCGAAACCGACGTGCGTGCATGACTCGATGTATGAATGTGGAAGAAGCGAAAGAAATTTGTCAAGATCGTAGCAAGTGGAAAGAAGTGGTCTCTGCCTACCCCTCTGGGAAACAGGCGTGATTTAATGTATGTATGTATGTATGATATACTGAATCTTTGTTGGGCTAAGTCAGGCAATCAAGGTAGGCATTACCTAGACATTTATTCATGAATGTTACACAAAACAAAAACAAAGACTGATTTGGCGCCTAACGTTAACTTTCTTGTGTAAGCAAAACAATAAATATTAATATAGAGTTTTCTTTATTGCTGACAGAGAAGGATGTGTGAACATTTTCTTTTATAAACAATTTTATCTTGGGCAACAGTTTAATGAAAATATACTTACTTTGCCCCCGATCTAAATGAACTCATAAACTTTAACCCGTTTAAGCAGTTGCTTAATGTTTTAATAAAAAATATCTTCGTCGTGAAAACACCCACACTTATTTTTATAACATTAGAATAACTAGGGTCAAACTCACACACGTTTCCTTTAATAACTTCTACGAGTATAATACCGTAAATTCGGGTTACTTTGACCCTAGGGGTAACATTGCCTACCCCTAAAACCATCTTAAAAATTTAATTATTCTATTAAATGTTACATCAGGCCCAAGGTACTTGTGTAACTCTAAAATTCTTGAACCAATTTAAGATGGTTACCACTACAATAGTCATAGTTTTAGGGGTAGGCAATGTTACCCCCTAGGGCTAAAGTAACCCAGGGTTACGGTAGGTACTGAAAAATATTTGTGTGACGGCCTTACTCAGAGTTAATTAATCATGATTAACTGTCGCACTCAGGGACGTCAATTAAATTTAATGTTTGATTTAAGTTGCTGCTGTATTTGCTATAGCAAAAGAATAAGACAACACATCACTAAACAAGCTCTAAATTTAATTGGCGTTTCTGAGTGCGGCATTATGTCGTTCCTTAGTGATGGATATTCATACACAAGTTTGAAAAATGAACGTCTTAATGAATATCTCTAAAATGTCTGAATACGGTGGTTAATTATTGTTGTTAATTAATTTTATTACTTACAGTTGTGTTTGTTGACTTTTAACGTTTGTAAATTAATTTAATCCCAATTCAACAGATTTCCATTACAGATTCCCCGTACCACAGATTCCCAGTTTTACAGATTCCCAGTCCCACAGATTCCCACGTCTACAGATTCCCACCCCTACAGATTCCCACCCCTACAGATTCCCAGTCCCACAGATTCCCACCTCTATAGATTCCTAGTCCCACAGATTCCCAGTTTTACAGATTCCCACCTCTACAGATTCCTAGTCCCACAGATTCCCACCCCTACAGATTCCCAGTTTTACAGATTCCCAGTCCCACAGATTCCCACCTCTACAGATTCCTAGTCCCACAGATTCCCACCCCTACAGATTCCCAGTTTTACAGATTCCCAGTCCCACAGATTCCCACCTCTACAGATTTCTAGTCCCACAGATTCCCAGTTTTACAAATTCCTAGTCCTACAGATTCCCACCTCTACAGATTCTAAACTGCACAGATTCCCAACTTTAAATATTTCTAACTGTACATACAGACAGCTACACACGTAAAACAAATAATACATTTCACAGAGTCGTAGGTAAGTTAGGCTAGGATCGTATTTATATGAGGCCCGGAGGGCCAAAACAACCCAGAAATAGGAGCTCTGCGAGGAGCTCCGTCTACTCTTGGTCTAAGTAGATTTTCTAAAGTTTCTATTGACACAGAATGAGCTACCGCCAAGACCGACCAATCAGGGACAGTTGAGTAGGCCTAGGCCTTCTGTAGAGAAATGGGAATCCGTAGTCATGGGATTCTGTTGAATTGAAAATCTGTAGAAATGGGAACCTGTAAAATCAGAAATCTGTAAACATGGGATTCTGTTGAATCGAAAATCTGTAGAAACGGGAATCTGTAGCCATGGGATTCTTTTGAATCGAAAATCTGTAGAAACGGGAATCTGTAGCCATGGGATTCTTTTGAATCGAAAATCTGTAGAAACGGGAATCTGTAGCCATGGGATTCTTTTGAATCGAAAATCTGTAGAAACGGGAATCCGTAGATATGGGATTCTGTTGAATCGAAAATCTGTAGAAACGGGAATCTGTAGCCATGGGATTCTTTTGAATCGAAAATCTGTAGAAACGGGAATCCGTAGATATGGGATTCTGTTGAATCGAAAATCTGTAGAAACGAGAATCCGTAGACATGGGATTCTGTTGAATCGAAAATCTGTAGAATTGGGAAACTGTAGACCTGGTAAAAATGACACTCGTAAAAAAGGGATTTTACGAGTGTCATTGTTTCCACTTTCATTCCTTAATGCGATTACGAATGTTCAGAGTGCAAATGTGCAAATGCGACTGTTACTTCAAGTTCAAGGGAGCCATATTATAGTTTCAAAATCAATTTACCTGCACACATTCGCATTCGCTAAACATTTGCATCGATTGATCCACACAGAACATCCCTAGCCATACATACATACGGAGGAGGGGTAAAGGTATCAAAGAGCTCCATAGGGCTGTCTCGAATTAGGTTAGTGTCCGTTCAAAGGGCATTCACTACATTACGTGGATACGTTTACCACGACGCAGCAAGGGAAAAGATAACATAATACTTTACCGGATTACGGATTTTACACAAACGTCGAGACGTACTATGTTTTGTGGTCATTTACTAACTATATATGAATATCTTTACTAATAAATAAAATGACTTCAATACTCAAAAACAATAAAAGATAAGAAAAAGATAGTTGTAAAGAGTAGGTTTCATTAAGAGTTATTTTCCTAATTGGCCCAGGGGGCCTCTATTCTAAACCAATATTGCATTTGACATATTATCGTATTGTTCTTACTCCTTTATTGTCAAGTAAATAAGAACTATCGTTTAGACATTACTTATTTCTTATTTATTCTATAGACCAGCTGTTCGTGCCCGGCGTCGCTCGGATGATATTTTTCTCATGTAAACCTTCTCGTATGTATTAAGAAAACATTTTTTTAATTTAATTCGGTCGAGTCTCGAGTCGAGCTTTCGTGAGCCTAACGCACGGCATTTTTTTTTATATGAAAGATAAACTGTATTCTCCTTCTACGGATTAATTATTAAAAATAATAATATTATATAGGTTTGTCGTCTACGCTAAGTATAGTCAGAATTATCATATCACTTAAAATGTACCATATATTACTTATGGAATCTTATTATAAGTAGGAGGTTCAGGTACAAGAAAACAAAACTGGCAAGTCACACATTTTATTCACTGTTAAGATAACTATTACAGAACTTGCGCTGTTATCAACTCGATTAACCGTAAAATACGCCTGTGGCGTAGTTATTAATACTTAAGATACACTACCGGTGAAAGCTTTATGCTCTTCAAAGCATATTATTTACACAAATACCACTACCGTTAAGATTCAGTCGCATACTGTGATTCCATTGCTATATCTACATGCATTCAAAAACATATTCAAACTTTTCCGAGATGACTAGATATATTAATACAATAAAAAAAGATTAATAGACAAGTTTAACAGAGTTAGAGCCGAGGAAAAAATGGAAAGTTTGGCAATCTGAAACTTATTGCTACCAGGGGTACAGAAGAATGTAGAGAGCATTCGTAGTACACTAGGGGCGCGGAAGCGAGTCGTTTGTGTGGCGCTCGAGTGGTGGTTTGTTCACTTGCGGAAGCACGAGATGGGGTTGAAGTAGCACTGCCTGAAGCGGACTTGGCGCTTGTCAGCGCGCCACGGCCTCGCCAGGCGGCCATTCAGGGCGCGCTGGCTCCAGCCGCGGGGCTCCGACTGCGGCCAGGAGCGCCCCACGCGGCCCAGGCCCAGCCTGGAATAATATTGCCTTACAATATCTTATATTCAGGAAAAATAAAATATCTGTGCAAAATATGGTTACAGTATTATCAACAAGTGTTTAAAGTTGTAAGTAATTCTCTAGCACTGCTACCCCACTCTGGGATTGCAGGCGTGAAGGTATGTTTGTATGTAAAATATCTGTTATTATGTGAGCCGTAACTGCCGTAAGTTTGTGGATGACTCCTAAATAATAAAAAAACAGATTTAATCATTGATGTTCCAGAACAAGGTTGTTTTGGTTAAGAAAAAATAACAAAATCCGGGACTTCAGAATTTGTAGTAACGAGATTGTAGTTCGCAATGATCTTACCACTTCGTTCTTCTCTCCCTTAATCTTAATACTTAATTTTTTACGTTTAGTGAATGAAATTACATGGTTCCCAACTTTGAAATCGCGATATCTTAAAAAGTTACTGAGCAAGGTGTCTAGACACGTTCCTTCATTTCGTGTAACAATACTATTACACCATTATTAGTCCGAGAGGAACGCTATAACAATAGTGTCTGATCCAAAAGCCGTGGAAGCTTCTAGTAGTGTAATTTTCCTATATCAAAGAAAGGGTTGGTTGTGATCGACGTTGAAATCAAGGCCAATTACGAGGTGGCTTTGTCCCTAGCTAATAGTTCATTAGTAACTTTACTAATGTAGTGTACTTAGGTACATAACATTGTGTAAATTTCTAGTTGCTTCCGTAAATACGAGCATATTTTAGTCGATAAAACCGTACAAATATTAATGAATTATGTGTGGAAGTTACAGGAGCAAATCAATTAGTGTAGCCGTAAGTGAAGTGAGTGAAGTGTTAAGTATGTGAATGTATACCTTTTTATTTTATTTATGAATTAAGTTTTGCTCAGCAATTTTAATCAATCATTATTACAAAAATAAAACGTGATGGAACCCTAACGATTCCCATTATGTTACGTTATTCCTATCATTCAACGATTATCCTTTTCAACGCATTTGAAACAAATGAATTGGGTTTTACACGGTATTAAGTTGATCCTAAAACCAGATAAAATGTGTTGTTACAATCATGGGCCTTTATGTATATTTTATACCTAACAAGAATCATTAAATATTTAAACTGTGTGTAGTAAGAGCAAGTTAGTCACGGTGCAAGTTCAACAGCCGCGAGATGCTAATAAGAAGGTAGGCGTTAGTGTCTAGTGTCCGAAACTTCTCTCACCGCCGTTGTTAGTTCTCTAACCGCCCTCAGACACAATTTAGAGACAACACAATTAACTCGTTCCTTTTTCAAAGTTGTGTATGAACAATCGTCACTAAGGTACGACTTAATCGTTATAAACCGAATCTGAGTGCAGCCGTAAATACCTAAGTTTTTCTTGAGAATTCCTCTGGCCTGCTGACCACTTTAGAAAACATTACTTATTTCAGTTACCTTTAGTAACATCAATAATAATACTTGAAGAACACTCAACATAATAAGTTCTGCAACTAGAAAAAAAATATTTCCTACTTTTTAACTCCTATAGCATCTGTATAAGTGTGTGTGTAAGTGTTGTGCGTTGGTGTGTTTGTTACCTAGATATCATCTCGGTTGGGTAGTTTTAGAAATATTAGCCCTTAGAAGTAACAAAAATAAAAAATATTAATCAATTACTTAAATGTGTAAACCATTACACTTGGGATGGTACATCAGATCTTGGTACACTAACTTAGAGGTACACACGCGTTATTTGACTTGCGGAGAAAACAAACAGAGGCCCCCAAACTAGCGAAGCCTGTATAAACCTAAATATATACATTTAAACATACATATAAACATACATACTTATACATTATTATCATACATATATTTATTTTAATAAATATGCTTAAATAGTAATTCTAAGAATTAATACTTTAAGACGGGTTAGAACATCAATTCAAATTGTAGAAGTTTTAATAAAAGTAGGGTTGCTCATATGTCTAATAGTTATTTCATAATTATTTTCCTTGCTACACGTTTTTTTACATTTACTTGTGATATACCATTAAAATAATAAAAGGTATATATCCTATCTATAGAAACAAATACAATAAACAATATCTTCGTATGCAAGCCTTATCTTTATACGGGACATAAAAAGAAAGTACACACACAGTAGGTGGTACAAATTGCAGCTAGTCATAAAAAGGCTTTCGTGCGAAAAACATCAAACACTTTCGAAAATACACAACCCAATTCTGTCTTGGATGTATCGCCCCAAAGTTATAAGAATTTTTCGCCGATGTCATCCATGAAGATTTCACTTACGGTATATGTTACTTCTGTATGCTTTTCAAAAAGCTATATAGCTCATAAGAGCTATATAGCTTTAAAGCCAATCTTACCAGTGAATGTGCGGGAACAATGCACACGTGTTAGAGTGCCACTTACGTAATTATAATGAATGTTCGTGGGGCTCTTATCGTGGACATGATTTACATTTAATTCTTGTGTGCGTTAATGTTTGACTACTTATTAATCAGACGTCTACTACCTGGACATAAGCGTCGAGGTTCCCCACATACGTAAAAAGCGAACAAGGCTTATCCAAGCCAATCGGGGCAGTTCGCCAGGAATTCGCAATCTTGTCTTTTTTGAACATTGTTGTTCTTAAGGAACAGGTTGCGTCTTATACGCTATCCGTTCTGGAGCTCGGAATAAAAATTACGCTTAGCCACTTCCTCATCGCATACCTTACATAGGTGCCCCCTCCACCAAAGCTGGCGACGCAACAGATGCGTATTTGCCGCGCCTCAAACATTGCCGCGCCGTAGAATGTGAGTATTTCTGACATGGTCATGGTCTGGCAAATGGGAGTTGGAAGTAATACGTGTGTTTAATTTATGCTCCTGTTTAAAAAAAATTAAACTTGAAGTCCCTTGCTATGTTACTGCCTGTTTCCATTGATTGACCATTGACGATTTTTCGTGTAGAATTTAAGAAAGTCATTAATATAGCTAACAAGTCAATGTGTTGCTCCGCGAGTCTAATTATGAACACCTATAAAATACATTCCACTTTATTCCTCCGGGTTGGCAAAGTATTTGCAGACTTAGGATTGAAGTCTTGTGATTGTAGCCTTGAGAATGTAAATGTCTATAGTTCTCAGATCTCACTACCGTCAGGTGGCCTATGTGCTCGTTTGCATTCTCCTTGCCATAAAAAATGAAATAATTTGGTTTGAAACATTACCTGTCTTCAGCGTCAAGTTGGAGCAGCAATTTGCGCAGCGCGGCAGCGTTGATGGCGTCCCAGGGCGCCGAAGACAGGTCCACGTCAGCGCCGTCGTGGGCCACCAGGGAGTTCTCCGACTGCTCCTCGTCTGGCTCCTACATAACAGAGCATGAGACGTGACACAATCTGTAGGTAGGTTCTGCCTAAAAACAGAAGCAATGCATCATGTAGATCAGTCATGCGCAGACACGAAACGCTAAATCCGAAAAAAATATATTTATGTCACTATGTAGGTACAATGTATAAGTATTATTACTTAGTAATGAAATCAAGATATTGAGTGAAAGAGAAAGAGAGTGCCGGGTGCTCTCACTCTCAACCCATTCGGATTCGATATCATTGAATCATAAACTTGGAGTTCAAAATATGTCGTTTGTGTAATAATTATGTGTGTTCCTGGCTGGTTAACATACCCAACGGCTAGACTTAAAAATTTACAAAAGCATTATATTTAAAATATGATCTGTCTCTGTGTGGGAACCCAGAACCTCCCTCAACGAAGCCACACACTATAAACATAGTAACCATTAACCATTAAGAGAGACGGTTCAGAACCGTAAGAGCTGTGATACGAAGCAGACTAAGTAAATTTGTTATACCATTATGGTGCTCAATAAACTCTGTACGACCCGACTGGAGTTATCAAAGTTGTGAACTTGTGAGTAGGTACCTATTGCACAGTTTACTTGTTGCGTGTGTTGTAAACCGTCAAAGCTTACAGTAGATTACTGCCAATAGTGGTTATATTTGTATATTAAGCGAGTCGTTAAACTGATTACGCGGCTCGTGGATTTACGATCTTTCCGGATTATTAACTGTAGTTAACAATTTAATTTTAATATGTATGCTGGAGGAGAGCTGCCGCTACTTGGCTGGGATTTTAAGTACGCCATGATGGCAAATTAAATTTGATGACCGCGCCAAACGGTTACCGTAATTTGAAATCATTAATTTATGAAGTAAGCTTGTTAACTTAATGTCAAGAGTTAATTACCTGAATATTATTACTTTTTTCGCTCTTCAACGTTTTTTTTTTTATCTATTTCTACATGAATTAAAGAAAACCTCCGCAGGAAAGCTTTACACAACAGATTACTCTAGTTCCCGGTTTAAGTAATGTAAGCATGGTGTGCCATGAATCAATTAAACTACCCTACCAGAACACACACAGAAACACATGTAACAGAAACGCATAACTTTATTAAATGTGTATATTGACGATAATGCTGTTTTATACTAGGATCTGACGCATAATGTCTGTTCGTGTTTGTGTTTCAAAATGTTGGACCCAGCGATAAATTTATAAAGCGCAGTGCATAAATTGCCTCACCATTGGTGCTGCGTTGACCGCCACGAGGAGCAAAGCGAGCGAGCTGGCCACCGCGAACATGCTGCTGCTGTACACAACCGAAGCCTTCATTATATCCTGTTAAAATAAATCAATTATCTTTATTGCACAGAAACACGTACAGGGGCTCGTTCCTACTCGGAAAAACCATATTGCCCTTTTGTCGACGTATAAAGAGAAATAACGGCTGAATTAAAAACAATACGATCATATGTCACAAGCAATATGGTTATACCGAGAAAGTAGAACCCCTAGATAAAGCAAACATCCTTCGGGTTGGACTTCCCTCTCACTCGTTTTCGTACACTTTTATGACAGTTAGACTTAAGCCGAACCTGAAACACTTTGTAAGACCTCTTGCACTGTACAAATATTTTAGTGTCACGAACGGATATAAAACACTAGAATGTAAAATAGGTGAAATTCGTTTAAATGAAAAGTGCTTTGTATGTAATAGTAACATGTCTAGCTGTTATTGGTCGGTGGGGACGATGCGTCCGATACATTTCGGGCCGTCCTCGTTTTGTTCACTACTTATTATGGATTCTTAATCATTTATCGTTATTTTCTTGGGAATTCTATTCGTGTAACTCACATTCCTCTACAATTAACTGGCGTAATTAGCATATATTTAGTAAATATAGAGATAAAGGGTGTTTAAACTTTGTTATTTTTTTAAAATACGTACCCATATTAATCTAAACTAACCCTTGACTGTATAAGACTCGGTACTAAAGTTTGACGTCTCGATTTGTCGGTCACTGTAGCTCTCAAACGGGGACGTGTTTCAAGCCTTTTTTAATTGAAATCTAAATAGTTTAATGACAATAGTTTGGTGAATATTGGTTTGACCGTTCAACAGTTAACAGGTCTAAAGGAAGTCGTCACAATTATCTCGGGAGATTTTAAAGTAAGTATTCCAAGTTATTGAATAATGCCCTAAGTACCTACATAAATGTAAATGCATAATCCTAACTCTTCCCGGGTAAATTAAAATAAAACGACCAGTGGATTTAATTGTGGGAGCTAAGCTGGGTTTTGTGAAAGTGCGAGCGTATCAAACAAACTCCTCAACTATGTAACTTCAGTAAATGTATTACTTAATTTACGATGAATTAACGCTTGTTCCAAATTGGTTTTTCATATCGTTTGAAATGAGTCTATTGTAGTATAATAAATACTAGTTACCTATACCACCACTTTTTACGTATTCGAAATAATAATTCGCATGACTTACGTAAACGATACGTATTTACAGTTATTAAAGCCGACCTGTGTCCGACAGTCGTTGGTCGGAGCTTACCTTTTTTCACCCCGAGATCTCCTTTGGTCTCGACACGTCAATAGCACGGGGTACCATAAACAAGCTGTAATTAATATCGGTGGGCTGGATTCCTCTGCCGATGCCGGTATAATGACGTTCAATAATTAACCTAATTAATTATGACGCACCTCTTTTTTCAAACGTCTCTTGTCTTTTTTTTTCGAATCTGTATTGGATGGCGTTAATACAGCGCTTGTATGAGAACTGTAATGAGATCGGTCAGTCTGAGCAGTCATGTGGGTAATTGGATATATGATATTCTATTTATCAATTGTATGGCGGGGTGGCACGGATGTGTAGCATTGTAAACAATTAGCGAATTAATAAGTTCGATTTTATATGATGTTGTACTGAATTGCACTTTCTTTAATTAGTCCGGGGAAATTGAACCAAAAATTAGGCCAAACATGCACGAATTAAAAAAAACAGCATTTTTTTGGGTTGAGTATAGACTGGAGAGTGTATTAAATTGTATCCCGCGTAAAGGTCATCCCCGTGTTTTAAAGAAGTTACTTACGTTTATCGATTTAACTTGATGAAAAAATATATTAACAGGCATGTTTGCAGGGAGTTTTTGTAGAAGAGATAAAGTTTTATCAGTAGGTAAGGACATTAAACATTTATCATCCGCGCACCAACGTTTTTTTTAAAGTCTTATAATTTGACATGGCACGTTACCAAAAGGACCAAAAAAATCTAATCTCAATTTAATTCATATATTCAGCTATGATTAAGAAAATTAAATTTAAAGTACTTCAGAGATACCAAAAAATTACAGACACCGGTGCAGGCAAAAATATAACAGAACTGATAGTTGTTGAATAATGGAAAATATATAAAGCCAACTCGTAATTTTTAGAAATTAAACAGGTTAGGTGTGGTTAAACAACAACAGTGGTTACTTTAATGTAGTAAAACAAACGATTTGCATCAATGTAATTTTCTTGTAAATATAGCCTACTAATGAAAGTTAAACTAAATTCACCTTTGTTACATTGTTACCTAACCCGGTATTTGAAAAAACTTTTAATTTTAATTTTTTTATTCCAATTTGTATAGTAGGTATTTAAAATTAAAATAACAATACCTACGCTTACAAACAAGTAAGCGAATAATTATTTTAATTTTAAATACTTTTATTTTAAAAAAATTGCTTAAAGTAGGTACTACAGTTAAAAACAAACAAAATATTTTAATTTTAATTTCCATGGACGAATTTGTTTAATTTTGTTCTACTAATTGTTTACATATAATATAATAGAATATAATAGAATAGAAATCGTTTCCGGTTATGGAAAGTGTTTAATTTTTCGTTATTATTTGGAGAGCTAAGTTCAAGAAAAAAACAGCTGTTTAGTTATTTTTTGCTAGGTTCAAATCTAAAAGCCCCACTAAAGTTCAATGTTGTCACGTCACTTTGTAAAGGTGGTAGGCGTGTGTATTCTGTCATTTATAACCGTAAAAAAACACAATTTTTACATAAGTCGCAATGTTTCGAAAATTATGCCAAAAGTAAACAAAAAGTGTTTTACGGTAGGCAGGTATTTAGGAGGCTTACTACGGGTTGACGCTGGTTTCAGGGACACCCTGTGTAAAATACTTTCTATTCACGTAATATTTGAACATCATATATGTACAGTTAGGGGTGTTATTCTCTCAAAAACAACGGACGATCGGACGAACGAGCGAAATCGCAGCGGCGAGTTTAAGTACTCAGAGCGAATAAAATACATTTTAGCGCGAGCATTAAGCAGCCTTTTACGTTCTATCCATCGGCAGAAACCATGCTGCTAAATTGAAAAAAAGGCACGTGCTAAAATATGTTTTGTTCGCACTGATGGGACTACTTAAACTCGCCGCTTGGACATTCACTCGTTCGTCCGTCCGACCGTCGTTGTTGAGAGAACCCAGAAAGAGTTTGCTCACTATTAGAATCAATATTCATACCAATTAGGTATATATTTAAAAATAGTGAAACCAGTTGTAATATCCTGGTAGATAATCCGCTCCAAGAAAAGCCATATTTGGCATGACGACGTTCTTGTTAACGGTAAGTTTGACTGTTACGGGTCCCTCACGCCATAATGAACGTGTAACGCTTCAAACAAAGGTTTCAAAGGCGAGTTACTTGACTGCGCCTGACGGGATGGCATTTCTATCTGCTTGTCCCTAAACTTAACAAATCACGCATTCCGAGTGTAGGTCCGCTTGCTCAATCAATGACCTCTTTGACAAACAAGTGTATGAAGTTTGTACTTAAGAATTCCTTTGACGTCTTTTAATTACGTTTCTGTGGACTCAAGATCTATTAATGTAGCGGATATTTTTGTTTGCGTGTCTAAATAGGGACAAAGAGGGCACAGACAATAAAATGGTTTAAAAGGAGGTATTTCGACCTTGAGTGAGTTCGGTACATACTTAGCCTGAACATAGATTTTATAGATTATGTTTTTATTTCAATTTAAAGCATCTATTTGATCCCAAATAACTGGATAACCCAAGTCAAGTCACTGTTACCTAAAAATAATAAGAAATTGCACATGCCTTTTTGTTTTTATTATGGGCAGAAATATCCCTTCATCCCTTGCAGTACATTTCATCTACTACAGGCAAAAATGTCTATTTATAGATGCCGTGTCTCGCGACGACCAAAGGCTGAGGGTATGCCATTTTTATAACAAAGAATTGAACTTCAAAGTCTGCATTTTACGCATCAGCAGAATCTTGTAAACAAAGTATGCAAATACGTTATTTATGCTTGATATAATATGCAACGCGCGTATATTTCCGAAAGTAAATAGCCAAGGTCAAGGGAAATCTTGAATTTGAAATAATAGAATGTTGCCTAACTCATATACCTACAGGAGGTACCAAAAAACTCGTTCAATAAATGAACCGTTTGCAGGTGTGTTTCTTCAACGTATACCCACCGAATTGGAACACGTTACTTTGGACTATGCACAAATAAAAGTACAGCCGGCGACAAAAGTACCTGTTTAAAAAAAAACTTTAATTATTTACCTTTATTACCATTAGTATTTCAGATGTCATCGAAATGTACTGTTTCTTCCCTAACAACAATAAATATCACTTCTTGTCCACTTTCTTCTTCAGATGTTATCTTACATATCAAACACGTGTCGTGTACTCGCACGTGAGCACATGTGGAGGGGGGAAATATTCTTCCTCCCTTCCCTCTTCTGGGTGTCGATAAAGTCTTCGATAGCATAACAACATGCCAAAATAACTAAAATATATTGTAAGTAATTTATAAAAGATAAGAATAATCTATTACCGACCTTGTTTTCTCTAGAACACAAGATCATCCTAAAAGGAAAATGATCCTAGTTTTTTTATAATCCTACATTATCGTTGTAAAATAACCTTTCATTGTTTTATTTGCAAAGTCGCGACGATATTTTCAGCACTGACGAAATGTCAAAGTTATGTTTTGTTTTATTGTAATCATAATATACTATAATTTAACTGTAATATATGTATGTATCTTCTGAATTATTAAGAAACTATAGGATATATTTCAAGCTTGTCATAGTCGCTGAACAATAAAAATACAATTCAACATACATTGTAAAAATAAAACATACCCAATATCATCCTCTTTTCTAATATCTCTTTATGTGAGTCTTTTATAAATAAATATACATACTGAAAATCTGAGTAATAGTGAGAGCGACATCCTATTAATATGTAAAACCGACCAAGCTGCACCAATCGGTTGCATAAAGTAATAGGCATTAGAAGACGCTCCGCTCGCCTCGATTTTTAATCTTCACTCTGCTTTTGCGTTGGGGTAATCGGTTTTTCCTGTAACCGTGTCCTATTTATCTATATTTAGCCATCTATGTTCAGTCAATCCCTTGATCTGGCAATATACCACCGCGTAATAAACAGAAATTATAAAAGTATATTAGCTACAGAGGGTTGTGAAGCTGAAAATGTCCATACAAAATGCGATAGCCTTTTTTCGGACCTAGTCCGGTTTTTGAATATGAAATACTAGATTTGTACGTTTTCCAAGAAAAAGCGAATAAAAAAATATGGAACCGTATAAACCTAGTTTTTCATAGTAACTATAACATTCAAAAATCGTGAAAATCGAACTTGATTTAGAGGATGAGAAACGTTATCGCCCGGAGCTACATTTCGTCGCTTTACAATCCTGAGATATTCCTTTGAGTTTTTTAATAGCCTGTGGCACTGTCCCACTGAAGGGAAAGGGCATTGATGCCAATTTTCGACGGACACTTCGCATAAGTTTGAGTATGTAATGTAATATTTGAATATTAAAATTAACTGACTCCTTTGGGCACAAAGCACTCTAAACAAATAAATAAATAAATAAACTCCGTGGGAGTGAGGGAAGCTCCTGTGAAAAAATTATTGTATTTTTACCAATAAATTCTGTATTCTGTATTCTGTAAATCTCAAAATCAAAATCTGTAAATTTAAAATTGAAACAAATGGTCAATATTCATACTGTTTGCGTTGCAAATAACGTCGCATGAAAATTCATGCAATAGGTATGCATTTATAGATAAAGTTAAAAAAAATATCAAGCAAACACGTCAATTAAACTTTTTCATGTAAGGTCAAATATGAAATTCACATTTGTTATTTAAGCACGAACGGTTTGGTGAATTTTAAGTAATTCTGCGGGCGAAGGACGGACCGGACGAACGACCGCATGGGAGTAGGCAGGCAGTACCTAAGTGCGCTGTTCTTTTTATATATTTTTTTATTAATTTTATTTAGTGTCGGTATGACAAAAGTCAAAAAATTTATGAGTAAGTAAATACAATCCGATTGACTAACATTTTTTTTTTCATTTTGAGAAATTTTGATATGGTCACCATATAAAACAAATTTCATTTAACAAAAGTAGATGTACAAATGAACATAATATCACGACAAAAATAAATATTTTCTTTTGACATGTCGAGCACTCGGACGTCTACCATATAGATAGAGTATTTTTCCCTCCCTATCACTTTATCGTGTTGAACTAAACTTCAAACTCCATTTTTACTTTAAACTTTATTGGATTTCAAACTACCCGTATAATTTTAGTTACAAAAATGTTGATGTTTTTCTTGATAGAAATAATATTTAGGTTAGTACTTACAACAATTTTGGATATCAATTAGGTACTTTGTGTTATTCTTATACCTACCCATTAATATCGTAGTGAGTTTTCTGTTGTTTTAGGATTGTTAGTTACGTCATTAATCGCACATACGAATCAATGTGGAATGGTTTACGACTTTCCAATGTTAAGCGCATCGGTATAAATTCCTCTACATCGCAGTCGTGGGCTACTGACATTTAAAATTTTAACGAACGTCACGTGACTGCACATCGATATTTTCACAATCCGGTATAATCACAAAAGCTGGGGATATTCCCGTCTGTTGCCCTTCGGCTGCGGCTTATTACTAGTGAAACAAGCAAAAGTGGCAACAAAAATATGCTGGTGTTACCACCCACTTAGGCTGTATCCGGGAAACGGCAACAAACGGGTAAAATATTTGTTACCTTTATATATTTTTTTTTATTATTTTTTTTATTTCCTCATGCAGACGGTTGCGGGGAGACTGGACGTGGACAGTGCTATTCAGGGATTGTAACCGGTTACAAATAAACCGGTATTTATTTAGGTTAAACCGGTTAATTACTTGGGTTACGTTCCAACGAATTGGTTACGCTCTCAGGGAGCGAAATGCATTTACCGGTTATAACCGGTTAGAGAGCGCTTCCGTCATTCACCCTTGTCTCGGCTCACACGGAAGGAGCGCTCTCTAACCGGAAAATGCATTTCGCTCCCTGTGAGCGTAACCTTTATCATGGGTTAGGCTCTAATAGTGTGGCTTTAACCGCTACGGAAAATAAACCGGTTTTCAATCCCTGGTGCTATTATGCAGCACTGGACGCGCGTCCAACTCTCGTAAGATACGCAACTGTCTAACGTACATTTAATAAAATTTTAATTTTAAGTAACTAACATAATTATAAGACCAATGTTATTAACACTATATGGGCAACGCCTGAAATAAATGTTTTTTATTTTTATTTTTTTATTTATAATAATAGTTTAGATACTAGTAGCGAACATAATTTACAAAAATAATAGTCATTTCTAAGCTTTTTCCTAACATAAGTAATTATTTCAGAAAATTTTAGGATACCTATAACTCCTAAGTTTAAGACCTTGCTTTAGTCGACCTCCAAGTAGAAGCAGGCGATTTTTACCTTATTATTTTTTAAAGAATTATCTCCTAAATCATTTTCAATCATCGTCTCATGTTCTGTCTTTATTGTTGAGTGAGGGAAGCTCCTGTGAAACAAAACCTGTGGAATAAAACTGTCTGAGTTTTGCATTGTTACATGGGAAGTAAATTTAAGTTTTTGTCTCAAGGGTACAGATTTGTAAGTTAAAGTATATTGCGCAGAATTATAAGTTCCATTTCCAAGCAGATAAACGAAAAGTTTTAAGTAGCTTTGTATTAATCCACACGAGTACAAATTAGGCTGTATTAACGTTACCTTATTATTTATTAGATAATTGAGCTATTAATATTAAGTAAGGACGCCGTGCCCTTCGCGGTGACGAGGGCGGAAATTGCTAAGTAACTTACGGATAGTGGTCGTGAGCCTCACCACTTGCTTGCACAACTTGCCCTTGTTGATAATCGCGAAACTTCACAATAACAGGGGTTGTTCCTTAGCTTGACCACAGACTATAATAGAACAGTAAAACCAGCGTGTTAATAGGTACTCGGCTGTCTATCGCTGTCACATTTGCACTGGCAACTGACAGTATATTTGACATCGTGTTTCAGAGACAAACGACGTTGGCGGAATCATCGCCAGCCTCAATGGAGCCATAACCTACAAAAATTTATTGATTGATTGAAGATTGCCGATCACTAGTACGCGTCTAAACTGCGGAGATAGAACTAGCTTGAAAAAAAAATAACGTTAGGAAAAGAGGTACCACTAAAGTTGCTGCTGAAAGTTAAAAACACATAAAATTTGACGACTATGCCAGCCTAGTTGATTGGATTTTACCGGCCCGCCGAAACAATGCCTCCGCTTTTTACCTCTAGTATTGGTTTGTGAGCCATGGGTGTTTATTATTTACCATCGATGGCCAAATTATTTAGGGACAGATGGTAAAAAACCGTAGCATAGTACCCAAAAATAAAAATGCCTTTGCTTCGAGTTCTATAAAACGTCTAATAAGTTTTTTAGCATTTTTTAGTTTTCCGTAGTCAACAAGGAACACTTATAGTTTCGCCATGTCCGTATATCCGGCTATCCGTGGTTTTACTCAGAAAATCTTGGTACAGCAAACCCCCTAGCCAAGACGCAATAATTATGCTAACTAGCGTTTCTATTCGTTTCGTTTTTAAACCAAACGCGTCACTGGTAGATCACGTGACTCTTCATATCACGTAAATCTACCAGTAACGCGATTAGTTTAAAAACGAAACGAATGGAAACGCTAGTTAGCGTAATCCATTTTGGCTAAGGCCTCTGTAATTTGGCGTAGTTTAAACATTTAAATTACGCCGTCAAAGTTGGTTAGTTTTTCGTGTCAGTAGGTACATATCTTAGAAAATGTTGACAAAATAAAACTGTTCTAAAAAGCAGACGATTCCCTAATAAGTCTTGTTAGTTTGAAAATCTAGTTAATAGCAAGTGAAGTCCAATGACTTTACATTTTCGTTAATGGTTTGATAAATTTTAATGGAGACTCGATGTTTAATTTGTAATCAGTATATTATTTCCTGAGTAAACGAGTTAACGGTTCTTGTTGTTGGTTTTACCGTTAAATTGCGACGCAGCTGGCTAACTCATAACTTGAGTTGGATTATCAAATAAAGAGGTTTTGGGACGGTGGAGAAATGAAGTGGTGTAGAGAGTGGCCCCTCAGTGCACTCCTATTTTGTTATCAACTATATGAGTCAGTACTGCCGTAAAAAATAAAATAGCGTAAGAGTTTGTTTTGTAGTCCATGTACGCATACTGTCTTTTTGCTTTGGTTGGCAGAGTTGTGGGTTGCAGTTTTAGGAGGTTTTAAAGCCCCTCGTCACGATGTTTCTGCGAGTTTGAACTTAGTTGCAATTGTTATCTATTAGTATAGTTTAAAGTTTTTCAACTGAGCTTATCCACTTAAGAATACAAAGCCATTAATAACCAAATTTATGACAACGAGCTCGCAGTTAAAGCAGATAATAACCGCCTTTGAAGGTTAACATAGATTATAGACTCTATTTTTTTAGACCATAGACTACAAAATACAGTAATAGAATAATGGGAAACAATTTAATTTGCATTTTACAACCGCCTGACTAAGATTGTATAGATACAATGACCATTGTGTTTACAGGTAAGTGAAAGAGCTCAGTTCAAAAAAAATAAACTATACATTCTTACACACATTTAGAGTTGTTTCGACGGGTTCAATCATTTGTAAATATTAACGATATTTGATCATAATTGTACGAAAGGGTTTATCATCAAATTATCGACACTTATTTCGTCGAATTTCACTTCAAAGTCAATATTTCATGTATTTTCATAACGTCGAAAATTCAGTTCGTAGAATGGTAATTGCAAGTAATTTTAAATCGTGTATTTTTACTTGTCGGATGATTCATTAAATAGTTGAATTATGTCATGGTAAACGTTTGGTGATTTATGG
This sequence comes from Acleris laterana, assembly GCA_963966035.1. Classification (NCBI taxonomy): domain Eukaryota; kingdom Metazoa; phylum Arthropoda; class Insecta; order Lepidoptera; family Tortricidae; genus Acleris; species Acleris laterana. The sequence continues at coordinate 9,724,108 of OZ014443.1, read as the reverse complement.
TTTCAAGTATTTGAAAAAACATAAAAATTACTTCACGTAATATCATTTCAATATACCGTGAGACGAAGTCGACGGAGATCCTCTTCGTGGAGGGAGCTCCTATTCCGCGAAGTTGTTGTGGCGCTTCGCGCTTTGACATAACTCTAACCTATCCTAACCTATAGATTAGTTAAGACCTCGTTGGTGTTCCGCGTAGTTGTGGGTCTATGTGTATTCGATTATTAAAAAAAAAAAAAGAAACGTCAAACAAATTAAATTTGTTCTTTTGTTGTTCTGCCATTTAAAAATCATACAAAATATGAATAATTTGTCAAATAATATTCCTTAAACAGTTATTCTATGAAATAACAAAAATTGAAATGATCTGCTCATAAAATAAAATTACACCAAACAATAATTCGTGAACTAAATTTTACTTGAAACGTTTTCGATGAAATGAAAAACAACGAAAAAGTTTTTCGCCAAGGAAGGGACACCCGTACGAAAGACATCAAGTCATCAACGTATCTTCAAAATTTGAGGTTTTCAAGTGAACTAGTCTGGATTTATTTATTTATTACCTGCTTCCCGTTATGTTAGACATCTTTTGTTTATACAACAACAAAAATATCCTCATACTTATCTAAGTAAGATAATACGTTTTTTGTAAAGTTTCTTTGTTAACTTTGATTTAAATTATTAATAAAATAAAATCAAGTGATCTGATTAAACTCTTAAGCGGTTTAAAATAATTCATGACATTGCATTGTTTTATAGCTTTTATTTTATTTTTATAGAACGCCGTTTTATAAATAATCTGCTAGAAAGCACACTGATTCCAGGTTCCTCATCGAGTAGGTGTAAGGGATTACACCTACTCCATATCTTAGGATATGAGTCGGAGAAAATAATGTACGTCGGTAAAACCTTATCAACATTGGAAACCTGTATTCTAACGATATTATAATGTTTATCCAACGGATCCACCAACTTCCCGCTACCAAGTTTCAATGACGACGATATAAAATTAATTAATAGAAGCAAACTCTTACAATCACGTTTTGTAACAACAAACTTGGCCGGCTTGTAAAACTTTATATTGGTCTTTCTTTGTTTTTGATGCGGCTGTAGAATCAAAGCTGAATTTATAAGGAAGGACACTACAAATCGAGGATCACCCTGTATCGACCGAACTTATTTTTTACTGTGATTTATGTATAAAACTAAGTGTCTATTCTACCGCCGTACTCAAAGACGATTTATAGACAGTTAACTCGTTCCTTTTTCAAACTTGTGTATAAAAAAACGACACTATCGAACGACTTAATTTTCATTAACTAACCCTAAGTGCGGCTGTATGATAGTGAAACCGTTGTATATTTTAATATACTACGTGGTGTTAAGATAACAAAATATTCTTCGGAAGTTTATTTAGCGATAAACACTTTTGATGTATGAAGATTCATGCGTCAACGCAGCAAATTATTGCAGTATTTTAAATAAAATAGGACCTTTTATATTAATATTCACATATAAAAACAAAACGGTAGCCTGTAAAAAAAGGGTCATAAAATTTCCACGTATTTTGTATGAAAGGTTATTAAAAGTTTGAAGGGATTTTAGAATTGGGACACATTAATTAAGGGACCGTATAACACTGAAATATCTGAGGCGTGAAATCGACGGGTGTACGGAACATTGTTTTTTTTTGTAAAACTTTTCAGTATTTATAAAAGTAATCAGGGATAAAAGAGTTTGGAATTATGAACATGTTTTATCACCTTTTTATCGACGGTACCAATTTCAACGGAATAAATAAACGTGATAAATATTAACGTGGTAAATAATTATTAAATAATAATAAATAAATAAATATCATGGGACAATATCACACCAATAGATGTAGACCCAAACTAAGCTCTAGGTTTGTACTAGACAACGATTAAAATACTTATTTAGATAGATAAATACTTAAATAAATGGAAAACATATAAAACTCAGAAGTAAACACTAATGCTCATCACACAAATGTTTGCCCATGCCGGGAATCGAACCAGGATTAATTATGTTGGATGCACTTAATTTTCTTTATCTCACGAATAAATATTTTTTCTTGTATAAAACTAAATTTAAAACTGTGATAAATAAGTAAACATTTTCCTCTATAGAAATTCTAATTCTGTAACTTATTGACTTACCTGTAGAAGTCCGCAAGTCGAGTCTCGTAGTAGTAGTAGTTCGCCGGTCGTCCCGTGCGGGCCACTGGAAGATTTTGAAAGCAAATGAGGGATTGCCGGTGGTCGCAGCCTTATATACTCGCGCTAGTCGCAGCCTCTACGTAGGTGCCGGAGGGCGCCCGCTGCTACGCCGCTACGGCGCCGGTAGCTACGAATATGATTAATATTCGTTTTAGGTATGACTCGTAATATATTTTTTGGCTGAGTTCGAATCCAAATGATAATTACTAAATTTAGACGTCACTATGAAAGTACTATGATGGATACTTAGACGTTTCTATTTAAAGTATTTAGATTTAAAGATAATTTATTTAACGATTTTGCACGTACGTTTTGACGCATCTAAATTCACGGAAATAATTTTGAATTGGACTCATTATGCCGTTTGTTATAAAATGGATTAAATCAATTAGTCCGACATTATCAAGGCTGGTAGAAGTTCATAAGCAGTTTTTTTAGATTGCGCGTTCGGAATCAAAAAATGTGGTGTTTATTATGTTTTGTACTTTGTTGTAGATAGGTAAAAAGTTATATTCGATCAGGGCTGAACTTTGTGTACTTACGTAGTTTGATTTTATTTGCAAAACGATTTGAAAACTAAACAACGTTTTGAAGCGACTAAGTAATAAGAAAAAAAGCCTTGTAGTACTGTTAGGCGATGGGCTTGCAACCAGTCACTAATACACTGGTAAACATCTTAACCTGATTGTACAAAATGTGGTTACAGAATTATCCATAAGTTTTAATAGTTGTTGGTAATTCTGAAGCTCTGTCCATCCCACTCTGGGAATGAAGGCGTGAGTTTATGTAAGTATATACGTCTTGAAAACTATTGCTTAACACAATTGAATTTTTATATTTAACATAAACTTTAGATAGTTTTCATTATATCAACACGAGATATTATTAATTTCGATAAAAAAAAAACTTCTACTTCCATTAACGATTACCACCGCGCTTCCTGGAATATTCCAATTCGTCGTATTGAGCGAGGACAATTCATCACGAATGGATTTATCGCTTAGTAAATGTCAAGATAGGATCCAATAACAATTCGGTACTGAATGGCGAGCACCGATTATAACTCTGCAAACAGATAAAATTGTCAAACGCCAGATTAACGTCCACCGGGTACACTGAACATGCTTATCTTTTTATGGACTGTGGTAAGTTTATTAGATCATCTATGTATATATTCCAAACACCTTTGTCATTGAAAGGGTTAATTTTTACAGAGAAATCTGTTGTTAAATCGGATACCTCATATTCGTGGTGAAAACATATGGTGGCTTGTCCTTTGTCGTCGACCTGAGTTATCGCTTAGTTGTCGATGAAACCATCCCTGTACCCTTACCATAAGTTGCAATTACCATACTGGCTAGCGGTGTGGGCCACCGCCCACGGCCTCGCGCGTTGCAAAGGGCCTCGCACGTCACAGTCGAAAAAGCATGGAAAATTTAAAAGTATACGCCACAAGGATTTTCTTATAGTAAATACATACTTTAGAGGGCCTCGCGAAATGTACCTTGTCCACATTAAGTTTAGGTCTTGCGCTGTTTCTGACTGGCTCTGTGCCTCGCACTCTATAAGAAAACTGTGAGGGAAAGAGCATTCAACTCGCAAGCGAGTACGGTAATTGTAATTCGTGGTAAGGGTACTCCTCACCATGAGTTACAATTATTTACTTACTGTACTGCCCAGTCCCTCGCGCTCTATAAGAATACTGCGAGTTGCGCGAGAGACAGAGCATTCGACTCGGTAGCGAGTACGGTAATTGTAACTCATGGTAAGGGTACTGAACTGAACAAAAAAGCCTGCGTTTTTATCTGTATCTATCCTAAATATATATCGCCATAGTGCAAATATTTGGCAGTGGCCCCTGATGCAGTAAATAAATAAATTCTTGACTACATACTTTGATAAGTAAGCTTCTTTAGGCAACTTCTAGTTAATTTAGTTAGTTAAGTTATACTAATATATAATGAACTTATCCAACTTAACGAGATAAAATATTGTTTGTGTAGTATTTGCAGTAAGTAATAGACACGTTCGTTGTAGCTGTTTATTGCGAGACTGAAGGGCCAGTGTTGCCAGCACGCAAACATGCGTACATAACAGTGGTTGATTATTGACTACATCTGTACGTACCAACCCTGCTACGGTTATTTCAATGTAAAGTGTTAGAGCACAAGACCACGGACGTCTTTCAGCTGACATTTCATAGACGACAATATCATTTTTTTTTAATTATTATTTATTTATTTATTTATATCTAAACAGCAATTGTGTTTTTAAAGCTTGCTTTTTATTGTTACACTTCTTATATGCCTTGCTTGCAAGTAGGTAAAGTAACTCGTTAAAATCATCCTATATTGTCTGAATTATAGCTAATTGTGTTCACAAACCATAAAATCATACAACTCTGCGAAAACAGCTTGTAGGCAAAAGCCCCTAAGAAGGAATCCATAAGGGATAAACCACCAATATTTGCTGAGATAACAATATCAGTTAGCAGTATTGGGTTCTCAGTAATCTCAGTGGTTATGTTGAACAATTTTTGTACCAAAATATGTAGACTTCATGAGCGAGTGCACCCACGTATACTTAGCCATTTTTCGAATGCTGAGCGATCGACGTGTTAATGAAAATGACGTTTGGAACCGTTTTTTAATCACCCTGATGATGTTCGTCTCTTTTTATTTAAGATTCTAAAGCGCCCGCCCTTTCGAAACATACCACAGAACATCAAATTTTGTTTTTGCAAGATGGCCGCGCAATCGTTCGTTTGAATTGGTAATACCTATGTTACAGAAATAATTCCAAACTTTGGTGCCGCTATGTATCAAATTAAGCCAAGCTATACTAAAATGAACTCTTGTGCTGAACGCGTAACCAATTTCTTTGAGGTAGACTTTTTAAATTAAAATTCAAATTATTTGATATATATCATTGTAAATGGCTTCAGGCGTATAAATGTTGTGGTGCTATTTGTTAATACGCAACATTCTTGCCCGCGGCCGACACGGTACGCTTTACGTTGGTAATTTACCGCATACAATCAATTGAATTGAATTGAATTCTATGCAGTGGCCTTAGACAAGATGCATTGCGAGATCATTATCGTTATCGAAAATGTATAGGATTGACGTAAGCCGCCGGACGGTCGCGTCAAACGTTTGTGCCAATTCCATACACAATATCAGTTTTCGAAAATTGTGTACGATATCGGGAATCATCTTGTCTAGTGCCGAAGGTTGACAACCAAAAATAGATTGTCTCGCTAACGTAAACAACTACGAAAATTGGTTACTTACTTATTGTAAGTTATTAAGTAACCACGTAAGTTAATTAACACGACGTTAAAAAATCATTTAGCAATTTAATTAGAAGTAGGTATATGTTGCTGAGCACACTCGACCTGGATAATTATTTCTTAAAGTTTGGTTATGGATCTCTTAAATGCAGGTGTGCAAAGCTAATCACTAACCATAAGGTCATCAGTTGCTTGTTGGTCCTCTAATAACACGAAAAACAATGTTTAGCATTACTTTGCACTTTGCGCATCAACGTGTAGGTATGATCCCTAAGGAGTTCTAAGAAAAAACCGGCCAAGTGCGAGTTGGATTCGCACACGAAGGGTTACGTAAAACCGATTAAAAGCACCCAATTTTATACACAGGCTACAGAAATTTCACACAAGCTGTGTTTTTTTTTAAAGTCTTGGTACTTATTACCGTCCATGCGATCTGCCCGCTGACAAACAGATGGACATATTTTTGGACGGACGGACATAGGAGGCTTAGTAATGGGGTCCCGTTGGCACCCTAAAACGTAGGTAATTATAATTTTATATTACTTCACCATCCACAACTTACTTCTTATACATACCTATGTTCCATATTAATATCGCCCAGGATACGAAAAAATACGATATCCGATTATCCGATTATTTGATATATATCGGATAAATATGAATGCATATTATTTTTACTATAAAGATCAAAATATCCTTGAAATTAAACAAGCATTTCAATTTGTTTGTAACACTTATTTATTATGAATCTTATACCGTTTAAGGTTTGCATTTCAATAAGAAGCTTATAGAACACTAATGAAACTAGGTGATTCCACGAAACTTGAGTGCGGTAACAGAACTTGAAGTGTAACATTTTACTCTGAAAATCTGGTTTTATAAATAAATATCCATTGATATAAATATCAACATATATATATCGGCGAACCCGGATATCGTCTAAGGGAGCAAGCTCACGGCGATTTTTTGTAGCGATGCAGTCGCACGGTTTGTATTGCTGTCACTTTTGCTATCTAATGTGTGAAAGTGACCTCCTTCCTCCCGAAGCGTTAGTTTTTAATTGTCGCACTAAATTGTCTTACGAGTGAAAAGAACAAGGTACAAAAGTGGTCATCATCTACATAACAATAACACAATTAAAGTTTTCACGCTCCCTTCCGAAATGTTAATTAAAGTATGTTAGGTACACTAACGTCAAAACATACTTACGTTCGTGTCCTGAAATAATACCGGAGCGGTGTATGCTGGGCGAGTACATGTTGTCGGGCTTGAGCGCGCGTTAGTCGGTACACTTAAAGTTTTACAATGCCATAAACCAACGTGTCACATATAAGAGTATTTTAAGGGTACTTAAATCACTATTACCACCAATGTACTCGTACTAAGCGTATGAGCATATTTTGCATTTTTTATTGCGTTTTTTATTGCGAGCCCTTTGTGGAAAAAGATATTACTGGGATCGCAGTTTCTGTGGCTACATTTTTTCTTTGTTAAGTTGATGAGGTTACAACAAAAAGACTAGCAAAATAACGGTATCCCTTTGAATCGCGTTAAATCTGTTTTTCCTTATGTATTGTTTGGCCTAAAATTATTTAAGGCTGGAATTACAGAATTCAATAAACATCTTTTGGGTTAATTAATTAAGTGAGGTTAAGTTAGTTTTTTCTAAATAATAAAAAAACAGTTTTAATTGTAAAAACCGATTTTCGAGCAAACAATACGTTAGGATAAACAATAATTATGACATTCAACATACACCCCAAAATAGCATATGTGTGATGATAATATTATGTATGTATTCGGCATCTTTCGACGAATGAAACCTTTCGATGGTATAGCTCATATCATATACCTCTTTGCTCACAATGCTTCTTCCGAATATCGGACGTATTGGACCGGGACCTTTTAATACGTTTTAATTCAATTAGAGGCTTGAAAACGATATTTAATGAATTATTATTACGTTTGTTCTGACAGCTATTTCCAAGCCGAACAATAGTGGCCGCCGCTTGTGGCTCTGTCGTCGCGCAGTGTCCCCACTGGACAACTGCGACATTGTTCGTAGCGGATGTTTGCTACGAAGCAGAAATCGCTACGACCTAACCCTCGATTGCTACAATAAAATAATGTTCTTATTTATAACTCCGTAGTTACATGTCAAATTATTAACATGTTATCTCAGATAATTACAATCATTTAAAAGAAGAGTGGCGCACATAGTACTGTTAAAAATATCTTTTTTCTAATACATACTATGTAGTGAGCAGTAACATCATTTTTTAGTTCATGTTGTTTTATATTTATTTAAGAAATACTCCGGAAACAAATGTATATCAAGAGATTAATTTTCTTACTTTTATTTTGATCTTCGAAAAAATCTTTTATGCGTGTGTTTCTAGACACGCACATACATATATTTTATAACCCGATTTTAGATTTTCACACACAGTCCCGTGTGAGGGTAAAACAAGCAGATTTACTTAGCACGTCCCGTAGTAAATCACGATTGGGCCAAGAGGTCGTTGGGATTGGGCCAAAGTAACAATAGAGACATAAGTACGGCCCCTTAAGCTGCGAACGCATTGAGAGCGGAACCACACCGGAGCAGCTCCAGACTAAAAGCGCCTCCGCCACTCTTTGAGATCGCTTATTAGTATGGGAACGCGCCGCTTTTGCTCTCAGTGCGTTAGTGACTTAATAAACTACTGTTTTATTATTATTTGACCTAAACAAAAGAAGGTTCACGGGTGGACTAGAGTTGCGAGTTCATAAGGTAGAATGGTGGTGCGTCGCATAGTTCCTTAACGAACACTAAAAGATAAAATGATAAAAGATAATTATTTATTCAGTAAGTAGGCCGCACGGGCACTGTTACACGTCAAGAATCTACCAGCGCTTCCCAAGAGACCACTGCCGAGAAGAAACGCCGCAAGAAACTCAACAGTCAGTCGTTTTTTAACCATATTGAATACTACAATGATACTACTTAGTCTAGCATTATATAAAGCTATAAATATTAAATTAAATATAATATCAAATATCATGCGTAGTTCAGCAGGAAAACATGTCAAAAATATTAAGAGAGAGACAAAGGGAGAAAAGGAAACAAAAAAGAGAGAAAAAAAACACAGGACAACCAAATAAAAGTTTGATATGTTTTCCTACATCAAAGGTGTTTCCTAGACAAACAACTTTGCAATTTTACAAATTATTAATGACTAAGTTTCGGGTTTAGGCCAAGCATTTTTATCTGTTAGATAGTCCTCGACACTATAGTACGCTTTAGATATTAACGACTCTTTTAAGTAATTTTTAGGTGCTGGAAAGGGTAATGTTAAAACTTCGTCAGGTAATTTCATCGGTTGTCTTAGAATACAAGACTGTATTTTTTTCTCTTTCTTCTCTAAGTTAAAATTCGGAAGAATTTCGTTAAGCTGGACAGCGTTTGGTAAGCTTCGCCGAGTCTTCTCATCGTCCATTCCTCAAAACATCCAGTCGAAAGTTTTTGACCAGTCCTTGTAACCGGTGATCACCTAAGAGCCGAAACGTGTTGTCGCGGACACTCACCACAGGTCCACTAGTTCAAAGTCGATCAGTGCACAATGGAAAGGCTTATTTATACTTGAAGTCACATTAGAAATCGGATGTAATTGTAATCGGACATAGCCAAAGTAACCGACATAGCCCGGCAAATTAACAATGTGAAGTGGCATTGGACCGGTCATCTTTAACGCAAAACTGACAACCGTTGAAGCCGTTGTGTTGTTGAGAGGAGACCAGTGTCGCTATTGCCTAACGCACTCGCAATCTCAATTGGCTTCAAAGCGGAACAATTGTTTTTATTTTGTATGCAGACAGACCTTCGATTTTCAAAATGAAAACAATTGTGATTGCGAGTGCGTTACGCAGTAGCCCCTCCGGTCTCCGGTCCTGTGGGGCGCCCGGGGAAAAGATGGATTTCATCCAAATCCGTGCGGCTGTTGCAACGTGAAATAATAACAAACTAACACACACACTTTCGCTTTTCGCGTAACTTTAGAATGTTAGTGCGATATATTAAAAACCTTCTTTAGAAAAAACCCAGCAAGGATGAATAATATTTTGATGAGCTCTATACCAAGCAATTAGTGTTCTGTTAAATTTATCATTGGAGGTAACAACCTGCGAGCCCCCTCGTGTTAACAACATCCGTACAATCCCCCCCCTTATTCAGTCACCCCTGCTTATCGCGTTAGGCGTGTCAATAACATACACATCTTTTTTACCGGTAATGTTTTTTAACGGCAAAGAAGCTGTGTTAAATATAAAGTACGGTGATAGTCAATTGCATAATATGTTCGGCTTTGTCTTTTCCCCTATTGTTATATAATTACACATGATATGATAGCGCTTATTGTCTTGACATTAAAGGCATGAGTTATAAATAATGAGATTGCTATAGGGGTAAAAACCCATTGCAATAAAGGCCCGGTAATACTTATGCTTAAGCTCTTATGGTATTTTTCTTGCATCCAAATTATAAGGCCTTTGGCTTAAACTGTGCGGAGTCTTTGGTAGTTTGACTTGATTATACTTTATACTGAGAATATTTCAGTAAGTTTTAGGGAAAACGAAATAATCCGATTTAATAACAATCGTAGACAACGTCCAAAAGTAATGTTATGTGTGCATTATCGTATCGTATATCGTGTGATGTAGGTTCATAAAATGTATGCACCTACAAACAAATATGTAAACTTTAGTTCCTATTTTAATGACAAACCTTTAAATAAATAAAATCTCTTTTTTTACGTTCATAAAACTAACTGTAATAAAAATGTTTATATTGCACATTTCCGTACATAAAGACAACACCTAGAAACATAACCTTTTTTGTAAATGGTCGATGACACTGAATTGTGACACTCGAATTCGATGCTCAAATAAGTAAAGTCATGCTTTTTAACGACTCATGGGTCTCCGCCCTGACAATGACGACACTGGATCCCAACGTTTACAAATTGATATTGTTCATAAAATAATCTTTACAAGTTGAAATGCCAAATATTGTAAAGTTAACCAAGCTCAAATTCTTGGTTAACTTTCTGAGGTTAACGTTCCAAAAATACTTGCTAAGCAATTAAATGATTAGTTTTGCGCTTGAGTGTGTCTTGCAACAAGTTACTAGGGAATGCTTTAGTCATCATTTTCTTAACTATTAAAATTGTGAGAACATGTGTCAGCTGCTTTTAACATTTGGCGCCCAACGTGGGGCGCATGAGTCTCGTGCTTTCCAATCAGAGCTGGTCTAAAATATATATTAATATTTTGAATTTAATAGGAATATCGGTCTTCGTGAACTAAAAGCAAATTATTGGTCACAAACAAACATTTCAGCTTCATCAAGATTAGAATTAAAATCAGCGTGGGATGATGAATGAACTGAATTAAAAACATCGATTCCGTTCTGATGTCACTTTCTATGAATAAATCATCTTGCATTATGCTTACTTCAAAGTCGGACTATTATCCTCCCATTACCATGAGACAACCTTCGCCTTTCCCAAACAAATTTCGAGCCAAGACAAGATTTGTTAAACAAAGGCATAAATAATGTTATAATGGTGAGATTAGGAAATATACCAAATGCTTTATAGAATTCAGGCTTATCGCGTGGAATAAATCACAATATTTGATATCTTAATCTCGATCCTTTTAACTTTATACTTATGATCCTAAAATCTGATATTCTGTTTATGACAGCAACGGTAAAAACGAAATGTTTATAAAATTATAAACAATGTCAGTGTACATGGAGCTCAGTTAAATAGCATTGCCCAAAAGCTTGCGAGTTTAGAAATCTGTCAAAATGTATTGAATGCCAGGGAAATGCACGACAGCTTACGACAACCTATACAAATTTTTTTTTTGCAGTCGTAGGTGTTCGTAGAATGCAACTTTTCTACCAGAGGCCCTTAGCTTGCCAAGATGCACTACGCTAACTAGCATTTCTATTCGTTTCGTTATTGAACCAATCGCGTCATTGGTAGATGACGTGATACGAAAAGTCACGTGATCTACCAGTGACGCGATTGGTTCAATAACGAAACGAATAGAAACGCCAGTTAGTGTTATGCGTCCTGGCAAAGGCCTCAGAGCTCCCAGGGTTTAAACTTCATAAATAAAAACAAAAGATGTATGAGAACAGGTAAATATAAAGATGTATATATACTGGACGGCATTTTTAATTATGGGCTTTGCTGTGAAAAATAAACGTTCCCATTCTATTATATTCTGTGTGACAAAGCACAGTCGAAAAAATGCTTGTGTGAAGAACAATATTTTTGTCAGACTATTAAAGTATGTCCTTCTATCTTCTTATACCTATCTAATTTGAGCTGTTGTTTTGACCATGATTGGAACCAGATGATACTATTAAAACGGCGTTTTGTAAGAAGGTCACTGTATCCATTGGATCATAGCAAAGCATTAAGTTATTCAACGATACTTGGCATTGAGTATTGGAACTCCGCGTCACTCAATAAAAAATATAAACTCATATCATCCCGTCTATACCGGGAATACCGTTTTATAGCAGGGTCGGCTCGTAATCACTAATTCGTAATGCATTACATGTTTTATTGGAATCTTTGACTCGCGCCACACGGTTGATAGCGCATCTCATACCGTCTTGTCTCCACACTTTGGCATTCGCCACCTAATTCTGTCAATTTTATTGGAGCACATAATGTAAGTCTTTTGATCCTTTCAAAGAGAGGTGTACGACATTCGGAATGAACTTACAGATATTTGGAAGGCTCAGCACTTTACAAATTAACTTAATTAAATGGCTTTGCTTATCATAATTTTACAGATACTATTTTTAGCAGACTTGAAAAATTAAGGAAGTTCTCAATTAGTTGTTTTTTTTTAAATGTAAATATCTATAGTAAAAATACAATGTAAAAATACATGTGCGGCATTTTTTTTTTTTTTTTTTTAATTTATTTAGAACACGTACAGTCATATTTGAATGCAATATAGAAGTACTTTGTACTAAACAATATAAGTACGAAAAGACCTGGAGGTTCATTACTGAATACACATAATAATTAAAAATAAAATGCGCTTGATTAAACTAACAATACGAATGAAGTGAAGAAACACTAAAGATGACAATATAAGATAGGTACTGGTAAACAAAATATAGTTTATAGGATACTAAAACAATTTACATTTTAATAACCTTTTAAGGCTAGTAAGAGGAACATGAAAAGGATCAATGTTAAATAGATGCTTATTATAATGTTTAGGAACTCGTCTGAAAAAGGTATGTCGGGAGTAATTTGTGCGGGCAAAGCGCACATGAAATAGAGGTCTAGGACGTAAAGGGTATTTCGATAACATACTACTCTCGTACCTACTCTCTTTGAGACGTACGTTGCGTAGTATTGAAATTGTTGGCCATTTATAAACATAATTAATTATAATAATTGTCCCGTGTAAAATTCAAATGGTATCCAAAGGTGAGTAGTACTAATAAAACTGGCGTTAACAGCTTCGTGTAGCCGCCGCCATAATCTATAATGGACCCCTGTGTGCTTTAAACCGTAACAACTCAGCGGTAGGTGCGTACGTACACGAGTGTTTTATGCACCGTTTATAATTATTTTAACGACACCCCATTCCTATAAAGTTGTATTAATTTCTCCTTTTAGATTGAAAACACTTAATATACTAGCGTCCTTAGTTAGGCTTAGTCTACACGTATATGATAAGTCATTAATAATAATATCTTTTCAATATGTTTTCGACCGCGGAGAGGGACGTGGTAAAGAACAAAAACAGGACACAGACTGATTGGATGGGTGTATGAATGATATTTTTGGAACTGTACTATCGCGGCAGGACTTTTTTTTTTAGTTTATTTAGAACACATACAGTCATATTCGATGCGATATAGAGGTACTTCATGTATGAGTTCATTAATGACCTGGAATTTAATTACCTGATTAAACATTCTTAAGCCCACAGACGTTCTCAACATGAGAGGGTTGTCCTGTCCTGAGAGCCCAGCTGAACAACTTACGCAACTAAAGCACTCTCAATCGTAATCGACTTCAAAGTGGAACAGTTTCGCCTTCGGACTGTCAAAATGAAAACGATTGCGATTGCAAGTGCGTTAGGCAATAAGCCCTCAAGGACCTATATGTATAGGATGATATTCTAAACCTACATATAAAACGACACTTTAGTTATTTTAATTGAATGGGTCGTACAAAGTACCGACCTAATAAAAATCATTATGTAGGTTTTTATTGTATCCACTACGCTGAAAGTGCTCTCTAGTAGTTTTACGAGTTGTTAACGCAATTTTCAGATGCGTGGTCGCCGCCGTTTTCGACGTCAGTGTCTATTACATGAGAAGCGATATGTTTCGAAAAATAACGCATTGGGTGGCAAAGTTATTATTGATATTAATATAAGTTTTTGTTAAATGTAATAAAAAGTCGGAGAGGAAAAAGGTACCCGTAGGTCATGTGTCCATTGCAGTTTTTTGTTACATACACATCAACAATCTACTGGGAAAAATAATAATGTTACCGTTATAAGTAAATAAAAAGTCATCTTTATGTATAAGATCATATAACAACAATTACAACAATTATTATATTTCCATCTCTGTAAACATTATGATTGCAATAAAGTATTGAGTATTGAGTATTGAGTAATGATAAGTGTAATCTCAAGCGGCCCTAAAAACTTTTTGTTTAAAACCAAAGATAATTTAATAGGAAACAACAATATTTTTTTCATTACTTATCCAACGGTTACAAGGTACCTACGGAACACTAGACCAAACACATTTATAACGAAATTAAATGACTTTCAGTCTCGCGTCGCTGCTATGAAATTAATAAAGGTACTTACCTGTATGAAGAAAAATGTATAAACAAATAAAGCACACATTTAGTGATTCATATAATTAGTCTGGGATCTAAAAGACATTAGGTACCTACGTACTATAAGTAATATTTGGTTACTTACAGGAATGTGATTGTGTATTAGCGTCTTGATTTCATACGACACTAACAATAAGGGCCGTTTGCACGTAAACTTTAACCCTAGTTTAACCCCAGATTAACCGGTTATTTTGTTAAAATGGACCGGTCTTATTTGAATCTGGCATTCTTAATTTTTCTAGCCTGGGCTTAACCTGGGGTTAAATTTACGTGCAAACGGGCCTAATTAGGCTTTAGACGTATCGATACATCAACTAAGATGTAACTAAGTAGACATCAACTTGCTGGGTCTCTATTTAACTCGGTAAAACCGTATTGCCTTTGATTTGGTATATTATTTCGAGTATGGTATTATTTTCAACTTGACCACTATTACCTAGAAGTAAATAAGAGCTATCAAAACATTGACAATACGGAAACAAGGCAAAAACGATAAGATTTTACGTGTAGAATCTCATCTATTAGTTTCTGTAAGGTATGGTGAATATAACTTATAATCATAGCAATTTTATTCAAATTAGGCCAACTGACAATTAGAAAATCTATATCTTGGGTTGGCTCTAATTCTTTTAAGAACTACTACTCTATGTTGTCTCTACTCGGGCGCCATTACTGCCAAATAATGAGGGCTATGATAACGTGGACAATAAAGAACAATAGGCTAGTATGTCAAAATCAATAAGCCTGAGCAAAATGGATTTATCAGTGCTTGTTTTGGGCCTGCCTACTCGTACATACATACATAAACTCACGCCTTCGTTACCAGAGTGTAGTGGGCAGAGCTGTCTACTCGTAGTGCTACCAAACGTATTGTATTTTATTTATTGGACTTGTAGTCACTTTAAGTTAATTTAATCGGCACCAGTAGCCCTAGACAAGGTTCATTCGGCAATCGGTATCGTCATCGAAAATGTATAGGATTGACGTAAGACGGTGTCATCGAGCCACTATGAGCGCTCACGTCAATTCCATGTAGGGTTGCCATATGTCAGGATTTGTCCGGACATGTCAGGATTCTTGACCCTTTGTCCGGATTGCGGCCGGACTTGGCAAGTGACAGGCTCTTTAGGAATGACATTATAAAAAAAATTGTTTGCGTGATATATATATTTACTTATTACAAAGCTTATACGGTTTTAATGAATGAGAGGATACATAAAAGTAGTACCTAAGTAATTAACAAAAACAATAATATTTTTTTCAAAACAATTTAAAATAGGACAAATTACAGCTAAAGAGATCTCAATCAATTTTTTTTCTTAAAACTCTACGTCCGCAGAGCGCAGCGCGCCGCCGGGGCGTCGTTCAACCTACATCAGGACATTTTTTTTTTCCATTTGGCAACCCTTATTCCATACATTATGCTAGTTTACGAAAATCTCTTCTCCTAGCATCTTGTCTAGCCGCACAGGTCTTGTTCTTTGCCGCATTGTCTTCATGTATCATATCATAACATAATACATTAATTAGCCATTTATGCCCAATTAGGACTGGATTACCATAATACGTGTTTGTAGACCCACCTGGTCGTCGGCTGCAATTAATACGCGGGTCTCAGCTGTGTCTGTATCAATTTGAAACATTATCTTGCACTGTTTTGGTACGTGAGGCGTGAATTAATCAGTATCGAACGCACGTAGTACTTAAGTAATAAAGTGTACCTACAGTAAAGTTTTGACAGGAGCTTACATATTTGTAATGATTTCACATTATTTTTAGGGTTCCGTACCCAAATGGTCAACCCTATAAATAATAGCCTTCGCTGTCCGTCTGTCTGGCTGTCTATCAGCGGGCTGTATTTTATGATTATGGGGCCCCATACAAAAATAGTACAAAACCCATCGTGTTATCCCAAACACTTGGCCGCTTTTTTAAGGATATTGAACCTTGTATCTTATTCTTTGGCCAAGAAAGCTACCTTAAGGAAGCCTTATAGGCCCATGAGGCACTTTTATCTAGGTTACGGTCGGTAACAATCTGGTTGAGCGGCAAAGTTAAAAGGGCACTTAACGTACTGAACGAAATGGCCATAATGGCTGTAAGATGTTATGCTGAATAACGACCTATAAAACCTAAACGCCTATAAAATCCATTAAAAGTCGGATTTCCTGTTCTCTGCGACCTTGATCTTATACGTGTACAACATTAGCATGATCAATAGTATGTACGCAAGCTGAAACCGCTTAAGCAAAATGTTTTTGATTTTTTTGATTCTTTGAGCACACGTTTACAAAGTATCGGCTCAAAATACTGTGTGTAACAGATAATAGAAATATAAAGCTAAATTGTGAATGATTTATACTTTTGATGTCAATGAAAAAGTTACTCTTAGGTGCGCGAAGCCTTCCTTAGCTGTATCTACTCGTACGTGAATAATAGATATTTATCATACCTTACGCCTCCATTATTCGACTAACATCACCCTCTAGCGAAGTTAAATTCAGAAGTGTAATTCGTTGCATAACAAAATACATTAATATTTTCTCCATCATTGTGTTCTATCACCGACTCTACTGGGTAAAACCACCTTTGACATGTTATCGTATTGTCAACGTTACGATAGCTATTATCGCTTCGCTCGTACCTTATGGCGTTGCTACGATAATGCTACGGCGCAACAGCAGCGCTACGCGCGCTGTTACTGCGTAAAGTAAAAGTATCAAATAGATTCACACTCGTTGATATTGATAAATTATTTGTTTTTTTTGGAATTTTAATATACGTGTCATCCCATTGGAGGAGCTCCTTGTCTTGTTTTGTATTTTCTCTAATATATTATGTCTGTCACGACGCGCGGAAGGAGAAAATATTCTAAAGTGGTAAATCTCTCTCGAAATAAGCAACCCTTGAATAGATTTGATTGGAACTACAGCTTTCAAACAGCTTGGGTTTACATAATGGCACATACTTATTGATTGTTACTTTGACGCGCTAACAAGGTTCTACGGGGAATTAAACGTAATTAACAAATGAAGGTCGAATCGGTCTAAACCGCCGTGAGGCAATATAAGTTGTACACCGTCCCGCGGGCCGGTGCCAATCGGCGAAATATTCCTAATTACACAACACGCCTATCATCAACTATAGAGCCTCCCGATGACAACAAGGCCTCATCAAAGTTTGGTAATCACCAATTTCGTAGCTATCTCAGGCTGAAAACACATTTTGTGTTTTCCGATGATGGCGTAGTTTTATCGACATACATACATACATTGCAACTTACATAAAAGCTTGTAAAATATTTAAAACCAATATTTATAACGTTAACAATGTTGACTACGCACGGATACCCCAGTTTGTTATTCCGTGTGGACACCCCTACTTACGGCACTCGTGCAAGGCCGGAGCCGTATCGCTGGCTCAATCAGCGCAGCGATCGGATGACGCTCTCGTAACGGGATAATTGAATCCGTTGGAGGGAAAACTGCGCAGCCGTTGCAAGCGTTAGTATTTAATTACACCTGCTAGGAGTCACGTGGCGGGTTACGCGTTTTGTTATTTACAATCAATTTTTTAATTATTATTTGCCAAACTTCCCGATGTTTGCGTTCATAATCATGTCGCAGTGCATTGTAGGCAAAAACCAAATTCAACATCAAAAGATGATAATCTATATTTTAAAAAATGGTAGTAAATCACATACATACCTTCACGCCTGTTTCCCAATGAGGTACGCAATGACTATGAAACGCCAGGTTCACCGGTCTTAATATACAACTTTCGATGAAAAAAAACGGTAGTAAATCATAAGGTGGTGTTTCCACCAGGGATGTGCGAGGATGCGTTGCGAGGGATGTGTTTGTCATGAAACAATAGAACTTCATTTACCTATCCTCGCTCAGCTTAGCTCTGGTGGAAATAGCTCAGAGGAGCGAGGTTTTTGTACAAACAAAAGAAGGGAAAGATGTGTGCGAAGAATGTGTTGCGAGGAATGTGTTGCGAGAGATGTGTTACGAAGCGGCGTCTGGCTTCGCTCCCGCCTCTCTGCACCCCTCCCGCTTATTTAAAAAGAGCCCGCTATACATCCTCCCTCGCTATGCATCCTCGCACCGCTCAGCTACCTCGCACATCTTTGGTGGAAACATTCTTAGCTACGTCGCACATCTCTGGTGGAAACGCAGCCTAACTAAGAAAAAACTTTATTTATTTATTTATACATATATGTTCACATCCACATCATAATTGAAATAATATTATAACCATATAATATGCATATACCCCAGCATTTATATATATATGTTTGATGTCAGACGAAACTAGCATTTTACGTAACCGATGTTGATACCAGTTTTAATAATTATTGGGTGAAGGATGATTACGGCCGGTCGTTGGCTATAATTTGGTTAGTTTTGGAGGACGGAGGGTCCTTTGTGGGCGGCGGCACGCGCTCTTTCATACTTCGCAAATTAACTTCGCCTATAGTTAATTGCTCGTGACACGTTTAGTCTTTTAGCTAGTCATTAAGGAGATCGTGACCGGGGGCCGGTGGGCGCACAATATGCTAATCAACCGAACGACGACGGAAAATGACCGTTCAAATATATATTACCTACTCGTACCTTAGTTTAGTAATAATTCGCGGACAGAAACGGTAATAATTTTTATATACACGCATATCATAAGTCCTCTATTATACGTTTAAAACTAGTTGGCAATGACCAGCATTACCAGTGCTAGTAGGTTACAGCAATGACAGCTGTAACGTAATTTTGAACTTATGTTATCAAATATTATAAAATATTAATGAGTATCAAATTTGGAACATCTTCCAAAATCAACACAGTTTAAATAGGCCCAACTTTAGTATCATTTGAAACTTGTCTTTTCGACATTTGATTTCGAACGATATGAGAATAGGGACGTTACTAGTTTCTCTATGATTTAAAAATAAATCATTTATATTCGTGACACTGGCACAGCACAAGTTGGTTTTGCCGCTATTTTAGTCATCAACTCGACAGCTTCTGAACCCGTCTTAGAGTACTTTATAATGTGTGTAGACAAAATAATGAATGCAACTGTACTTAATTAAGCCTTAAATCACTCGTGTGATCTTATTATGAATCTCAGTTTTGTCTCGTTTCATAAAACCACACTCGTGTTTTAAGGACTCTCATTATATATCAGTTACATTAACTACTATTGCAGGTGTATATTTTTTTGTACTCTGTGTAACGCTTAGCACATTCACCGCGGGCCACTGCTAAGAGTGCTGCGCCTGTAGCATCATATATCCGCTAAGTAGCAAAAATCTGCTACGAACATTATACTCGACTATCGGGTCGTTGGTGCTGAATGCGTAAAGGTAAAACGTATCAGCCAACCGAAATGATACTATTTAATCCCAAAGCAAACGTCCCATACGAATCGTTAATATCATATTTCAAAACAGCTAAGTGCATACATATTGCATTGTACCTAAATATAACAGCCGCACTCAGAGTTAGGTAAGCCTGAGTGACGATTTATCATACAAAAGTTTGAAAAAGGAACGAGTTATCAATAACTTGAAACAAAATTGACGTATAAACGTCACGATACTTATGTGAGTTTGAATTTTCAATTGCAACTATTAACTATGTGTTGATGGTTCAACAATTAAATGTAACCCTGTCATAATGCGGGTTAAATCTCAAGAAAGAATTTATCATTGGCTTCTATGACAGGGTTCTATCCGCTCTATTGTGCTAAGCAATAAAAGTTATTCACTGTACATGCAACCACACGATTGAAACTTTAGGTTCAAGTGATTTAGCTAAATCACGCCGCCTGCCACCCGAAAATCGTCCCTAACGTACCTATAATTTGGCTAATAACTGCACTGAACATTGTGACCTTATTTATGTTCTGTGAGGGAATTCAAAATGTTCCGCCTTGTAGTTTGTACGTGAAAGCTGCCCAATTACCGCCTGAAAGTTGAACAAAGGAGTCTACAATCATGTACAAGTTTTATGTAAGCTGCAAGTTTCTAGAAATAACTCTTTAATTAAAACTGCTTGACGACCTAAACGAAACGTTCATTTGAAGTATTTATTGCATAACTAGCAAGCGGGAATAATATGTAAAACTAGCTTTTGCCCGCAATGTCTACCGCCTATGCGTCGTTTGTAGCTATTCCCTCGGGAACTGTATGATTTTTCGGGATGAAAAGTTTCTGCACCAAACTATCACTGTAACTACTTTGATCTATTTAGGAGTTGAACCGTTTAGATGGAACAATCAAACTAACACACTTTCGCATTTATAATTCTATGAATATTATAAATGCGAAAGTTTGTGTGTGTGAGTTACTCCTTCACGCTGCAACGGCTGGACGGATTTGGATGAAATTTGAAATGGATATATCTTATTCCCTGGATTACCCTGGATTAAAGACTTTTTATACCGGTAAGTTTTAAACTTCCCGAGGGAATAACGATAATTGAAATCGAAATTTGACAATGTTGTTGCTTACGTGCACCTTATACAAGGTACAAAATCGTGTTTCTAATTTTAACATTGACTGTACAGTCGAGTACAAATAAATATATACACTTGTCCACAAATATATATCTTTGTACGTCATGCTATCGGGTATAAATGGGATCACCTATTCGACGAAATATTATGACCAACCCAAAAAAAGCGAAAATGTATTGTAAATTATGCGTTTATAAACAATGGGTTAATAACCACTTTTATATCTTACAGAGTTTTGGAAGAAAAATTTTTTTTACACTTTTTCATTTCATTTATATAGATCTATTAATAAATAATTTTAAGATTGCAACATATGAATACGGCGCACTTTGAATACTGAATTGAGATCATTTCATGAGATTGTAGGACTATTGTAGGACTAGCCCTTTACTAATAAATGTCTACAAAATAAAAAAAAAACGCCGCCGCCGCCGCCGCCGCCATAATGGACAATGGGACACTGATTCTGCGCTAATAAAACGGGGAAATCTTGCCAGCTCTGACTGCACCCCTATTCCAGACAGTGTTGCAATAAAACCGCAACGCAACATTGAAACTAATTATTAACAAAACCTGTTCGCTAGTTGGGTCCTCGTGAGAAGACAATGTAGAAAAACTAATGTTTACTGAATTAGAACTCTAATAACAAGAATTATAAACATTGTTGACCTCAGTTTTACTGTTGCCTAGTAAAAAAACTTTAATTAAATAGACATCAATTCCTAGTCATTTTTATTAGAAGCAAGTAGAAAGAAGCTGTCTCGGCCTACTCCTCTGGGATTTAATGTATGTATGTATGTATTTTTATTAATGAATAATTTTGGTAGTCACAAAATTAAATGTCACCTAACCTAACCTACGTAAGTACCTAATTAACAGAGATGCGATTTATTTGAAATACTTCTATTTAAAATGCAAATACAAAATGCAAAATAGCTATTTTGTATTTTGCATTTAAATGCTTTTTAGTAAGAAGCATTTTGTATTTTATTTGAAATACCTTTCGAGATATATTTTGCATTTTTAATATTCATTTCAAAATGCAAAATACTTTGTGATACAAAAACAACACATCCTTACCAAGTTCAGCGCCAGTAGAAAGACTTTTTTCGTACGGTGGGATGATTATGAGACCTCACAGAAGAAAAATGAGTGATGAGGTATTCGAACAACTGGTATTGTTAAAAAGCATAATAAAATAAATAAAAATATCTGAGATTTGGTCAAGAGGTATTTTATTTTGAAAAAGTATTTTGAAAATACCTATTTTGCATTTAGCATTTCAAATACACAACGCAAAACTATTTGGTATTTTGCATTTGAAATAGTAAATCTGAAAAGTATTTTGCATTTTGTATTTAAATGCTTTTTTAAAACCATTTTGTACATCTCTGCTAATTAATTTAATAAAATGATTTCTAATAGTTATTTTTTTTTCCTGAAAACTATGCTTTGAGCAGAAAATAGCGTTCGATAAAATGACACAATCGATGAAGTTAAATTCGATAAAATTCGATAAAGGGTTACCTTGCTTAGGTTTGTATTGGGATATTTCATATGGTGATGTTTTGCTAATTTTCCTAATAATTTACGCTTTATTTGAGTAAAAATAACAAACTGCGATCAAACACATTCTGTCTAGTAGACTACAGTTCCAAGAAAGGTTAAAATAGCCTACATAGACCTTGAATCGAATAGCGGTGCACCTTTGTTCGTTTGCATAAAGAAACTGTCGCGTAGAACAGCAAATGAATCGTTCGCCGGCGGGCCGACAGGCCTTTTCACACCATCCACGGTGAGGGGTTTTAAAAAGCTTTGTACACAGAAAACATGCTATACCACAACCACGTGTCTCCATTGAAAGTATGACAGATGGATATATTATGCGTCCTGGTAAGGAGAGAGGCACTAAGAGATGAACTGGGAAAAAGTTTGACCATGAGAACAGTTGATCTTGGCGTTGATTGGCTCAGGGTTAAATTTTAATTCATAATATACCTAGTTAGACCACAACTTTTTGTATGATTAAGTTCTGCTTTTTTATTCATTGAATATTAAAATGGGTATATGTAAATATCTATTAATTTTTGCTTTTTGTGGTCTTGAAAACCCGATATCATTTTCGGGCGCTCGGATTGCAGCGTGCAGTATAATTATGAGCATCGATTGTTGTTATTAAATTAGTACCTATATGAGGGTGTGTGGATTACATTCCTGGGGGCACATGCACATATATGAAAATGTTTCGAAGCGCCATCTATGATTCGCTTCAACAAACCAAGCGTTAGTCACCTCACCTGAAAGCACCTGTAATCACAGTACCGGACTGAACGTTCGTAACATATAGGAACCTCTTTAAACTGGCTCCGCGCCGTTTCGGCCAACTCCCGCCAGGTGAAGGCTTTTAAAGTAAGAGTTAAACTTTGTCAAATAGTAGGGTCACCCCCTTTATTTTTTCTTTACTATGTAAAGTGGCAATTATGATTATAAAAAAGACAAAGTGTATTATTTTGATCTAATAACTCGCAATTTATAGTTCAATTTAGTGTTATTAACCGTTATACTGCTGTTCGATTAAAGAAGGCGGTACAATAGCATGAAGTCTGTTTGCTGTCTTTCCACTTTGGATTGTAGTATAAGGATAGTTGGTGTACTCATATTCTTGAAATTGTCGTGTCACTAGATATATTTTACTTAAGCTTATAGTTGCTGCATAATTGGATCTGTTATCAATCACACATGCAATCATTTAGTCTCGGAGGTAATCTAAAACTTAGCCGACGTCATAAATATTCATTGGATATAGTATGTATATACGTTAGGCCCAAAAACTGTTATCTAACTTAGGCAGTTTGATAAACAGTATTATGGTAATGATGTCGATCGTAAGTTTACACCAAATTTATCTTAAGCCTAAAATAACAGTATTGGCAAGCAAATAATTTGAATCCAGTGTATTAATTTAAGTTTTGAATTTTAAAACTAAAACAACATCAATTCGTGTCAAAGTATACCATATTCAGCATAGCATTTAAAAAA
This sequence comes from Acleris laterana, assembly GCA_963966035.1. Taxonomy (NCBI): domain Eukaryota; kingdom Metazoa; phylum Arthropoda; class Insecta; order Lepidoptera; family Tortricidae; genus Acleris; species Acleris laterana. The sequence goes on along the minus strand of OZ014443.1, from coordinate 9,700,079 downwards.
ATGAAGGAGTTCACATTAACGACGCCGCGCCGCGCCGTGGTGGTGTGGCCAGAGGGGCTATTGCTTAACGCACTCGCAATCGCAATTGTTTTCATTTTGAAAATCGAAGGTCTGTCTGCATACAAAATGAAAACAATTGTTTCGCTTCGAAGCCAATTGAGATTGCGAGTGCGTTAGGCAATAGCGACGCAGGACCTTAATCACCATTGCAATGCCATAAGAAGTAATAAAAAGATTATGAAACCCCCCGATACTGGTGGAAATGGAAAAGGTAAGAACAAATGCTAAAAACTAAAGGTTAATTTAATAGTACGACGCAGACTACTGTTTTGTTTAATGGTAAGTACAAAAAAATGCTTAACACATTATCAGGAAAAGTTTTTTTATTAAGTCTGCAATATAGAAATGACGAGACACGTATCAAATGATCACTTCTACAAAGAAATGGCTGTACAGCTAGTTATGTGTAGTAATATGAATTATGATACAGGAAAGTATAAGGCCTGCTGTTCACGACGCGTCAATTGACGGTTGCTTGTAAGTTACCATAAACACATAGTTGGTAGTAACTCTGCCTACGAAGCTATAGTGGTCCTGGTTTCGATTCCCGGTATGGCCAAATATTTGTGTCCTTAGACTGATGAGCCCGAGTATTTATTCCTGAGTCTTGGATGTTTTCTATGTATTTAAGCATTTATATACCATGCCGTAGTACAATCCTAGACTGGTCAATTTTTTTTTTTTTTTTTTATGGCATCGAGTAGACAAACGAGCACACAGGCCACCTGATGGTAAGTGGAAACTGTGACCCATAGACATTCGCAATCACAAGACTGCAATGCAATCCTAAGACTGCAAATGCGTTGCCAACCCTGAGGCTAAGATGGAATGCCTCTATGCTAGTCATTTGTGTGAGATTGTCTGCTGATATTTATTAATTTTATTTAGAGACCTTCGCAATCTCAAGATTACATTGGCAATCCTCAGGACTAAGATGGATTAAGCCTCTTGGTTAAATATTCCACCAGCTGACTAGCGCTCGACCTCGCAACACAACCAACCGAACACTTAGCAGCAGCGTTAGCGGTCACAATAGGGTTACGCAAATGTCACGTGACCAATGGACAGAGATCCGATAGCGGTTAACTGAAACAAGCAAGCGTCAAATGACGAAGACGTACTCGTACGTATGAAGTGAACCTTCTTTTATAATATAATTATTACATTATTGTATACGACGATGTTAGAAGCAGGTGACCGCGTTGAAGTAACACCGCAGCACGCGGCCGCGGCTCGGGGTCCCGCCCTGTCCTCGCCGTTGCAGTGCGCTCTGAAACAAAATATATATCTACTATAGTATAGGTATAGGTTGTAGCGGGCTAATTTTCCGCAACTCGACGACTTAATATGCGCCTTTTTTGCGTGCAATATATATCTACTATTTAATGTATGTACACATTGTACAATGTTCTTCCGCGAAAGACTGACTGACTAACAAACAACGCACAGCCAGAACCGCTGGACTTAGGCACTTAAAATATGGAGGAATTAATTAGGTATAAAAAACCGGTCACAAATACAAAAACTTTCGAAAAACAACTAAAAACTAAAGTTAGATGATTTTTAGTAGGTTTACACTTTAGTTGCTTGTATCTTAAGAACGAATCAAGTCTACTTAGTCGTGATAGTTTTCCTTTTAAATTCATTAGGTACCTATTTATAATTTTTGGGTTTCATTTAAGATATTATTCAGATTTTAATTACCTGTAATTTCGGCTGTAGAGTTTTTTTTCAAGGTTTAATTTTGCAATTTTGTCGGTGTAATGTAAATGTATAACTATGCCAAATTACTGTTTGCATGTTGGCTAGGCATCATTTCAATGTACAGTTTCATAAAGAAAATGGACGTGGAAGAATATTTTTCTATTCTTATTCTGCGATTAAAAACTACAGCAAAATATTACTTATTCGGCTAAATGAAAGTTTGTTAAATGAACGGACCCCATAAGTATGTAACGTAAAAGTAGGTATTTATAATATTCTTCCCATCCCAACCCATACATTTTGAGTGGTAGAAAAGAAAAACGTTAGTAGCGTTTCCATCCTGGCTAGGGCCTCTGACTAAACCGACTTGGTGCGTCCTGTTGAGTTTTTGTGAGTTTGTGTTTATACTGTGGTTGTGCTGACCATGTCGTTAGCTTCGTAGGGCACCCGAAGCGCCGCGATGCGCGGTCCATTGTCCACCAGGTCTGCGCGCGGCTCCTCGCGCAGCGCCTTCTGCAGCGCGATCAGGATGCGGTCTAGCACCAGCGCCGCGCGCTTCTGAGGGACTACCATCTCCTGCAACACCAATGCAAAAACAATTTATTCAAAGAGAACGCTCACGGAGCGAAAGTAATAATGTTTTACAACGCAAAAAATTATATAAAATACTATTTTGTGGAATAAAAAAACTTGGCAGTTATTCAAAGCAGAGCGCACACTTATGTGCACTGGAGCCTAGCAATGTGTGCGGATGAATAGGTGCTGGCTCAGCATGTGTCGTCAGGTCGTCACGCAAACACACAACGCTGGTAACGCTGGTGTTTTGGACGTTACAAAGGGTGCGCTTCAATCAGTCTAAACACGTTTTGCTTAATTTCATTTAACTACCTATAAAAAACATAATGAAAGTGTAGCATAAAAACAAATTGTAGATTTTTTCACGTTTAACGATCATATGACATAACGCTCATTTTAAGTCTATCTCCTTACTATGTAATAGGTTAGGTTAGGTTAGAACTGTGACCTCATTAGTAGAAATCAATGACGTTAGAAATGTCTACTTTTAACCGTCCATAAAGTGTTCAAACATGTCTCCTCGTACGTCCTGTCATTAATTCATAGCAATAGTCCTAATACGAGTACCTGATGTAGGTACATACCCATACATACCTTATAAGAAAATGGCATCGGCATGAGTCGAAACGATTTTCCATTTTTTGTAACTTGAACGAAATTGCTACGTTTTGTACTAAACTGAGACTGAACTACTAACAATTTGTATTTGTACAAGTACGCGGCGAGTTAAAGATCAAGTACAAAACGTTTTCCTTCCATTACGCCGGTAATACGAGTAGAACATTACGTACAGTAGCAATAGCAACAAAAGTAAAAGTCAATGTTCCTCCATCAGCAAAATGCGTGTATTGATGACGCGAATGAAATTCGACGAAAACTAAGCGCTGCCGGCCTTTCCAGCCAATTTATCAGGAAATTGGATTGACTCACATAGTTACGTTCATACATCAAAATACTAACTCGTCGAAATGAAACAAACTATTAGCTATCTTCCATTTTTCGTGGTAATTTACGACAAACAAGGTCAACAGTAATAAAATCAAATTGAGCAATCAACAGCCGGCCGGGCCCTATTTCATAAACGTGACAACCTGACAACGCGGTGTCTAGTCAGCCGGATGACTTGTGTGCTCTTTCGTTTGCGCTTTATGGGTGAAAAAAAAACGAGTGTGTTTTCGAGTTGCGAATCGCGTATACTCCAGCTGATTTTGCGTCGGCGTGTCAACCAAACAGGAGTTTTGCGTGTAGACAAAATTACGCTCGTTAGGCTTCACCCTATGTCCCTACTAGCGCGTGGGGCAACTTAACTTCATCTTTCGTTATCACTTGCCCTACGAATTAAAAACTTAGTTGTTTAAGAAAACAGCACTTCTGTGTAATAAGATGATTATGAGAGTGACCTTACCGAGGGCGTCTCGTAGTAGTGCGCGGGCGCAGCGGCGGCGGCGGCGGTGGCCAGCGCCAGCGCCAACAGCATCAGCTGCGCGCCGCCCGCCATGGCAAGCCCGTCGCAGCGCCCTGAAAAAGGATGGACTCCTGAAATAGTATTTTTCGTAATCGTGTTATAATAGAGAGCTTTTTAGTCGAGTACCGTGTTTAGGCCACGAAGCTTGCTGAGTGGCCTAAGTAAGGTACGAGATTAAAAAGCTTAATTATGACACCATTGTGAACAATACTTTTTGTACGAGTTCATTAAAATTAATAATGTAAGTCATTAATACGAGTATATAAGAAAACTAAAAGTAGATTTTTGACAGATGATGCGACGCTGCTACGTTCCGAAACGACACAGATTGGCAATTTTGTATCGGATCGAGGCTCCTTAAACAAGGACACATATGGAAATCCGAAGTTCTATTTTCAAATTTTTTTCGGTTGTCTAGAGCGTATCGAAATAGTTATTTCGGTTGTCTAGAGTGTATCGAAATAGTTATTTCGGTTATCTAGAGCGTATCGAAATAGTTATTTCGGTTGTCTAGAGTGTATCGAAATAGTTATTTCGGTTGTCTAGAGCGTATCGAAATAGTTATTTCGGTTGTCTAGAGTGTATCGAAATAGTTATTTCGGTTGTCTAGAGCGTATCGAAATAGTTATTTCGGTTGTTTCGGAAGTAACATCTAGACTATTCAACGATGAAAAGAGTGACGTTACAGTATTCTCTATGAAATCGTAATACACACATTTTAATCGACGAGTACAAAAAAGAGATTTACGAGACAATTAACTTGTTCCTTTTTTCAAACTTGTGTGTAAAATATAATATCGTCAAGGGCTGATATTTATATTAATAGAACTAAGGCCGGTCTTACACTCGTAAGTTTTACTTACGAATTATGTAGGGACACTGCTATTTGTTAGGATGAGAAAAAAAAGTCTATCTTATTCTAACTGTAAGGCCGGCTTTACACTTGATAAGTTTACTTACGCAGGTATTATGCAGCTATTTGGGTACGCAGCTATTTGGATGAAGGGCTGATTTTTGTATCAATAGAACTAAGGCCGGCCTTGCACTCGTAAGTTTTACTTATGAATTATGTGGGGACACGGCTATCCTGTTAGAATGAGAAAAAAAGATTTATATCTTATTCTAACCAACAGCTGCGTCCCTACTTACGTAAGTAAACATACCGAGTGAAAGGCCGACCTAAGTGAACTCTTCGTTACAATTCGAAAATCGAATCGATTTTTTTTCACATTTGGTTTAGATTAAACAAATGGTTACGTTTTTTAACCATTCGTTCAGTTAACTACTGATCAAGAGATCGGCCCTTAATTCTCATTAAATTACCCACAATGCAGCTGATAACGACGACGCCTAAAATAAAAAAGGCCCTGTATCTCCTCTCTCTCTTTTATCGAGTAGGTTAGTAATGTTAACATTATCATCATTGTGAAAATGTGTATAGAAATTGATATCAGCGCCCTCTAGTATGTATTTCGTACTCTAATTTGATAGCAAGTTGACATTGACGTTGACTTTCGTATCGTTATCGAGTAGTAGGTACTTAAAGGTACAATGCTTAAAAAAAACCATTTCTTAACGAAAATTACAATACTTCAATCATATAATTGTTAACTTTTGTAACGTAAGAAAAGTTTTTAATTGAGGCTTTAATATTTACATTTTTTTTGAAAACAGCTCTGCTACGTAATAAGACCAGAAAACGTTTTCGAATAAAAAAATGTAAAAAAAATAACGTATGATTGAAAGGTTTTTGCTGGAGCAAATGAAGTTATCTAGACACTGCATATTCTGGCGTTCGGTTTTACGTATTTCGTAGCACCAATGGATTACTCGTAGCTTTCTCTACGAAATTTCGTAGACGTTTTTTTCGAATTTTACATGTTTGCGGGAATCTAATTTTGATTTTCATATCCGATTTAGCTGCACTAATTTTCGCACTTGCAAATGGTCAGAAAGTGACAGATGTTTTACTCACATCGATAAACACGACCATATTAGGTCCACAGCCAGGTGAATTGACTTTTAATGTAAACGGCCTGTTCAGTGACCTGCTTCGGCTGCTTACAAAAAGGGCGAGGTTCCGTTTTTGGAAAAATCACAGTCGACCTTACAATGTAGCCATCATATTTATCAAATCAGACCATACTGCTAACATCAAAAATTTAATTTTCAATATTAGTATGGTTGGTAACGGTACAATATCTGCCAAGAACAACTCAGTCAAGGCTTTGCATATAATAACATGCAACCCTACAAACTAGCAACCAATCCGAACTTCGATGGCTATAACGTATTGATTAACGGCCTTAAACGAATAAATACGTACAGTTGCTGGAACAACAGTACCCTTACCATGAGTTATAATTACTGTACGCGGTAGCGAATCTAATGCTCTATCCTTCGCACTCTAAGTATAAGAATACTGCGAGGTCTGTGAGGGATAGAGCATTCGACTCGCTAGCGAGTACGGTAATTATTGTAACTCATGGTAAGGGGACTGTTGTCCCGACAACCTGATGTACTATCGAGCGCTTTTGTATATACACATAACGTATCAATAAATAAATAAACAAATATCACGAGATAACCTTACACTAATATACCTAGTCCCAAACTAAGTCCTAAGCTTGATCTACGGGACAGGACCACGATAAATGTATTTATGTACAAACATCCAAAACTCAGAAACCATACCCGCGTTCATCACACCAATATTTGACCCAGAACGCGAATCCGACTAACTGTACTAACCGCGTCGTCCACATAGACATCTTTGCCATTTCTTGTTTCTTAAAAACACAAACTGACGAGTGTGACAGCCGGTGGCTATTAACAATATAGACATGCAAGCTAACCCGCGTTCGTGCCACAACGTAAATCAGGTGAATGACGCGACGTCGAGTTGCAAAAAACAGCCAGCTATAACAAACCAAATACAAAAACTATCTAAATCAGTAAATTACCCGATAAAACAAAACAAAGGTACTCTCGGTGGAAAAAGTCGCAGGTAACTAGCAAAGGCTACACGAGACTGCATGTAAAATTATAGTGTCATGTAGACTGTCAAAGCGTCGAAGGCGTGATTATTTGGTAGAATGATAGATACCCGTTATTATTATATGTGGGTCACGAAAGTTGAGCCCACGTAATGGGGAATTTAATGCTTTATTGATAGCTGGATGACAAGCTACTTACTTTCTTTGGGAAAGGGATCACTTTGCTCCATTTTTGATGAAAGACATAATAACAACGACTGCCCATGTGTGCCATGTGTAGTTTTTATGGCTTTATATATAAATTGAATGTCAAATATCTTTTTTGGACATTAAATTAAATTATGATGTAGCTGAAAGCTAGTGGAAAATATTTATTTAATTGATTAAAATTACAGAATGAAACGAAAGGCTAGTATTCGTGCAACATTTAAATAGATACCAACTCTAATGAGCAAAAAGTTATAAATTAAGTTAAATTCGAAATATAAGTTAGTACCAATTTATTTCCTATTGTAAGGTTTAAAACTCATTTCTTGGCCCTTTACTCAAATTAACCCGTGTTATGTGTTCGTATAAAATGCATTTTATTGAAAACCGGTAGGTACGAGTGTTCTGATTAAAACAGTGTCACAGGTCATTTTCTTGTTTTTATTAGAGTTTTGTATTCTTTTAAAGCACTGATAATTCTAGTTGCCTTCATTTGTTTACCATTTATTTGTGGTGATTAAAGTGCTAAGCATACCGTAAAATAGGGTGAGTAGGAATTAAGGGATGAGTAGGGACAAACCTAAGATAAGTCATAACTTGTTACAAATAAGAACAAGTATTAAATGGTCAATAACGTTACATCTATTGTAAATAACTTCAGTCTTATAATTAGTAGTATATGCTTCTTTTTATTATAGATGCCTTAAACAAAGGCTGCATCTACCAGTTGCTTGTGCAATTTTATTTAAAAAGCAATCGGAGCATTCACTTTACAAATGATTTGGCCCGCAGATGAATCCCGCTAAGAGCTAACTTTGTGTGATGAGACTGATGCATTCCCGAGTCAAGGATGTTTGAAGTCGTTTTAAATCTTTGTTTACTTATTCGGTTTCTAGGTAACTTTTGGTAAACGTTTTACATAATAGGAAACGTAAATTATCAAAAAACCAAAAAATAGTTGGTTGTAGAATTGAATTGTTGGTTTAAGGTTTTTTTAAGTATTAAAAAGTACTACGAAAGATATACCAAATAGGTAGTTACAGTCGCGGAATGAAAAGGTTGACCAGGTTTCAAATAAATTTATGCGTTGCAAGCACATGTTACCTTTTTAAACTGGGTAACAGACGAGAGAAATAATATTGAACCAATAGTGGCTGTTGTTTATACGTGACCATAGCAACATTTTTGTAACGAGCAATAAAAACTTGAGTTCAGTTTGAACCAATAGTGGCGGTTGTTTATACGCGTGATCATGGTAACCTGTATTTGTAGTGTCAGGGCCATGTAGTGAAATGACATTCATTATGACGGAATGTGTCATACTCAGTCGGTAAGCAGATACTGATAACTTATACTGAGCAAGCAAAAACAGACCTTAAGGTTGTCAACCATTTCATTCCACGACTGTACCACATGCATAGTTTTGCACCAATGCACAACCCATGTATAGTTTTTTCGTTATATGTCTTAAAAGCTACCTATTACGTACAATGTAATGATGAAGATAACTTTTTAATCTCCTTAAGATAACTTTTTAAAGAAATTAATAGCTTAACTGTAGCGTCTCAATTTATATATGAGAATATTATTTATGTTATTAAGAGTTTACATTCTTTCACCAAAAATTCAGATATACATAATTTAAATACTAGAAATAAAAATAAAATCGCTATACGAAAATTCCGTGTCCGTAAAGTATATACCTAGATCATTTCTTGGTCAGTGCATTCATTTTATAATAAATTACCTGACGTAGTTTTAAAGTTACCCTTTCCAGCACTTAAAAATCGTTAATGTCTTAAGCGTATAATAGGGTCGAGGACTATCTAACAGACAAAAATGCATGGTCTCAACCCGAAACTTAGTCAATAATAATTTGCTCACATGCAATAGCTTTATGTTGTCTAGGGGACACCGATGATGTAGGAAAATTTATCGAAAGTTTTATGAGGTCATCCTGCACCGGCTTATATACAAATATGGTTTTATTTTTCTTCTCTATATCTCTCGTAAAAAAATTGGCATGTTTTCCTGCTGATCTACGCATATTATTTGATATTATATTTAATTAAACATTTATCGCTTTATATAATCCTTGACTAAGAAGTACCATTGTAATATGAAATATGTAAAAAAAACCGGGCAAGAGCATGTCGGACCATGCTCAGTGTAGGGTTCCGAAGCCGTAACGACAAACACAAAAAACTATCTCAAAAATCAACATGTATGAACCAATTTTCTATTTAAAGTTATTTGGCGCTGCTGTCTTAGATCATTTTTAGTAGGTATAAACCCGTTAGTCGCCTGTATCTCAGGAACTAATTAAGTCTACTAAGTAATGATTATTTTTCTTATAAATTCGTATATAATATCTCAAACAAGAGCCAAGCTTTTAAGTGTGTGTTGTAGTGTGTGTTTTGTGTGTGTGTGTGTATACCTACCTATGTAGGTAGTTAGGTATCTAAACTGCTTCAAAACGACTTTAAATTACAAAAAAAGTTTAATCTTTTATAAAGTAATTAATAGAAATTGAAAAAAAAACAAGGGCCAGTAAATAGAATTTTAAGTTTTCCAAACGATACTCGACTCAAATCAATAATGTAATCGATTATTTGTAAACTTTCAGATCGCAAATCGCAAACTTGTAGGTAGCATTTCGGGGCACGTCCGAACAGCATCTAGGCGCTCGCGCTTATGAGCGCGGCTGTCGCTCGATTTGTTACTTGCACAGTTCGACTCCCCCCGCGCGTGCAGGCCCCCCCCCCCCGTTAACCATTTTTCTATCAAAGTTATCATAGGCGATTTTGATAGGTATAAACACTTTAGTCGCCATCTCAGGAACTAATCATGTCTACTTAGCCGTGATAGTTTTCCTTTAAAATTCGTTATATGCGCTTTCGTTGAAGATATTTTTCAGATTTTTAGTATTTGTAGTTTTGGCTGTAGGGGGGGGGGACACTTGACTCTAACAAAAAATAGTGCTTTAAAGCTTAATATTTCATAAACGGATCCCTTAATCGAAAAATTGTTTTCATAAACCCGCAATATTTTTATCCTATTGCTATCCAACGACACCCCACACTATGGGGTAGGCAAGAAAAAAAAAAGGCATCCCCACGTTACGTGTAGGGGAGGTGCATTAAAAAAAATATTTTTCAAAATTTTATTTTACCACTTTGTTGGCGTGACTAATATGTATATTCATGCCAAATTACAGCTTTCTAGTACTAAGAGCCTCTGAGCTAGACTGGGGACGGACGGACGGACGGACATGGCGAAACTATAAGGGTTCCTAGTTTGACTACGGAACCCTAAAAATGACTGACTGCTGAGTTTCTTGCGGCGTTTCTTCTTGGCAGTGGTCTCCTCTTGGGAAGCGCCTGTAAAAGTGCCCGTGCGGCCTACTTACTGAATAAATATCGTTTATCTTTTTTATCTTTTTATCATTATCGAGTACATCGTCAATAACTGGCCACATAAGAAACTGACATTTATATACTATCCAGCGATTTTATACACTATCGCCGTTAGTTAATTAATAGTTATTTATGTGACTGGTACATAATGCCTAATTTTGTGTACAGTACCATACATAGCTTTATCTACATGCATATCATACGTTTTTTGCAATATGTGAGAAACCAGTATTTGTCGTTACTCGGTATCTTAATGTTCACACTAAAGTAAGGGTCACCGATACTTTAAAGTGAACATTAAGATGCAACTACAGCGATAACCGATACTTTAAAGACATGTAATACTTTAATGTTAACATTAAAGTACAACCTCAGATACAGGTTACTTAATATAGAGCATTTGCTTATCGCTTTTGAACATACTATCTTGAAGTTATGAGATGGATGTAAATAAAGTACTTTAAGACCAGATACTTCGGATTATATTTTTGGATCTAGGTATTCTAGTTTAAACGCAGAAATATCAGCATATATTTTGCTTTACAAATTTGTTGGAAATTGGCCGGTTACCGAGGGTGGCCAGACGATTATCCTGCAGTGAAACTGATGCAGCCCGTAACAGATGGATAGCCAGTGGAATACTTTCGGAACCCTTTGGGTACGGAACCTTAACAATGATAAATTACCATGTATGAGAGGTACGTTTTTACTTTAAGTGATCCAGTTTTTTCAAGTTACATAGTGTGAACGTAATTATTGCTTAGGATTCAGACTCCTTTTGAAGGATAACTTCAACCACTACAATGTATGGGAACATAAGTAGGTATGGTCACGAGCGTTAATTTGGGACCCATATCAAGAAAAATATGCTTTATGTTGTCAAGTCATTTGTTACTTTTAGGAAACTCAACCTTATTGTTGTACAATGTCAGATTGACTTTGAACGTAAGTTGGGTACCAAATTTAATCTCATGACTGTACATCTGAATAGATGAGTGACTATTATTTAATTGTATAAAAAGGTAAAAAAAAACATTCGAATGATAATAGTTATTTGTTATACAAAGGGGGAAAGTTGTATTTTACCTGCGAGTGTTCATTTGAAACACGAGCTAGCGAAAGGATTCTATGATTGACCACGAGCGAAGCGAGTGGTTCAAAATTTTAATCCTGAGCGTAGCGAGTGTTTCTACACACGAGACATAAAATAACTTTTCACCCGTGTATAAAACAAAACTTATCACCTTACTACAGCGAGGAAAATAAGAAAAAGGGTTTGTCAATTTTGTTATTTCGTTATCAATTTTGTTTCCTGTAATTCCACAGGTACGTCTTCGTCACTCGAATCACTCATTTTTAATAACAAAACAAACTAGAAAAAGATGCGAATATTTGACGTTGACAGCTTAATAGAAAAGTTTTAACTTGAGTTTTTTTTATTATTTCGGATGCGTTTTATTCGCACATTGACTAACTTGTACTGTCAGAACATTTTATCAGTTTTTACAACAAGAATGAAGGTTAATGTTGAATGCCGATATTTATGAATTAAAATAAAGTTGTAAGACTGTATTAAGTGTTTTTTACTCGATGCAATTAATTAATTGTGATGTTAAAAATTCAGCACTTTTATTGTTTTACTTAAGCTGCATCAAATGTCAAACTCTTTCTTCACATGGGGATAAAAAGTGATTTTCTAAATAGATATCATAAAAACAAAAAGGTCTTTCCGAGCTAGTGAGACGAAAAATAATATTTAACATTGATTTTAAAGTTAAGTTGGGAAACAAACATGGTTATTTTTTCGACTTATACAAATATTTAGCAGTCCCAGCGTTCATTAGAATCACGAGCCGTCCATGTTTATTTACGAACTTATCAACCCCTAAGGGAGGAAGTTTTGCCTTCAACTATCAACAGCGGCGAAACCTTACAAAAGACTACATGTTAATTTATTTTATGATAACGTAAAACGAATAAACGAGTAGATAATAAAATAGTCACGACCACCACAAAAATCGTATTTGTTTTTGTTCCACAAATATCAACGAAATCCAATTAAGCTCTTTTCGATTTTTTGCACCTTTACACTGTCATACGTGTTACCAATTGTTTAAAATTAAGTAAATAAGGTCTGAATTGTTTTGGGATATGTTTCTACAACGTTTCGCAATATTTTCACTCGGAATATGCTTACAATAATTTTGTAAAAATATAAATATTTGCTTTACCATTTACATATTTTGTTGAGAAACACCTAAGCTGCATCTATATGGTTTAAAAATTCTAGAAATGTCCTATTTATTTTATTCACGGTTTACTCTGTAACTTAGTGTAAGAATACGTTTATCTCTCCTTGTGATTTTAATAGTCAATGTTAAAAATTACATTTATTAACGTCAAATTTAATCATAATATCACTACATAGTATAAAACAAAGTCGCTTCTCGCTGTCTGTCCCTATGTATGCTTAGATCTTTAAAACAACGAAACGGATTTTGATGCGGGTTTTTAATAGATAGAGTGATTCAAGAGGAAGGTTTATATGTATAATAGATTCTGGTTTATGTACGGGTGTTACAGAAAACTCACATAGACCGAAGCGAAGCGAGGGCGGGTCGCTAGTTATTGAATATTACATTCTGGTTTTTAGCCAAATATGTCGTGATACAATCGAATAATAACCGAACACCACCTAATTGTATTATAAAAAGCAAATAATAATAATATTTGCATTCCGATGCTTGAATTTAAAGAATACTTACGTTTGGGCATTATTTTCCAAGAACACAAGTAGTTGAAGTAGTCAACTTACTGGCGGCAACACCACAATTTGTTTACTATTTATTTAAATTATTTGTGTACGTGCGGGGAATAGAAGCGGCGCGCGTCAGATCTACGGGGTATTTAGGGCGGAGAGTACCGCTCCCGCCTTTATAAGGGCGCGGGCTGCGCCGGGACAGTCGCCGGCGAAAACAAGTGCTCGGAAATATATTTTTCATTTTTGAGCCGTGGGCAGTGTGTCTATTATGCTTTAATAATTGCTTAGCCTTTGTACATAATCTTAAATCTAAAGTTACTTGCCTCAACGGGCCTTTTCTTCGTAATTAAATAAAACTAAGAGCTGATACAATAGATTAATGGGATTTTTGTATTTGGTAAGGTAACAAAATCTACAAGTATGCTTGTGTAACGTTTAGTTTCGAGAAGTAATAGATTTTTTTTAAGTTAAAACTATTTTATAGCACAGACAGTTGGTAATGTTAACATTACCTACATATCAATGCGACTACCATTACAAATATGCATTATGCATTATCCTAAGCGACTAGGTTAAGTGACCATTTCTACGTTGCTGTTTCGTCATAACTGTGCTTTACCAAGAAAGGGCAGGTACCTCGCTCTACCCTACGTGCTTACAACCGCGCGGGATAGTTCACTTAAGATATTCAATTAATACCTACTTGGTCAAAAAATCATAAAAACACCGAGGTCACGGTGGGGATGCTCAGCCGCCGGTTGACGAAACGTTTGTTTTGAACGCAGCTTTAATTGGGAGAATAACAATTAAAACATTTTAGATTTCACTGTGAATTCACAATTCATGTTTATTATTTGGTCAGTCTTAAGTAAGATAACCGCTAGCGTTAAACAGACACTGAAGACCTGTAACTTTTATTTTGTTTTACCCTACAGGGATCCACACTTTGTCCGGCCGAATACACTACTAATACAGCAACAAGACAGTTAGCAGACTAACTGACGTCAATTAAATTTAATTCTTGTTTAAAGTTTCTGTCACATTCTTTGCTATAGCAATAGAATAAGACAACACGTCACTAAACAAGCATTAAATTTAATTGACGGCAGTTAAAGTCCATTGCAGTGTTAATCGCTTGGAAACTAAAACCAATACCTACACAATACCATTTACTAACGCGAAAGCAATATTTCCACCACAATAATGTCATCGGATATTAGTTTTCTGATTGCAACTAAGCATGTTTATTTCTATTTTCCGAGTATTTTCCGCAACTGTTCTAATGTGGGTACTTATTTGCTTGTTTATCAGTTTTATCACGCATAAAAGTATTCGTCCCTTTTGCAAGTAAAAGTATATAAAAGAGACAAATGCAGTTAGTAGTAGTACTAAAAGTAAGTGCTTGAGAAATCAATAAAAAAATAACATCTCTCTACTTTAGAAAGTAATGATTTCCACATCCCAGTAGTGGAATGAAAATAGGATATTACCCTCGCTGGGAAGGAAAGTAATTTAAAAAAATGAATTGGTGAAACAATAATAGAAGAGTTTTATACAGCTATTACGAAATAACACTGTTTAATTTTAAAATAATGTTTTAATTGTAGTTGTCAAGAATAACATACATACATACATAAACTCACGCCTTTATTCCCATAGTGGGGTAGGCAGAGCTACAGAATTACCAACAACTCTAAAAACTTGTTGATAATTCTGTAACCTCATTTTGCACATTTAGGCTAAGATGTTTACCAGTGTATTAGTGACGGGTTGCAAGCCCATCGCCTAACAATACTACCAGCTTTTATTCCCTTAGTCGATTTTTACGACATCCATGGGAAGACACGTAGAGGCACTATTCTAACCCGGCAACGACACGGGCAATAATGGAAGAATTTTATACTGCTATTACTAAATAACTCTGTTTTTTTTAAATACTGTTTTTAATTGTATTTATCAAGAATGAAATGACAAGTGAATTGTGTGACATAGAACTTTATCGTTCACTTTCTTCTCATTCGAAATCAAAAGTATTTAATTTAACGCACCCTTGAACTAAACATCTGTAGAGTACTTAAAAAAACCTTTTCCGACCTACGGAGGCATTTTCGTAAAGATAAATAAAATATCGACGGGACAAATTGAACCTTTGTGTCTAATTTCAGTAACGACGTAACTTAACACGTGGCTGAAGGTTCAATTTCCGCCTGTTGATTTGTTTGTTCACTCCAAAATAAGCCAATTCAGAAGTTTATAAATAAATAAATTTTCAATTAATTAACTGATTTGGAAGCCCCTTGGCTCCTTAATACTCCTTCGCCCGCGGATTGACGCGATCATTATTTTTATTCTAAAATAAATGGAAAACAGGACAAGCATGAAAGTCGTATAAATGCAGTTGAAATGAAGAAGATATATATCAGCCTATTTTGCGTGAGGGGTTGGTGGCATTACTTACTCCTGCCAGCCCAGTTCCACAAGGAAGCCTGGCAGACCTTTGATGTAGCCGACGACTTTTGGTAGCGACCTCGGTTCAAGTCCGAGGTGTCGCACCTCAGGGGTGTTATTCTCTCAAAAACAACGGACGGCCTTATACGTTCGATCCGATGTGTTTTGTTCGCTCTAACGGGACTACTTAAAGTCGCCGCTGCGATTTCGCTCGTCCGTCCGACCGTCCGTTGTTTTTGAGAGAATCACTACCCTGGACATTCCATGATGAATATCCCGAGGTTGCAATGCAACGTGACTTACGTGACGTAAGATTGAAATGTTCGTGCTCGAGGTACAGATATTTGTGTGCAATGTTGCATAATATTACTAGTGACTGTACCTGTATAAAAAGTTTTAAAAGAGTACTATTTTTGTTAATTAAATTTATTTAAGAACAAACAGTGATACAAAATGGCACTTAAGCGTAAGCTTATATTAGCTTAGCTTTTATTGTTATTATTTGAAGAATTAAGAAAATAAATTCATACTAGCTGAATCAGTACCTATATTCAACAATGATATACTGAGGTATATACACTGATATTCGCGCTATTATACCTACACAACTTTTAGTGTTGCTGAAAATATCGTTAAAACTCCAAAATGCTTCTACTAAACATATATACCTACGTGTATACATATGTGTTTTTAATATCGCTATTTTCCTTTATTGTGGGATAACAGATGAGATTATAATAATCGTAGATACTTGTCGCCTGCTAAATCACGTGGGACCAGGGATGAGTTACGAGCCAAAATGTACACTTTCTTCAAATATTACGAGATAACTTCATAGAACTCTTTGAAAAAAAACTGCTTTGATACAACCTTTTTCGTCAATCAAAGCTTGTTCGTTCTGCAATGTAATATCAAATAATTTATTGAAATCGATCTAAAGAATTGGAACTTGATCGATTTGCGTTATAGTTAGATAGAGACAATAACCAGACATTAAATTACTAGCAAAATTTTTTACATACTCTCTTACGTGTTTTTGTTGTATTCGACGAACATAATCGCTCACTGAGTTATTTAAATTATTAAATTCGGCTAAAATACTCTCTTGGCTACTTAATTTTTAACCTCTATAAGCTTAACGATTAGATAGATGATCATCTATAAGCAGGTAAAGTTTGAGAACATAGTGGGAAGTATGAGACTAGATGAGATTTCTTGCAAAGAGTCGTAAAAGTATGACGGTGGAATTCACCCTAAGTATAAATGTTATGTCAGTATAAGTACCTACTTGTAACATGCTTATTTTGCAAGTTACTTACTTTATTTTGCAAGATGAGTTATAGAGCATACTTAAATGGCATGAATTTAATATTTTTTATTACGCCCGTATACCTAACTTGGCTTCAATGACTGATAGTTACTTTGAATAAGTGACTGTGACATGCAGACAGACAAACAGACAGATATGGCGAAATTAAGAGGGGTCCTAGGTTTACAAAAATAAAAAAAGTAAGTTTAAATCAATTTTTTTTTATAAGTTTACACAAATCCTAACAAGATCTTTTTCTTTTGAATTTTGCCTTGGCTATTTTATCTGTGCTAGGTTAGTTAGCGTTTTAACGGCCGCTTTCAATATGAGTTAATGGCGATTAAGGGCCCGTTGTTTGATTAGTTAGTTAACTCAACCAATTGTTTAAATTAGAAAAAAGAAACGAAAATTTGACGCATCTCCTTGAGATTTAACCATTATAATATAAATATATATATCGAACTTAGTACCTATATAAAAATCGAACTTATTCGAAAATCGAACTGGCCACGGCAAGCTGAATGGGACACATCACTACATAGTATAAAACAAAGTCGCTTCCCGCTGTCTGTCCCTATGTATGCTTAGATCTTTAAAACTACGCAACGGATTTTGATGCGGTTTTTTTTTAGTAGATAGAGTGATTCAAGAGGAAGGTTTTTTATGTATAATAAATTTTGTTTTATACATAATAAACCTAACATTAACACTAACATAATAAACCGAAGCGAAGCGAGGGCGGGTCGCTAGTTTTAAATAAAACAAAATCCGCGAGTGTTGCCAAACACTGCAATAAGGTCAGGTGGGGTAAGGGGAACTACTGGGAAAGGGAAACACTAGTTGATATATCAATAACTGTACACCGCAGCGTTGTGATTACTCGATCGATAAAGCAGTAACTGAGAATTAGTTCCAAAAAAAAAACACAGATTGAGTTACGATGATTGAACGTGTAAGTGTGACAATAACAATACTTTAGTTGGCAAACAACGAAACCACGAGTTCGACGTGTTCGATTTGGATACCGATTTATGTGTTAAAAAGTCTGGTAACAAGTCTGCAAATGTCAGTAAGTATTGTTTTATAGATATATTTTGTTTGTATGCATATAAATTTTTGCTGAATAGGCTGTAAATGTTAAATTTTAATGTGATTTGTAACATAACCTACAAATGCATAAGTGGGGTAAGGGAAACTATCATGGCCGGGTTAAGGGGGACATATGTTTCTCTTTCCCGATGTCAGAAGTAACAAACATTTTGAAGGCAAGGCAAATTTTATAAAAAGTAGAAATACAGTGCTACAGTCTCTTGAATCGGTAACTAACCATAAATGTTATGATATTTTACACATTGCTTGGGCACCGTAACAGCTGTCCTCTCCATACAAATTATACCCTAACCTAAATGGCAAAATAGGTTATTAATTTGGTAAGGTACCTACCAAGTTACGGGAAAAAAATTGTTAGGTATTGAACTATTCTATTATAATGATTGGTTATCTATTGACTATTATTATATGTTATTACATACTTTTATTGTGTTATTTTGTATGATGTCAAATGACGGTTGGCGATATGAACATCTTGTTTTTATCCGTTTAGAAAAAATAATTTAGACTACAATATTTTTTACAGAAAAATGCCGAGAAAAAAATTTACAGACTACATTATTTTTTACAGAAAAATGCCGAGAAACTATGTGAGAACAACCAATAATGCGTCATACCAAAGGAGGAGGTTTCTTAATTCGACCGTATATTTTTTTTTAAGTTTAAGTTGTCTTAATTGAGTATGTAAAACTTTGTAATGCCAAATAAAAGTAATTCCTATTAATATTATTCTTAGTAATTATTGATAAGCGTGAGGCTACTTTATTTTAACGATTACCTAATAAACATTACAATAAAAACATTGCACTTCCTTTTAACTTCCTTTGTTTTTAGTTGACTACCCCTGTTCGAAACTCGTATGTTTCCCTTACCCCAAATACCGATTGTGATAAATATCTTCTATTTGCAACCGTATTTCGTTGCGCATAAAGTACGCATTTCAATAAAGGTGTTTTTAAAATGTTTTGCGTAGTTATAATCCAAACTAGTACTATTACTTTTAGATTTATTGAGACTGTTTCCCTTACCCCAGAAATAGGGAAAGGGAAACGATAGAACTAGTCTAACCAATAATCATTTTCTGGCGATATGCATTAGAACTAGCATAAAAAGTATTTTGTCCTAACGAAAATAAGTATGTTTTGTTTTTAGCGAAACAATTAAGAACCTTATACTTTGTAGTATAGAACTCAAAATAAGATTAGAAGAATAAAGTATGTTCCCCTTACCCCACCTGACCTTATACGTAGTAAAATGCTATAAAAATGTATTTAATAAAAAAAAAACTGTTTTTAGTAGCCTAGCTTTTTTATGGTCTCTTCAAAGGTGGGAAAAGTAGAGTATAGTCGTACTTCTAGGGGATAAAGCAGTTTTATCTTGGGCGCGCTTTTACCCTCAGCTTGTACCTACCCCTTACTGCACTCAGGAATCAGTCTCAATTCCCGAGCGATGCGAGAGAAGCGAAACTCATAGCACACTCGCTACGCTCAGTTAAATCTGGAGTCCTTCGTTACGTTCATGATTAAATATCGCACTCGTGACATAAAACAGTGCTTTATCCCCTCGGCGTGTAATCTACTATATATTTATAAATACCGCCACTGACGCTCGGACATGTATTAAATGTTTTTAGCTCATGATAGAGTATATTTATGGCAGTGAATTATTATGACGCAGATAACTTGAACGGAATATTGCTCCCGGATGCTCTAAGCCCCTAAATCCACAAAGGCTCGCTATCGGAAAACTACTGGAAGTAATACTACTCGTGTGAACTGACATGTTTTTTAGTTTCCTTATCGAGATCGATCGTTTGACGTAAAATATACCATGGAAAATGAAAGGAGGCACCTGTTGATAAGAAAAAAACTTTCTTTTAAACTAATGAGTTTACGTTTAGTTTTCTGATTTAACAATGTTTGTAGGTACTAATCTAGTATTTATCTTTACACTCGAGTATGTAAAAAAATAAAACATAGCCTATGTTCCTCGGGGATAATGAAGCTTTCTAATGTTATAAGAATTTTTGAAATCTTTTCCGTAGTTTATGAGTTTATTCGTTACAAAAATAAAAATCTTTTCTTTTTATAATATTACGACTGTAGTACCATGTTAATAGTTGTTAGGATTCTAAAGATGAAATAATTTTTCAAATCAGTCCAGTAGTTTTGGAGCCTATTCAGTGCAAAGAGACAATTAAATCTTTCCTCTTTATAATCCTTGTAATTTTTTGTAGCATGCTGTAGGTAACAGAGAGATTGGTTATTTCATACTCGGCTTTTAAGAGGACATAGTAGACATTGGCATTTAAATAGGTAATGTAAAAAAACGTAAATGAAGATTATTTTGTTTTTTAAATGTAGGACATGAAGTACATGTATTGCTTTAATAAATTCCTTAGTTAAGAATATTATGAATAATAATAATTACATACGCTTAAGTAGGACTAATAATAAAGGAGTAATTAGATAAACTTTTCCTAGTAACTTTAGCATAAACATTTAAAAAGAACAGAAAATGCCTCAGAAGTTTTGAATCCAAGTCTAGCAAATGAGCTTTACTATGTAAAGAACCTATAAAATAACCATAATAACCCTGTGCTCAGTTCATTTACACGATGTAGATAGTGGATACGCAGCACTCTACGCTAAAATGATGCAAACTATATTTTTAAAGTTAGTTCCTATTAGATTCCTACAGAGACGGAAAATATATAAACGTCCTTAACATTTCCATACTTCCGCGTAGGAAAAGTGACGAAAAAAATATTTATTTATTATAAAAATCGCAAAATAACGATACCAATCCCATGCAAACAAACAATAAGTTTATGATGGTCCCTTTCAGATAGCATCATCTTCTTCATCTTTTGCATTTCGATAGCATTGTTGTGTTAGCATTGTACTCGTATTTATGAAACATCGCACTAGCACAGTGCCTAAAAAGGTCGTCCGTGTAGGTATTTTATCTTATCTACGTATAACAAAACTAGCTTCTGCCCGCGTCTTCTGGGATGGAAAGTATAGCCCATGTAATAATCCAGGTTATAAGCTATCTCCATTCCAAATTTCATCCAAATCAGTTAAGTCGTTGCAGCGTGAAAGAGTAACAAACAAACACACGAACTTTCGCATTTATAACATTAGTAGGATAGAATAGTACGATAGTAGGGATATTACTGGAATCCAAAGTTTAAGTTTAGTAAAAACGTGTTCGCTTTTGTGTGGAATGAAACAGATTTGGTGTGGTATTAAATCCTCTTAATACTCAGGAAGGGATGAAAGGTTAACAGTAGGAGTGGGCCGCGGGGCGTAATGCAACAAGGGCTGCCCAGTAGGGCTAATGTGTAGGCCATGTAGCGCGGCATGGGGCCTATAGCTAATCATTTCGGCCACTCAACTGGCGCTGGTATAAACGAGTGATTAATGGGTGTGCTAGCATATCTTTACTGGATAAAAGTACTGGTAGGTCCATTGTACAGTCTGGAAGCTTGTTATATCGATGCCTAACGCGATAGAACAGTGAGGGTTGCATTATACAGTGTGATTAAACTGCTCTTAACGTAGAAAGTAAACGCGATCTTGTCGTGATAAATTAGGATGCTGTGTTTTTTTCGTAAATTTGTTCAACTGTACAGTAACGTAATGATTCATGTCGTACGAAGTGTCAACCAAATTGTTTTACAATGTCACTGTGACACCGTTCTATGGTGGGTAAGGGTCCCATTAGGCTGATAGTAGTAGGTACCTACCAGTGTATGGAATTTTGGATCCATTTTAAGATCCAGACGTTTTGCTAACGGGCCATTTAGCGTTCATCTCGGTTTAGTAATTAGGACATTACACCATCCGGAATCCGGACACATTCTGGACCATTTAGGGGTCATAGTAAGTAATTAAGACATTCTAAGATATACGTTTCGATACCGTTCCATTTAGGATTTATGTCTATTAATTAAGTAATAAAGACATTATAAGATCCAGACGTTTTGCTAAAGAGGCATTTAGCGTTCATGTCTACCTATAAGTATAGTAGGTAACAATTAAAGACATGACACAATCCAAACGTTTGAGCAATGTTGTTCTTTCATCGCGTGGTCAATCTCGTCGCCTCCTCTGTTTCATTTGTTTTCATAAACTAAACGTTGAGCCTCTTCATCACCCGTTTGTTAGGTAGGTATCTACACCCTCACATCGCAGCCCATCACATCACGTAAATAGTCCTCTGACCTTAGATGCGTCCACCGAATTGTACTCTATTGTGATCGAGTAGCGAATCAATTACCTACATACAAGCTCAGCGGTCTAGACCTTCGATTAGGTACACTTAAAATTTCGCAAAGTTGGATAAATTAATTACCTTCTATCTTAGGTACAGGTACTTGTACTATTACTTATTCTGTGGTACAGGTACCTAATTAACATCTGGAAATAAAGTTTAAAATGGGGGTTGCAAATTAAAAGTGAAATAATACCAGAGAGGGGTGTCATATAGGTAATTAATTAATTTTGATATTGCAAATCGTTATTTTTTTATTGTTTCATAACATTTTTTATTTACTTACAGCAAAATAATTTATTCATTTGCATATTCCAAATAGATTTTGACTGGTATGTAGATGAAGTAATTTTAATGGATGCATTTTTCTTGCTCGAACCAAAACACGTTTTTCATATTTGGTCAAGTATGAGTCAGTTTAATGAAACAGACATAATAACTTGGACAAATCAAATCAAAATCAATACATAAGTAATTATCTCAAAATAATGTTCTATAGTTGAATGTAACGTTATTCTACATCCCAACGAAATCAAAATCATAACAATACCAAAATAACGTAATGTACAGCCACTTTATGCTTTTAATGCGCTAATTACCAATTTCACCGAACGATGTTAAATTTAATCAATGTTAATCGACTGTTAGTCCATACATACACTTCCCATCAGGTGGGCTGTCTGCCTGTTTGCCCGTCGACGGCAATAAAAAAAAAACATATTGACAGCTGCTAAGGCTCTAATCGTCTGTTAAGTGCTTAACATCGTTTGGTGAAAATGGTAAATAGTCTAAAGTGCCAGATAGACGGGCGAGTAACTACGCCGTACTTATGGCTCGGCGACCTTACTCGCCCATGTGTCACCCTAAGTACGCAAACTTCTATAAAGATAAACACTGTCGGCAAAGCTTGAGCTTTAAGTACGTGTACTTACTCGCTCGTCTATCTGGACTTAAGTTTAATCGCGGTATTTAACGAACCAGTGACGTTAAGTGCAGTGATAGAGGTTATTGCCTAATTTGTGGTGACGTATAAAGTCATTACATTGTTATAGTAAATATCTTAATTAAATAACGGTATGAAGTTCATATCGTTATAATGAATTCTGCTATTATTCCGACCTTGATTACCTTATAATAATAATGTTGTTGTGAATAACGATATAATTATATCGCTTTCGTAAAATAACGTATTTTGTCATTTCAGACACTTATTGTTACATCCTCAGTATCAACATTGTGGATCTACCGTTATTACTTCTGGATACATTCCCTAGAATTCAGCACATTTAAAAACAAAATGTTGACCAATAACATGTCTGCCCGCCACCCGCCTCCGTCAAAAAGAAAGATGGTGGACAGATGCTAGATTAGATTCAAGTAGGTTGTTGGTAGCGATTTGTATTTCCGTAATATACTGTCCGATTTTGAAGCATAATGTAAGTATTTTAAAGAGTTTAAACAGAAATATTTTGTGATTATGAAATAATGATTTAATTCGTATTATTTTTTAAGGGCACGTAACAAATCTCCATCAGCCGTATCCGAAAAAGATAAGAAGAAACCAAAGGATAAAAAGAAGAAAGACGAGTCTGGATCTAGTAGTAGTGATAGTAGCGGGAGGTTAGTGTTTTTAAAACTGATAATTTTGGTACTAAATTAATGGCATCCATTTCTTACCAAAATCTAAAAGCCACTTTTAGGTTATACTGGCCTAGTGATATACATAGCCGGAATTGCTATTCGATTCATTCAAGTTTATAAAAAATCCAAGACAGTAATAAATAAATTAAAAAACTGCTGCTGCGGTAAGTCCCATTTGTGCTAAAATTTTGAAAATGATGATGTTTTTATACAATACTGCTAAAACTCAAAAAATAATGACATTTTAAAGGAAACTAAGTAGAAAGTGTTCTGAATTTAAATGCAACAACTCATTTTGAGATGCTGCACTGTTACTTAAAAGCAATGATGTGTAAATGAAACCTTATTTCCAGTTTCATGTGAGCATCCAAGCTCTATAGTACTCTTTCGGCTTGTAGGTTTTTGTTTGTTGACTACATACAATATATGAATATATTAACATCGTGAGAGGTTGACAGAACATTGTTATTATTATTTATTGTTTAAATCTTTAAAGCTATGTTGTTTTACAGCCTGTCATTGTGTAGTGTGTATTGAGTCTTCACGCAGTTCATATTTACGAACAGAGGTGAATTAATGTTAATCAGTACGCCGGATGTACAGTGGCGCCCTCATTACTATTATTGTGTTTTCTAATAAACTAAAGTATTTACTCTAAATTGGTCAGTAGTTTTTTGTACTACAATTGCAAGGAAAATCTTTAGTTAATTAGAACTGCCACTGGACGCTCAACGTTTGCGCGGTGCAGTCTTAATAGTATTTGCTAAATACAGTTCTTTTGTCTGTCTTTTTCTGACATATACAGCGTGAAAGAGTTGCAAGAGACAAGAATATTTGACAATTAACAGCTAAGTGTGGTGCTGTCATGAGAATCAAAAAGTCACGCTCTACTTACAAGTGACTAGCTTTTGTGCGCAACATGTAGAAGTCGTTTATTGATATTCTCTCAGGAACTCTCCTATTTTATGTGATAAAAAGTAGCCTATGTGCTATTCCAAACTATCTCTGTGCCAATTGGCATCCAGATCTGTTCAACCTTTCTGGTTGCAGTCTCTACAATGTGGTAACTAGGACAAGGAGTGTGATATCCCCACATTTGGCAAATTAGAAGCGGAACATTTCCAACATTGATACAAAAAATAGTCGAGCTGTGACTGGTGACTAAAAACTTTAAACCCAGATGGATGGCAACCTTAGATTTGAGAACAAACAAACTGGCACAAAATTGCACTTTTGTAGAAAGCGAGACCAAAACAAAGTGCCTCTGCTGGAATCCTGCCAGATGTACTTACATGCTCAATGGCAACACCAATATAGGTCATTTTTTGGTATCCCACAGTGGGAATGTACCACTAGAAGCAATTATGTATTTTAAATGGTGACTACATTTTTGATAATTTAATATTGTTACATTCATTAATCAAGAAAAAGAAAAGTGACATTTTCAACATTGTTTTTATAAAATGGCTATTAATAAGAATAAGACCAAATTTAATCAAAATAAGAGTTGCACTGTGTTTGTTGCTTACCGTGAGGTAATAATTATTATAGGTGAAAAACTTAAGTTACTTGCATGTAGTTGTGTACAAAACTAACATGGAATTTATGACACTTTTCAAATATAGAATGTCAAACTGTCTAAACTGAAGGGATGTGTTACTACATGCAAGAGGTCATTTACTTAAGTTTTTCACCCATAAGTCTGTGGTTACATCTATATACTTTATCAAACTTAAACAAGTGTCTTTGCTACTATTTTCAGGTAAATATAGAACTGCAACAGTAGTTTTTGTGATGAGTTCAGCTATAGATTTGCAACTTTAAACATATCTTATAACTGGAAGTCAAAACTATCACTAAGGAATATTTCTCTGTGTAGTTCCTCAGAAAGCAGCTCTTCACACTCATCTTCGCGCTCCTCATCCAGCAGTTCAGGCAGTTCCTCAAGATCTTCATCCTCATCCAGCTCATCAAGCAGCAGTAGCAATGACCGCTCCAGGGCCAAGAAGAAGTAAGTTCAACTGATGCTTGATTATAATATTATGTAATTTTTTGTTGACAACAAGTTCATATCATGTTACATCATATTTATTTATTTTCATTTTATTGAAAAATTTAATCTACAGCACAGATTACAATGAAGGCTTATTTAGACATAAGTAAAAATCCTAACCATGTAAATTAATTTCAAATGTAAAGCAATATCAGTTGTATTAACTGTATTTTATATTATAGGACATCACCGCAGAAGAGTCCACTGAAGGACCGTCGTGAACCAGACAGGGAGAAGATCAGAGATAGATCACCACTGGGGGACAAAAAAAAGATATCCGCACCCTCCTCTAATGATAAGGCTAAAAGCAAGGAAAAGCATGACAGGTAATTATAATTTCAAATGCATAAAAAAAATGTTTTTAGTAAAATAGCTGCATCACTTACATTTGTTGTTTTTTTTAGTTTTTGTCCAAGAGTAAGGGCGAAATACACTTTAACCTTTTGAACGCCTCAGACAGAGCTGTACCACTGACGCGACATGCTTGCATAGCACAGCAAACATGTTTGGCGTGTGAGTAAAACATTTTGTATTCCACATAAGGTGTTCAAAAGGTTAACAGGAGTAAAAGCAAATAATCAAAATTAGAATAATAAAAACAATACAAATAAAAATAAACTTACACTTACAAATTCAAATAACAGTAACAATCAAAATTAGAATAATAAAAACAATACAAATAAAAATAAACTTACACTTACAAATTCAAATAACAGTAACATTCAAAATAGACAGTCAAAAGGTGATTTTCTGAATCAAAAACAATCAGATTGTCTCAGTCCATTGTTTTCTTAAATGGCTTTCACATCTTGCTCATGTTTGAGATGTACTTATTTCGCCAATATTGAAGCAGGGACCGGACCCGCTTACCCTAACCCGGGGTTTTTAAAGGGTTTTTATAGCGCTGATTTTTATAAACCCGCACATTTCGGTAAGCGCTTCATTGGGTTACACATTAAACGGATAATCCATTCGATTGAGTTAATTTCGCTTACCGCTTACCAGTATCAAAACCTCCGAATGGGTTACCGCTTAAAATACCTTCAAGCAATTTTAGTTCTTAGACGAACTACGTACGACATATTTTTGGACCGTTTATAGAAACCTATAGAAACCAAAACTCGGGCGGCGCGCGCGCTTCAATCAAAGGTGAGTGCAGTGGCCTGTGGCACGAGCCGCTCGTGGCGGCATTTGTCAAAGCTTTATGAATTGCCGCCGTCGCAGCCTTGGTCCTTGATCTTTAAGCATATTTTTGCAAAAATGTTGGGTCCTTGTGATCAATTTTTGGCGTAAACTACCTTTTGTCACTTGTTTGCCTATTTATTTGTTTATTGCACGCATATTACTCGTCACTTTCTTAGTGATTTGCGAACGTTGCGCATCTCCTTAGTTATATTAGTAAGTGAAATTTAATTTGATGAGCTAAGATTTGGTGTGTCGTTTTGG
Source organism: Acleris laterana (assembly GCA_963966035.1). Lineage (NCBI taxonomy): Eukaryota > Metazoa > Arthropoda > Insecta > Lepidoptera > Tortricidae > Acleris > Acleris laterana. The sequence goes on along the minus strand of OZ014443.1, from coordinate 9,672,609 downwards.
TAATAAGAGACTGTAATTAATCAAATAAAGATATTAACTGTTATTGTTATTAAAAAAAAGTACAAGTGTACATACCTACTCCCGGCTTTATTATGCCTAAACAAAAAAGTGACGCAGCTCATCGGTATTATGAATACGACGTGGCATCAAATATAAGTACCTAAAAAATAGCGGCACGCGCGGGAAGGTGGCGAAGGGGTTACCCTAACCCGAACGGTAAGCGCTTAATACCAAATCCAACAACATTCGGTAAGCGGTTACCAAAGGGATATGGTTAGGGTAACCTGGCTTGATAGGGCTATCTCATCGTTGGGTAAGCCGGTGAAGAGGTTACCGAAACGATTGGCTTACCGTATGAACGGGTAAGCCGTTCGAACGGCTTAAGCAAAGGAACGGGTTTTCCGGTCCCTGTATTGAAGTAGACATTAGTCGTGAAAGGAAAATGTTTGGTGTGATAATTTTAAGAAAGCGTTGTCCATTTCTTGAAAACTTTGAAAAACTTGGAAGAGACTGAAAGTTTTCAGGTCGTAGAACATCCTTTGGAAGAGAGTAATACAGTGAAAACTATACCTTGGCCTATTTAGCGTTCAACCAAAGTTGATGTATGTAACATGTCAGAATTCGAAAATAACTTATCCCATTTACTTGGCAACAAAAATGTCAGTAGTACATTTTTGTTGAGTCAAAAATCATTCTTAAAATGCAAAGCTCACATCATTATTGTTCTGTTTCTTTTGCAGGTCTCCAGCGAGAAAGAAGAGAGAGCGTTCTCCGCCCCCGCGTCCGACTCGCATCCACATAGGGCGGTTGACTCTTAATGTCACCAAGGACCACATCCAAGAGATATTCTCAACATATGGCACTGTCAAAACTGTGGAGTTTCCAATGGAACGCTTGCACCCACATAATGGTCGCGGGTATGCCTATGTAGAGTTCACTAATGCAGATGAAGCAGAAAATGCAATGAAGCACATGGATGGAGGTACGATATTTAAGACTAAGTAGCCCCCCCACACCGACGCGTAATATTTGGTGACGTTGCGTAAACAAAAGAATGCGTCATAGTAACATAATATAAATTTTGACGAACTGTAATTTAAGCTTTGGTGTGGTCGCTTTATTAAAGAGGTAAGTTTAAAGTAAGTAAAGTTTTAAGATTTGCGTCTAATATCGTCTTCACTAAACAGGGCAGATCGACGGTCAGGAGATTACAGCGGCACCGGTGCTGATCCCGACGCGCCCGCGGCGACCGTCGCCGCGGCCCCCGCCGCCCCGGCACGCCCCCATGCGCAGACACTCCCCGCCGCGGTAAGTACAATAGTAGATTGTTCAACAAGGGACTAAAACAAGCCATATTGAAACGAGATGTTTAGCCACGCGAGCTGAGCGAGGGTGGCTATAGTTCGACTGTCATTAGGTCATTATGGTTGTTTAGTCTCGAGTTAAACACTCTACTTCTCACTTTGAATGCGAGGAAAAAAGCCAAGTTTCTTACACATTTGTTCCGCAGTTGTTTTTTTTTTAAAGTGACGCTTTATGTGCCTACATTTAGCCAAGAGATTCAAACTTGAAAATAATTTTGACTAATTCATTCTTAATAATGAAATATTCGAAATTATTTATAGTGAGTGTTTCATGAAATTAAATTGTTCTTTAATATATTTTTGAACAGTTGTCATTTAGAGGTTATTCCCACGCTCTAAAAAATTACTATATACAATCACTGGCGATAAACACAGTAGTTGGTTGTTTAGAGGTTTCGAACTGGTTTGTTTCAGGTCAGAATTGGTTTAGCATTTTACGATTACTTTAGTAGAGCATTATGCTGTGAGGCGGAATCATTTACCTAGTATTTTTTGTTCCTTGTCACGAATGTTTTTTGTTTTCATTATTTATTTTATTAATTATATGGAAATTGCATTTTTATTATGTTGAAAAGTGGCAACATTTACATAGACCCATTGAGTTCGACCGCGTTGGATAAGTTTGGTCTCAAGACAACTGTACATAAGTAATGCAATGTGTGGTGGCAGGTACCGAC